>CAKNXH010060960.1:0-10417 GCA_932178445.1 Andricus quercusramuli
GTATGTAAAAAAGGTCTCAGTGGATTTGTGTGGAGTCCTTATTTGAATCTTAGAATTTGCTTAAATTTAATAACTCAGAAATGATGTAATTCGATCAATTTAAATGTAAGATATTTTGGAATTCGAGATTCTTGTTTTTCGTGATTGTTTTCGGCAATTAAAAATATTTTCATTATTTTAAATGTAGGAAAAAAATTCAAATTTTTTTTGAATATAAAAATGAAAAAAAAAATTGTGCCTATTTTTAAACGTATAAGATTTAAGACTTTTTTCATAGAAATAATCTTTTGTCCACTAAATGCAATGTAATTTTCCGGTTTCGGCAGCTATATTTAAGTTGCAAAATAAGATAATAGAATATATGTTAAAACTGAAAAGCATTAAAAAGTGTATCATTTTGGATAGTTTTCATTTTAAATATTATTGTAATTATAATTTGCTGAAATTACTTTCTTACATTTCAACTTTAAAATTAATTTAATTAAAATTACTAACACCGATATACCTATCCTACCTTATACCATATAACGACCTACTTTACACCTATATACCTATCCCACTACTTTCCAACCGAGCAAGTCACGCCTACCCCGAAAGGGAAATGGCTTAATGGTATAATAATAACTCCCTAAAAATCTAAACCTGGATTGTGGTCTATTTCACATTATTTATATGAAAGTACACAAAAATTGAGATAGTTATGTGAGAATTCATTACACTCACGAAAGAACTATTAATTTTAAGTTTTAAATGCATGCCAATAATTTTAATAAATTATTATTTAGAATTTTTATTATAAATATATAATATAAATACAATATTATAATTATAAATTTTTCGTTTCAAAATGAACAATTAATTTAGCTCTAAAATTATAAAGAGGTGCATTCATTTTTAAGAAACATTTTTAAGTTTACAGTTTTTTGTCTTGAACTAAAAAAATTCTAAATAATAATGTAGAACTAATGAAAATATAAATATATGAATATATATATATATATTTATATTTTCATTAGTTCTGATACTCATCTTTTCAATATTTTTTAATATTACTTATTCCTTTATTAACTTTTCTATAATGATCTTAATACCCATTTACTATTAAAAATAATTATTAATTTATATATTAGCTACAAAATAATGAAATTTCAGAATTAAAAAAGAAAAATATCATTACAAATAATGAAATTGCCATTTTACACTCTTATGAGTGAAAAATTTCAATTTCGTGAAAAATCTTTTTATATTATAATTTATAAATAATTTACTAAGACTATTTTTTTACATTTCAGCTTTAAAATTAATTTCAGGTAATTCTCCTATTTAATATTGAAATTAATATACCCTGCCTCTGTCAATCACATAAATTTAAAAATAGAAATTATGTACCCTGTTTCTTCGTTTTCCTATTGACAACATTGAAATTAAGCATTTTTCCCTGTACACAGTTTAATCAAACCTCATTTGTGATCTATTTCAGATCATTCCTATGAAAGTACATAAAAATTGTGATATTTATAAGAATTAATTACATTCGATTGATTATTTATTTATTTATATACCGTGCCAATCTTATTCTCAATCACGGACTGAAGTATAATAAACATTAAACGAATTTATAATTTTCAAGCATAAGAAGAATAAAAAGTAGATAAAAGTAGATTTTACAATGAAATAAAAAAATTCCCGGTCCTAAATAAAATTCTCGGGTTTATCACGGTTTCTTCTAGTTAAAAAAAAAATCCCGTTTAAAATCTTTTTTTTAAAAAGTCTTAAAACTTTTGAAAATGGTTTAAAATATGAATACCGACTATTATACTTTCATATTTTTCATGCTTCTTTAAGAAAATATCACTAAAAGAAATGATGATTATTTTACTGAATTAAAAATACATATAATTTATTATCATTCTAAATTCACAATATTTAGAATCAATTCAAAAATGAAATACAAAATTTGAAAATTGAAAACCACTTGAGGCTTGAGAATGATATACATTATATCAATCTAACCTCAAGTTTCCTTATAGAATATATTCCTTATATTACAAAATTGAAAACCTGTAGTAACTTATACTATATTCCCTATAGATCCTATACTAGAAAAGATTCTATAATAATACCTGAAAAACATAATCATCATCTTTTAAAACTTTGTTAGCTTTTTTGAGGTTGTCAAACTTTGTTTGTAAACAAAAGTCGACTCTAACCTCCAAATCCTCCAATTCTCCAAATCTGAAAAAGCTGGCAAATCTTGAAAATAGCCCAGTCGCCGAGAATGAGAAATTTCAAGTTGAGAGTCGTGCATTCTCGGCAATCCTCGGCGTCAACGCCGAACCTATCTTCGTGGCCGCCACCGAAATCAAACGAAAGAGCACGAAGGAGACAGTGAAATCATCCCAGCCGACAAATTTTCGTTGCCGCGGAGCGTGGAATCAAGTGACGGAGTGGGGACACACCGACACGCGGCGTTTACGTGTGTCGCTCCCACACGGGAGTCGTGGTGGGGGCCGCCAGCTCCCACGATCTGTGAACACTGCAACTAAAACCTGCGGATTAATTTCGGATAGAATCGGACTATTTTCGGAGTTGATGTTTTAGACCGGACAGATTTCGGATTTAATCAGATGATTTTCCGTTTTTACTTTAATTTCACCGAATGACAACTTGAACCTGTGGATTAATTTCGGAGAGAATCGGACTATTTTCGGAGTTGTTGTTTTAGACCGGACAGATTTCGGATTTAATCAGACGATTTTCCGTTTTCACTTTAATTTCACCGAATGACAACTTGAACGTGCGGATTAATTTCGGATAGATTCGGACTGCTTCTGGAGTACATGTTTTTGACCGGAAGATTTTCAGATTTATGCAGACGATTCTCCGTTTTCACTTTAATTTCACTGAATGGTAACTAAAACCTGTGGATTAATTTCGGATAGAATCGGACTATTTTCGGAGTTGATGTTTTAGACCGGACAGATTTCGGATTTAATCAGATGATTTTCCGGTTTTACTTTAACAAAAATAATTTCAGGTACTGAGTTCCAGACTAATTTCGTGTCAAGTCGGACTCTTTCGGGAGTGAAAGTTTACGTTCGGATAAATTTCGGATTAGACCGGACTATTTTCCATTTTTAGTATAACGAAAATAATTTCATGTTTAGAATTCCGGACTGATTTCGGATCAAATCGGACTCTTTCCGGAATCGAAATTTATGGTCCGGACAGACTCTGTACATCATCAGACAAATTTCTGACTGTTTTCGCACAGTTTTCGGATTAGATCGGACATATTTCGGAAAAAAATCGTGAATCAGATTGATTTCGGATAAATTCGGACCAATTTCAGAATCCGAAATTTTTAGCAGGGATTACATCCACTTAGAGAAATTCCGTACAAAAAATTTAGTGTTCTAATGTCCGTCCAAGATCCCCTTAGATCAGGGCTCACCATTTTCAGCAGGTGCAGACTGACACGACAAGTGCGAGACTGACAGAAAGTTTTTCTGACATTTTTTTCTTCGGTTTCCAGGAATCCTGGAAAGGGTTACGGTCTTTACGGTCACGGTTCGTTGCGGCTCATTGTTCACACAGAAGGGTCTGATTTTTTTCTAGTTGAGTCCGCAATACATTTTTTCAAACTGTAATTTACCTTGAAGGATTAGGGACCAGTAGAAGAACAAGTTTGACGAAAATTTATTGGGGTCTATTTGACCTAGTGTTCGTTACTGACACTGTCAGTCTTGTCAGTCAAAGACTGCTTTCTGGCGAGCCCTGCCTTAGATCCTCATAAGACGACAATTATATACTTAGTCAATTTTCCAGTAAATGCATCGTCTTAAATTACTGTTAGATACAATTATAGAAATTCCCCACCAAAAAATTTAGTGTTTCAATGTTAATTTAAGATCCCCTTAGATCCTCTTAAAATGCAAATATATACTTAGCAAGAGTTCCAGTAAACGCACCTATTGAATTCCCTTTAGATCCACTTAGAGAAATTCCATATAAAATAATTTAGAGTTTTAATGTCCGTTTAAAATCTCCTTAGATCCTCTTAAGGCGGCAATTATATACTTAGTAACTTTTCCAGTAAATGTAGTCGTATTAAATTCCCATTAGATCCATTAAAATAATTTCTCAACAAATAATTCTTCTTAGAATTACGTTCCTTTAAATTCCTATTAGATACCTTTAAAGAAAGGTTCAAAAAGTAATTTCGGATTATAATTTCCTCTTAGGTTCCCCGTACACGGAGAGAAAAATCAGCGTTTGAAACGACGAAAGGGCATCGTAGTCCAAGACGACGACTCATCGTCGTCTGAGACGACGAATATCGTCGTATCATCCCACGAATCGCTTCGTCGTTTGCAACGACATGGATCGTCGTTTCAAACTGCGGAACTCTTGCATTGTAACACGCGCAAGCGTGCTGATATGGGCGGGGCTTATTTTAGGTTGCAGCGCGATCATCGTTTCAAGCCACGATCCACGTCGTTTCAGAGCCGGTCCACAATAAGAGTCGTAAGCGTCGACGTTCGGACGTACACCAGAGCTTCGTTATATGCTCGCGCGATTGCAGGCGATATTAGCAATTCCTAGAATTGCTCGTGCCCACAGTTTCTCAGGGGACAGGGTGAGAGAAGGTTGCGACTCCGCCTATGAAGGGACGCACTGCATTACTCCGCAGTCAGGTAGATTGCGCAATGTCATGGAAACGGTTTAGGCGGCCCTGCCTGTTTACGTTTCGCTGCTGGCGATATATGCACAAGGCCATGTTCAGGCAACCCCCGAGATTGAGCATATGTGACGTGCGCCGAAGAAAGGGGGCTTACTCTAAAAAAATCGAAATCGAGGTTTTTACACCTTTCGATAGTTTTTGAGTTGCTCCTTTTAATAAAACCATCGAAAAAAATTCCGACTTTTAGGAGAGAGGGAAGACCACGAAATCTTCCCTCTCCGCTTACCACTACATTCTCACGTATCTAGCGGCGCTGCTCACGGACGGGGTATAGATGAGACGCGGAGATGTAGTGGTGAGTGGTGGGAGGTGTTTCACGGGATCTCGAGCTCTTGAGCGAAAGCACGACTTCTTGCCTCTTGGGTACCTATCAACTCAATTATTAGCAATGATAACGCTCGGAAATTTTTTTCGATGGTTTCATTAAAAAGTGCAACTCAAAAACTATCGGAAGGTGTAAAAACCTCGATTTCGATTTTTTCAGAGTAAGCCCCCTTTCTTCGGCGCACGTCACATATGCGTATTTGACGTCATACGCACGTTGATACCAACTATTCGAGCAGTTTTGCCGTTTCGCATTTCTCATTTTCTCGCTGCGACCGTTGGTAACAACGAACCTATGACGTTAGATGCGCATGCATTCGAACCAATACGAACGTCGACGCTTACGACTCTCATTGTGGACCGGCCCTCAAACGACGAGAGTCGTGGTTTCAAACTACGATATATCGTATAATATAACCGACGATACGTATACGTATCGTCGTTTTGAACGACGATCAAGACTCGTAGTTTCAAACGACGAAATAAGCCCTTAGGAACATACAACACATTGCTTTCCACTATTCCTCTTTAAATCCACGTAAAACTCAACTGCAATCTTAGAGGCTTCTAAATAGATTTTAACGATTCCTAACGGGTATTTTTACCAGGGTAATGTAGTATTTTAATGCCCGTTTAAGATCACCTTAGATCCTCTTAAGATGACAATTTTATAATTTGTCGCTTTTCCAGTAAACGTAGCCTTATTAAATTCCCATTAGATCCATTTAGGTAAATTTCTGGAAAAATAATTTCGTGTTTTAAGGTCTACTTAGGTTTCGCTTCGGTCCCCTTAGAATTATGCTCCTCTTAAATTCCTCTTAGATCCAATTAAAGAAATGTTTAAAAAGTTATTTCAGATTATAATTTCCACTTAGGTTCCCCGTAGAACCCATTAAAAACATTTCCCGAAATTAACTGCACAACCAGTATCCCCTTAAGAAGATTTTACAACACATTACGTTCCACTATTCCTCTTTAAATCCACTTATAAAACTCTAACTGCAATCTTAGAGGATTCTAAAGAGATTCTAACGATTCCCAACGGGTATTTTTACCAGGGTATAGAATGTAAGAAAAAAGTTTGAAATGAGTGCCTTAAGATTGGTTTTTGACTTTTTTCGAGAGAGAAAATGACACTTTACGTGGATATGCCCATATGGTGCATATCTAGTGATGGGCACTGCTCGGCTTGACTGTGGTAATACCTGACCTGACCGGTAATGTCCGGTCATGACGGTAAAACGCGGTCAGAACCAAATGTCTCCATCAGGAAAGCTTTTTTATAGAAAAAAAGTGGTGTAGTTGTTAGGACATACGCTATGCTAAACTTGTACAAGAACTTTATCGGTTCTAAATGTTCCAGTTACTCTCAAAGTTATAAAAATGTGAAAAAGATGAGCATAGCAGACGACACTTTTGACAGTTTCGCGCGAGTTTCGAGGAGAATTTGAAAATGACACTTTACAAATTTACAAAATATATTGAAAATCTGTTGCATTTACTGAGTAATATTTTAAAAATAATAGTAGTGTTCTAAGTTATTTTGAATAACATTTCAATGGCTATGACACTTAAACAGTAAGTTAAGTATTGTGTATCGTATAGGTTATATTCCCTAAATGAAAATAGTTTTTTGTCTTTAAATAAAATAAAATTGATATATAATTATTATGAATTTAGATTTATGAGTAATTTGTGTACATAATTTATTATTTGTTATTAATTATACGTGAAGAAATTCAATAAGGCAATTATTATAATTGAAAATGGGAACAATGAAAGTGAAATAAAATTTAATTCTTTGAATGGGTTTTCAAGAAAAAGAATTGCTTCAAACATTTTTTAATATTATTTTTCTTGGGAATTACGAAAAATTTTGTAACAATTCTCACATTTACACGATTTTTTCTATAGTTATTTTTTCTTCTACATATAAACAGAAATAAAGAAAGCTTGTATGTTATTAAGAAATTTTCTTTCACACGAACAGTTTCAAAAAAAGATTATAATAATTAATGGGAAAAGGAATTGTACGACTAATTCAGTTCCCTTGCATAAACAAAAAACTTAATGAATTTTGGATTTTTTGAAGCCTCGCCCTCTCATGGGAAAATTATTCCAGGGTGAGACATAAAAAAAAAGCTAAAATTTTGTTTTTCTCGACCACCCTAATATGTATTATATTATATTGTAATGTTTTAATCATTTAGAAAAATTTTTTAAATAAATTTATACATGACTATGTACACACAATTTACATATTACTACTAAATGTGAATTATTAATTAAATTTGTATATACATTAATATTCTAAGATACTGGAAAAAATTAAAACAATTATATTACAAGTTTAAAAAAAGCAGAATTTTTATTTTCGATCATAACCTATAAGATACAAAGTACTCACTACAGTATTTAGGAATAAAATTAATGGAATTTTTGTTAAAAGTAATTTAAAATACTATTATTGTTGAAATATTGCTTTATAAATGTGACACATTTTCAATGTAAATTGTCAGTTTA
Source organism: Andricus quercusramuli (assembly GCA_932178445.1). NCBI lineage: Eukaryota > Metazoa > Arthropoda > Insecta > Hymenoptera > Cynipidae > Andricus > Andricus quercusramuli. The sequence continues at coordinate 7,592 of CAKNXH010060960.1, forward strand.
TAAATTGTCAGTTTTAAATTCCCCACGAAGCAAGGGTACTGAATTGCTAATAAAATTCCTCTTTCCATTAATTATTATGATATTCTTTCAAAACTGTTCGTGTGAAATAAAATTTCTTAAGAACATACAAGCTTTCTTTATTTCTCTTTATATGTCGAAAAAAAATAACTATAGAAAAATTCGTGTAAATGTGAGAATTGTTACAAAAATTTTCGTAATTCCCAAGTAAAATAATATCAAAAAATGTTTGAAACAATTCTTTTTCTTGAAACCCCATTGAAAGAATTAAATTTTATTTCACTTTCATTGTTCCCATCTTTAGTTATGATAATTGCCTTATTGAATTTCTTCACATATAATAGGGTTATCCACAAAAATTTTGTTTGCCTTATAGTTCAGTTTTTTATAAACTTTAAAGTTTATAAAGACTCCCAAGACTCCCAAAAAATTGAAATATGAAATTAAAGCTTAATTTCGTTTATTTAATTATTTATTATAATTTATTAAAAAGTGATAAAATATCCACCGTGAATGTCGATTTATAAAAGAAAACATGTGGCGCCCTCACGGCTCGAAACACGTGGTGTGACGTCACGCGCCGTCAAACCCGAAGAAAATACATGGTCAGATTGATAAAAACAATTGAAGTAATTAATTATCAAAGTTTTTTGGCAAAGAGGTTTATTTTCATGAAGTATCAATATGCCTGGATACGTTAAAGCCAGTTCGGATAATTTGCCAAAAGTGAGTACACTTATGATTAGTGATTTCTTTGCGAAGTGCTCCAGTTTCAATGTTGCTGACACTACTCGAGGAGTGAAAGCGAAAAGGTATAAGGATTCAAACCGGTGTATTGTAAACTCGAATTTAAAGTTCGTTATTTGATCAAGATTAAAATATCGTATTTATTTTAGTTTGAATAAAAGAAATAAAAAGGAAACGGAATAATCGACTGTAGGGATGTTGACGATGTTGACATAAAGGACATAAAGTGAGCTTTAACCTCCAAATTCAATACTTTGATTTTGCACTTGATGAAATATAAGAATTAAAAAACATATTCTCCCTTTAGTGGATACTCTATTTAAAAAATAGCAGCATGATTCCAAAGTTAAAAAATATCTAATTTCATAATACTTGTTGCGCAAATAAATAATATTTGATTTTAAGGTTAATGTGCACATACGTCTATGCACATACACTATGCTGGTATATTATTAATGATTTTAGGGCATATACTTTAATATGCAGAAATAAAAAAAATCAGTGGATGACCCTATTAAAAACAAATGATAAATTATTTACACAAATTACTCATAAATCTAAATTCATAATAATTAGATATCAATTTTATTTTATTTAAAGACAAAAAACTATTTTCATTTAGGGAATATAACCTATACGATACACAATACTTAACTTACTGTTTAAGTATCATATGCATTGAAATGTTATGCAAAATAACTTAGCACACTACTAACTATTATTTTTAAAATATTACTCAGTAAATGCAACAGATTTTTAATATATTTTGTGAATTTGTAATGTGTAATTTTCAAATTCTCCTCGAAACTCGCGCGAAACTGTCAAAAGTGTCGTCTGCTATGCTCATCTTTTTCACATTTTTATAACTTTGAGAGTAATAACTGGAACATTTAGAACCGAAAAAGTTTTTGTACAAGTTTAGCATAGGCTATGTCCTAACTACTACATCCCGGTAAGAAGCCTTGCATTAAAAAGTATTAGAAATTTTGAATCCCTAAGAATGCCTTTTCTGTCCTTCGTTTTTTAACCCTCATTAGGCGGCGAAAATAATAAGATTTCAATCCCTTTCAAAGCCGATCGGAGCTGCCAAACCTAACCTCAAATAAACTAAGAACACAATTTTCATTTGAAGCATTGAAACGCGCTCCAAAAGCAAAAAATTTACAAAATCTAGTAGGGTTATTCACAAGAATACAACTCTTTATGGTAAGATATTGGCTTTGCTCAAATATTTTCAATTACAAAAATATAAAATGATGATAAAAAATGTAAAAAATTATTTTTCACCACAGCCATCTGTGTGGAAATTAATCCTGATATCGTAAAATGACCGATGCTATGTTTTGAAAAGCTTTTGAGCTCATTATTATTCGAAAAACAGATAATTCGAAAAAAAGATTGACATTTTTATATTTCTTGGTTGCTTCGCGGTATCCAAAGTTATTCAGAAAAATATCGTCGTCGCTTGGTACAGAAAGGGTTTCAATTTAAGAGATAACTTCTACTGTTGTGGAGATTCAAAACGGGAGGACAGAAAGGGGATCCAGAAGTATTCAATATTTGTTACGTTACCACTGGGTAAGTGAAATTTTCCAATACTTTTTAATGCAAGCCTTCTTACCGGGATTACTACACCACTTTTTCTATAAAAAAAAACTTTCCTGGTAGAGATATTGGGCTCTGACCGGGTTTTACCAACTTTTACCGTGACGACCGGTCAGGATCGGTCATGACTGTGAAATACCGAGCAGTGCCCATCACTATGCATATCGTGTGCAAGATCCGACAATCCAATCCCTCTCGGTAATTTCTTAAATAAAAATGTAAAATTAAATCTTTTATATACTTTATTTTATTATGAATGAACAATTTTAAGACCCTCCTCGTGCGCGCACTGAGTGCTTGCTTCATGCGCACACGCACGTGCATTGCACGACATGCCTGGCATATGCGCCTCCGTGGAGGACACATCTGCGTGGTGATCTGAACGCACGGCGTGCGTGAAAATCTGCACGCGTACCTGCGCCATGCGCGCATGGTACGCTAAAATTGTTATCTGGG
>CAKNXH010060961.1:0-20108 GCA_932178445.1 Andricus quercusramuli
CCCTTGATACCACGGCGATCACAATGCTTCAAACGGTTATCAATTATTCTTCCATATTAGACGTTGTCGTTGTCGTCGTTTTCGTTGTCGTTGTAGTCTGTGGACACGATAACTTTCGAAGAAATTATGTGATAGGATTGCTCTTTGGCCCATTGTTTTAAGACCTGAAAAGTAAGGATGAGTTCATTATCCAGCCATTTTGACCAACGGTTCTGGTTTTATCCAACAAAAATGGATTTAAAAAATACGAAAATTCCATTTTCCAACAAAACTATATGAGATATGAACAAAATCTGCAGAGGAAAAATAGTTCATCTCAAAAAGATTAACAAATTTTCTTGAAACAATTTTTTTGATAAGACGCATATTTTTCCTTTCAATCGTGAAAAATATAATTAAAAATAGAAAGTTCAATTTTTTCAGTAAAGCTATGCAAGACACAAAAAAATAAATCAACAAAAATCGTTTTCCAAGGAAAGATCTAAAAAGTTTTCCTGAATCATTTTTCCACAGGAGGCCTAGTTTTTCTTTTATTTTTGAAAAATAACATTAAAAATTTTTCAATTACATTTTTGAAAAAACAACACAAGATACAATAAAATGTTTAATAACAAAATTTTTCGCCTAAATTAGATCTGAAAATTTGCTTTCGACCTTTTTTCGATGGGACATGGCGCACTTTTTTTAATTATGAAAACCAGGCAATAAAAATACGTCTGTTTCAATATCAATGTGAATTATGAATTTTAATTATATATGTTTATTGAAATGATACATTTTTCAGGGAGCTGAGAGTGAAGATTAATGTAAACTGAGGAACAATAATATTTGAAAAATCGTGAAATATAAATTTTGTACTTTATTTTGCAATATCTGAATAAGCAGCGTGGCCGATGGAGAAGTGTAGAAAGTAGCTATTTCTTGCTCTAAAAACTCGCCAGATGTTGCTAGTTGGCAAAGAAAGTAACCAGAGTTGGCACTAAATTTAAAATCGAGAAAAACACTAGTTTGTTGCCAAATATCAGTTTAAGAAAAAAAGAAAATCCCCTGCTTGTGATTTTAAGATGGAATAGGGATTAGTCAAGTAGATAAAATTCCATGTTTCTAAGAAAAGTGATTTATATTTGGCATGTGTAAAGCTCATGTGGGTGTGGTGGACCCACACTGGTAGTATTTATCCACCTAGAAACACTACCCGAATCGGGTAGTGAGTTCATACGTTCAAAACTTCAAAAAATGTTCAGACGGCAATGAACTTTGATGTTGAAAAAAATATGTATTTGTCTCATCTTAGGCAACCCGGTATCCTAAGACGGGCCCCTTTTCAAATCAAAAAAGCTATGTAATTAAACACTAGATATTGATAAATTTCATTCGTAGCGTACTGTTCAAACATTTTCTTTACATTTATGACATATAAGTCATGCAAATTACAGTATAAAACGTAAAACAAGCGTTGAATGTGGTATAACGGAAAGTAAGTGGAAACAAAATTCAAGGACTAAATATTTATGAAAAGTTGCATAATTTCAAATATTATTAATCTTAAATCAAGAATTTGCTAATATAAATCGAAAAATCAACATATTTTTTAAAATTTCTCAGTCATAATGCAAAAGCAATAAAGAGATTAGGTAAAGGTACGACTGCTTGGCGGGAAATTAAAAAATCTGAAATATTTTCTATAACACTTTCGGAATTCTTGAATTATTAAATTTTGAAGAGAAACTAGTTTTAAATCTTCAAACTAAAGTTATCGTTTCACTTCTTACCTGATCAACACTCTTCTCTGTTTTTCTGCAATCAATTTTTTTGAAGAATATGCAAAACACATACACTCAGAAAAAAGTTTGGTTGCTTCAACACAAATTTCGTTGGATCAAAGGAATAAATACATTGCTATATGGTCAATCAAATGCTTGGTTGATTCAACCAAATTTTTTGGTTACTAAAGTTTGGTTGATTTTAATAAATATTTTGGTTGATTTCAATAAATATTTTGGTTAATTCAACCAAATATTTTGGTTGATCCAAACAAATATTTTGGTTGTTTCGTTCAATGAAAATGTATCCAGATATCGACGTTCAAAAAATTGTATTTTATGACAAAAGCTGTTGGTAAAAAACTTTTGATAAGCATCACATGCAGCATTAGAAAACCGAACTTTCACCCAATCTGACAGAAAAGCTTTTTCTCCATACAATTGTGTGAGGTTCTTTCATCACTCATTAATTTTAAGGTTAGATTGCCTGCACCGGCGTGAACCCTGCGAGCTAAAGTTTTTACTTATGATCAAAATGTTCTGCATACTGTTTCAGATCCCATTTTTTAAAAACGTTGACATTATTAGCGTCGTTCGTATAATTAATTTTTTTTTACTAATTCGCGACAAGACGCACGATGAGAATCTTTTCGACACGCAAACTGGTCACCGGCGCGGGCTGACATCATCTGTTTCGTTATGTTTAGTGTACTTAATGGAAGTATTTGGTAGAATTAACCAAATCATTTCGTTACTTTAACCAAATCATTTTCTAATAAATAATATATTCCGCTCAACACATTTATTTGTTTGAATCAACTAAACATGCTCAAATAAATAAATTCTTTGAATTGACCAAATTAATTCGTTGTGTTTCTTAAAAATTACCAAAGGTTTATTTGCGCTGACCAAATTTTTTACTTTCAACAAGTAAATTGCGTTGAACAAACTGTTTTGTTGAATCAACCCAATCTTTTCTCTGAGTGTACAAGCTTAACGCATTACGACCGGAAACTCACAAGTAAAGAAGATTTCGTTTTTACCTACATTTTTCTAGCCTAACCGGGGCTCGTCTTAAGAATTTTGCATGATCACAATTTTTTAAATATTTTGATTAAAGAGCATACAAATTAATTGAACTTAAGTACCAATTGCAAAGTTTACAAAATTATCTACCAAAAAAAAATAACCTACTCCTTCAAATCATTAGAAGTCATTAAATCACAACTTCTAAAACAGGTAAAAGTTCTTTCTCTAACGTACAAAAATCATTTTTTGCAACACCCACCTCTAAAGTTGACGTTTGCATGCATGTAGATGGTGCCTAAAGTACCTTATTTGAGCCCACTGTGCGTGAAACAATTTTCGCGCATGCGCAGTTTGAAGATGGCTTACTTTAGACACTGGTGAAAAAGCTGCGCATTCGCACATTCGAGATGAGGTACTTTAGACACTGGCAAAGGTACACTGAGAAAACGATTTTTTTGATTCAAACAAAAAGATTTGTTTGAATACATTTTTTTGATTCAACACATCTTCTTTATTTCAATTAACAAAACATTTATTTAATTTCAATATATGGAAGATATTGAAACTCATTAAATGAAACAAATTATTTGTTTGATACGATTTGTTTCATTCAAATAAACAATTTCATTGAGTCAAACAAAAATTTTGCTTAAACGTCTTATACTTAAATTAAAGAACGTATTTATTTGATTTAAACAAATAATAGTTCTTCATTTATCCGCGTTAGTTTCGGGGCGCTGCAGCGCGACTTAGCTTCAGGCATTCAAAATGGTGGTGAATCGTTGCATGTATCAGCGTGTTTACTCGGAATGTGTAAGCGGTAAGAAAAAGCCTAAGCGAAGCCTCGAAAATTTAGAAGTTTCATTGGGCGAGCTGGATAAGGGTTGGCTTTCCACCAACTCCAGACCGTCGCCAGTTTTATTTTCACGTAACTTCAGACGTCTGTAAGAGAAATGGAAGTATTTGACAAATTCTTGTTGTTCTGAAAATTGCACGAAACTTGGGACCTAACAAGCGATTCGATCAAAAATTTTGAAGATAAGTTTATTTTTGTCTATATTTTTAACCCTATGAAAACGATTTCAGGTTTTATTAAATAAATAAATACAATATATACATGCAATATGAATAATAATACAGCACACATTCTCCAAATACCCGCTTTAACAAAACTTTTGTTATTGAAACAAGCAAATAATTTGATTGATAGCAACACATTCCTTTTTTGAATAAAATTGAACATTTATTTAGATCGAACAAAACCTGCAATTAATTTGACAGAAAACAATGTTTAACTTAAACAAGAAGTTTCTTTCATTCAAACAAAAAATATATTTAAATCAAAAATATATGGTCAACCAAAAAATTTGTTTGAATCAAACATATGTATGTTTGACTGTATAACAAAGAAAGAATATGTTTGATTCAAACATAATATATTTGATTCAAGCAGATCTTTTTCTCAGTGTAACTTTAAACACTGGTGTTGGTATCTTCTTGAAATAATTTTACATTCAACTTGAACAAATGTTTTAATGATTGAAGTTTTGTTTTTAGGGTTTCGTAGCCCCCCCCCCCCCGGGGGCCAAAAAGCATATACGCCAACAAATTTTTTTCAACAAATTTTTTTTTCCATAATTTTTTTTCACCAAATTTTTTTGTTCGAAAATTTTTTTTCTCCAAAATTTGTTTGTCAAATTTTTTTTTTTCGAAAATTTTCTTTCTCAAAAATTTTTTTTCGAAAATTTTTTTTTTTAATTTTTTTTAAACATTAAAAAGTTTTTTTTCTATTCCTTTACTCCACTCTATGCAATATAAAATTAGGATTTTTCGTTACCACCTCCTAACAACTTTTTCGGACGGGCGTTGCAAAAAATCCTGTGATTGCATCATTCGCCTGCGGCTCGAAGCACTCGTCTGTTTTCGCACTCGCTTCGCTCGTGCGCTAACCATCAACTCATGCTTCGAGCCTCCGGCTTATGCTGCAAAATTCACACTCGCACACAATCACCTATTTTACGCACTTGTATCACAAATAACTATTTCCTTTCTTTTTTTGTTAATTTACTTCCAGTGCAGAAAAAAACGTTTCCAAAATAACAATAATTCTGCTGAGCACGTATTCGTATGCGTGAGTGAAGACTATAATGTTTCCGTACAAAAATATTCAGGGTGTCCCGTCTTAGGAGGGGGCTCGTCTTAGGCAACTTTCCCCAATCTGATATAATGAATTACCTACTGATTAACAATCTTTGAAGAGTTCAATTGCGACTTCCATCTAGGTACAATTAATAGCGTTTGATGAATTCCAAGATTCTTCCGTACCAATTAATATGACAACATTTCTTGGTAGTTGATAATTGTTACAACACGTCTTCAAACGCCTAAGACCGTATCTTATTTGTAATCTAGCTTTTAGCATAGGAAGGAGCATCTTATTGCTTAGTTTATTTTTTATAAGTTTCATATGACTGAATACACGTTCTACATCAGCATTTAATAAAGGTAACACCAACAGACTTATTGCCAATTCTGAAAGTTCTAAGAATGGTTTTAATCCAGAACCACCAGTGTAACAATTCACTTCTGCCGAAAAGGGCATGGTATTGCAATTTTACAAGTTAATGGTGCCCAAATTTAGCCATTGATGCTCTATTTTACTAACTTGAAGGGTTTCAGAAGTAAAGATTTTTGCAATGTTTGTAATGTTTGGTTTTACCTTTTTCGAACATTCCTGAACTAAGAAAGACTTTGGCAATACTTTGATTTTCAGAAGACATGTTTGCTTCGCGACACGCTTTTATAAAATCAAAACCTAGATATGGATCTGGATCTAAGTAATTTTCGAATTTCTCTTTAAAAATGTCAATTCTTTGCCGTCGGATTTACAATTTTAGTGACCATAAATACGAAAGTGTTTTTTTAATTCATTTAAAAGTTTTGTCGGATCTGTAACAGCAGATTCAAAGCTTTTTATCGTGCTTTGAAGCGATTGCAAAATTGGTAAAAGAAATTATCAATAGGCCTTGTTAGTTTCATCGCTATACATGGAGTGTAAAACTTCAGCTATATAACAATTTTCTTTTAAACGAGCTGTTTCGAAATGCGTTCTTAATTCTAACCATTGATGTAAAACTTGAGCTGCAGCTGGCTCAATTGATAACCAACACGTGTCAGCTATTCCCGGGACTTGTAGCGGAACGTTGCCGTTATTTATTTATGTATAAATTTCTTTATAACTTTTCCACCCATCTGAAGAATGAGAAAACCAGTTATAAGTTTCTCGAATCAGAAACTCTATGTTTCTAGGCAGCGATTTTGTAGAAGCATCCGATACTGCAAGCTGGATGGAATGGCATATACATATGATTAAAATTAGATTTGGTAAGTTTAATTCTTCTTTTAACCTTTGGTCAACGGCGATACCACGCTGAAAACACCAGTTCCCGTTAGATCACTGAAGTTAAGCAGCGTTGATGGCGGTTAGTACTTGGATGGGTGACCGTTCGGGGAATACTGCGTGTTGTTGACCCGTCGTGGGTGTGGTGGACCCACACTGGTAGTATTTATCCACCTAGAAACACTACCCGAATCGGGTAGTGAGGCAATGAACTTTCGAGTTCGAAATGCTAATCAATTTTTTTTTTTTTAACCTTTGGTAAACACCAGAGTTTACGCCTACCATCGTGCTTGCATTATCTGTTCCAATAGCTTTTAAATTCTTGACAATTAATTGGTAATTTCCCAATACATATTTCACAGCGCGTGTGATTGCTTCTGCCGTCCCATTTTCAACTTCGATTAAAGCGAGATATGTTGATACAAATTCTTTGCGCGTTTTACTGTAGTAACGTATTAACTATACCTAAAAGCTTTGCAACACTGATGACAGTGGATTCATCGAGCAATAAACTAAATGGAGAATCCCCAATGTCTGTAATAGGATCTTCATGAAAATGTGGACCAAGTACATTTTTAGCAATATTTCCACATTTAGTTCTATGTACTTGCACATGATCTTTATTTAGTTTATTTTGTAGATCTGATAAATGTTCGGCTGAACGCAAAGTAGTGACCATTGCACAGTGCAAACAAATTAAAGCTTCTTTTGTCTTTAAATCTAAATCTTCATTTGGCAAAACAATTCTTTCCTGCCTAATTGCAGAAAATGGTGCAGTGCTCACCTTATGCTTGTCTCTTTTAGCATGTTTTTTCAAATCTGAATGTTTTGCATTAATGGTCGAGTTGCAAAACTTGCATTAAGCCAAGCGTAGGTCGCCGCTAACAGGTTATAGCCAGTCTTTGAAAACAGAGAGAGCTTCTCCCAAGCTTTTCTGTATTTTTGTTCATCGACCGGTGTTCCCATTGTTACGTTTCTCCTGGTACCTGCGTTAAAAATTATGAATATAAAAGTTTGACAAAACGTTTAAACACTCATCCCTACTGAAAAACACGACGTCGGATCCTACGTCGGATCCTAATAGTTTTCTGCGTCGTAGCCGACGTCGTAACCCACGTAGGATCATACGTCGGATCCTGATATCCTGATATCAATAAACAAAACTGTAATATAATATACACTATATATATATTTTTATTTATATGGTGTATAATATATATAGTATAGTATATACTATATAGATAGTATATAGTATATATATATATATATATGTGTGTATCTATATATACATATATATATACATATATAGTGTATATTATATTATAGTTTTGTTTATTGTTATTCTGTAAATTAGGAATTAAATATGTAACAGTTATTATTCCATAAACATTTTTTTTTAATCTCGTTGGATCCTATTAGGACCCTATTAGGATCCTAATAGTTTCCGACGTCGGAAACGATCCCAATACTCGACGACGTTTCCTACGTCGTTTCCGACGTCGGAAACTATCAGGATCCGACGTAGGATCCTATGTGGGTTACGATGTCGGCTACGATGCAAGAAACTATCACGATCCGACGTAGGATCCGACGTCGGGTTTTTCAGTAGGGATATGATATAAGTTTATATTGCCTTTAGTCAATTTAGTTAAATAACTTGTAAATAATCACTTTTTTCAATTTATTCTATTCAAAGTATGAAATTCTTACGGCACTTTCAGAGCTTCACATCCATTCAGAAGGAAAAATATCTCTTTCTCTCACTTGTGCCTGTGAATTTGTAGTAGATTCACGTCACTTGAACACACTTTCTTGCACATACCTGCGCATGTGGAAATAGTAAGGTTAGAAGTAAGAGCAAGATGAACCTATTCTAATGTCACAAGATATAGAATGAGAGGAAGAAACATTTTCATGTGCTTGAAGTTCTCAACGTTCAAATCAGCAAAATTTATATCTGAAAGACTCAAGGAATGATTAATTTGTACAGAAAGTAATCTAATGTTTGAAATGTCTGATAATTCAAATTTTTATTTGTGCTTGAAAAAATGTTTTAAGAGAGTCGACAAAACATATTGCGTTCATTTGAACGTTCAGAGTTGCAGGCTCATGATATTTTTCGTATGCATGCATGCGAAGCAGTAAAAGTGTCTTTAAAAAATCTGCCCGCTTCGCGTACACAGTCTGATCACGCGCTACGCGCTATGACACATTTGCCTGACGCTTTAAGCTGGGTTCCTTTGGGTTTTCGCACTTCGTGTGCTCGCTATTGCGCGCTTCGCGGGCTAATACTCTCTTAGTTAGCTTCATCGTTATCACCTGCTTTTGGTTGAACTATGTACGTTTTACATAGAAAGAGGAACTAATTTACTTAAGGTTCTATTGACCTTAAGAAACACATTCTCATCAAGACACTCGCGCTTCGCGCTCGATATTTAGTTTAAAAATTAACCTTGCGCTCTACGCTCGTTTCTGTTCATCGTTTAATGGAAACTCAACAGTTTGAGCGCGCTCACGGCGCGCGATTTGGTTATCGCGCTTCATAACGACAATATGTTATGTTCTATGTTCTTCTGATAAAAATAACTAAATTTGTATTTGATTTAAAATGAAGAAGGAAATCAGAAAGATTACTTCCAACTATCTAAAAAGGGGCGAAAAAAAGTATCTAAGTTGTTTTTGGAATATATATATATATATATATATATGATACATTTTTAAATTATTATTGAGAAATGGATATTTGACAAAAAACCGAGGGGGCTTCAAATCTTACACAAATCTAATACCTTCTCTGGATGAGAATGTAAAAATGGAATAAATTGTTCGAATTTTTAAATACCGCGAAAATTAATTATTATCATACCATTGAGCCATTTCCCTTTCGGGGTAAGCGTGACTCGCTCGGTTGGAAAATATTAATGTGGGGAAGGAGACATAGATTTTTTAGATTGATCTAGAGTTTTTGTGTTATTTATTTAAATAATACGTTTGTCCCGCAGCACTGCTTCGACACATGTGGCTGATCAATCTCTCTAGCGATCACCCCAAGTGAAGAGCCTCACAAAATTGTTATGTGTGGTTCCCCACTTGAGCCTATTAGTATCCAAGGTCTTTTGTTTCAGGCGTCATTAACTCTACTCACATACTTTTTATAAACTATTTGTCGCCACACTTTTCTGTCCTGGCATACTTCTCTAGCTTCCTTCACGTCCATGCATTTTTTCATGCAAGCTCTCGCGTTTTCTATGGCTTCTTATATCTCTTCGGATTAATGTCTCATTGGCAGATTCTAACCATTCTTTTGGTGGTCTACCTCTGGGCATTCTGCCATATACTTTACCTTTATACACTTGTTTGGTCAGCCGTTCATCTTTCATTCTTTCAAGAGGTCCGAACCACCTTAACTGATATTTCTTTCCCAAATTTTAACTATTGTCTCTCCTGTATCACATTCTTGTGGTACAGGAGTACAAATTGTGGTACAAATTGTACGCAGAGGTATCATGCAAATCACTTTAATTTTACCCGTATGCTTTTCTTAACAGGTCCATGTGTCGCTACCGTATAGCACAGTCGGTACAAATATAGAATTATGTATTGCCATTTTAGCTTTTTTTGATATATTTTTACTTCTGAGAATGGACCCTGCTCTACCGATAACCTTCTGACCCTCGTGTATGCGCCTATCTATCCCTCCATCTATCTTCCCGTCACTAGTGAATATGCTACCTAGATATATATACTTATCAACTTGTTCTAATTTCTCATCACATAGGACAATGTTGCACATTGTTTTATCACCTTTTTCTTTGAATATTATGATTTTTGTTTTATTCAAATTAATTTTCGCAGTTTTAACAACGATATCCCGTAGCATAGTTCATGCGCCCTCTATATCTTTATTGCTTAAAAGCGCTTCTCAAGATGCCCTATATATGCGTTTGTTTAACTTATTCTAAAAATCTATCTGCACTTCTGGTTTCTGTGAATTTTCAATCTTTCTTCGCGTTTGTTTCGTTTGTTTGGTTCTCCTTCTTCTCCACACTCCCCCCTAGATTTATTTTCAAGAATAGAAGATAGTGGTCAGTATGGCATTCAGAGCCCCTCATGAATCTTGCATTTTTGACTAGTTCTCTTAGTCTTTCATCCGCAATAACGCAGCCAATTATACCGTGTCTCTTTTCTAAACGCCAGGAGTACATGTGGATCATTCTATGTATAAACCAAACATTTGTAACATATAGGCCCTTTTCTGAGCATAAGCTAACTCATTTTTCCCTGTTGCAAATTTATCTTGTTGGATCCCCAGAATTACTTATTGTTAGCACCATTTCTATATCTGTACCCTGACGTTGGACGCCGACCCATCCGTTTATATCTCCTAGCAGAATGATTCTTTTACCATGATCGCAAGTACTTATTGTATCATTTAAAGTATCCCAGAAGGTGTCTTCGACATCTCTCTGATCACTATCAACTGGGGCGTAGCACGCTATGATAAACAATCTTCTGATTCCTACCTTCATTCTAACCCACAGCAATCTGGACGATACATCCTTGATCTTTGAGATGTTGTCTTGTTTCTTCATTCCTAATCTAACTGACCCCTTGACTACAATGTGATTCACTATCTACTCCTAACCATATTTCAAAACCGCCTTTCAACATCCCATTTTCTATGTTTCTACTTTCGCAACCCTTTTTCCTCGTCTCAGTTACACATGGAATATCTAGTTTTCTTAAATGCATAGTTTCTCGTAGTTCTCTTACCTCAAGATTACGGGAAGGGGGGGGGCAAGGAATGGAAACCGAGAGAGTCACAATTGGTTGACGTTTTATGCTGAGAAGGTCACCATCCTTCAGCAGCGTTGTATTAGGTAGGAGTTCCCATGTACCGATCTGCCAATTCCCGGCCTACTTCTAGGTAAGGAACAAAAAACTCTTTTTTTTACGCACAAATTTTGTTTAATCATCATCCGCCGTATCTTGCATAGTTTGGCCAAAAAATTGAATTTTTGGATTTTTAATTATTTTTTGTGCAATAAAAATGTAAATTTTCGATTTTTGAAGAAATTTCAAAAATTCGTTATGATAATCTTGTAGGGCGTGCAAAAACGAAACATTTTTCTCATTATCACCTTTTTTCGTATCGTGCGTTGTTTGGCTGAAAATGTTAATTTTCGTTTCTTCTTGTGGATTTTGAAAATGCTGTAACTCTGAAAATGTTCATTTTATTGCAAAATGTCATGAGAATAAATTGTTTGAATTTTTGAGTACTATGAACAGCCGCACATTTAATTTTAAAATTTCGAAAAAAATGATCTCAAAAGTTTTCAAAATGCTCTCACTTTTTGAATTTGTTTCCAAAATGGCTGGCTAACGAACTTTACCTTTAGTTTAGGAGACTAAAAGAGTATACCAAAGGATAATCGAATCGATGAATTCTTTTGAAAGTCATCGTGCTCACAGACAGACAGACATACAGACAGACACATTCGTAAAAACCTGTTTTTTGGATTCAGGGGGTCTTAAAACGTGGACATTTGACAAAAACCAGGGGGGGGGGTCAAGTTTTACACAAATCTAATACCTTCTCTAGATGTGTATGTAAAAACAACTGGAACTAAGCTTGAAATTTATTAGAAATATAGATTTAAAATAAAATTATAGCAATTACCTTTTCCGGGCCTTTTACATCCTTAGACCAAAAGTGGCCAAAAGTTGCTGGCAGACCTGGCAGTTGTTGGCAAGTATAACGCTATGCAATACTCGATGGGATTGCGCTTCTTAAAAAATCCCAACCTCACTTCTTTAACGTATTTCCAAGTGGTAATTTTTCGAGTCCACAATCCCTTCTAGTCTTTGCTTTGCCGATGGTTTCATTTAGTAACTCATGATAATTTTGTGTAATTCTAGGGCTTTTGATGCTCTTCACTAAATAGCGTTTTTGATTGGTTGCTTTTCAAATATGTATCAGTGGCCAACTTTATCATCAAAAATCAGAAAGTCGCCAGTTTTGGTGCTGCTTTCATAATAAAGACTGTAGAATTGAAAAAAGTCGCCAGTTTCGTCGCTATCAGAGAAAAAAGACGCTAAGGTTACGCCGTGTCGCCGAGCTAAAAAAAAGTCGCAATTTAGTTTCAAAAAATGCTAAATCTACCGACAATTTCGCTAAATCGGCCACGCTGTGAATAAGCAATCTCGGGTCAAGGTACAGAAACTAATATAATATACATTTAGTATAATAGAGTTGAAAACAATATAGAAAACATCGCGTTTTGGACACATTCAAGTGCGAAGCACGAGATGCGTGATGAGAATGTGTTCGTTGAAGCCGAAGGAGGTTCAACAAAAGAGAACTCACAATCACCATATTACAGTTGTCGATTGTTTGACCTTTCATTTTAAAAAGTCTATGCACAAATTTCCCGTGTAGATACTTATCGGGTGTCGGGATAGAACGTCCTGACCGCTAATGTGGCGCTATCAAGGCGGTATATTATGACGCTGAGTAGAAGTGAATCGTTTTTGCATGTACATTTTTCATTTTTTACACTTCTAAACACCATGGATATTTTTCGAAGTTTGCAATAATATTTGGATTCAAAAATGAGAAAAAATGTAGGTCCTGATAGGATAGCCAGCACCCGCTTAGGGCCTGAAAAGACCGTCTAGGTTACACGGTCTAGACTCCAAACGGATCCAGAAAAAAAGTATGCTACAGATCAGTAGACACTCATGATTGCGATACGATTATTTCAAATTTCGATTACAAAATTCAAACGAACCCAGAAAAAAGGATGCTATAGATTATTATTACGCACTCATGATTGTGATACGATAATTGCAAATACGTCACTCAGGCATGCAAACAGAATTCACATCACTTCTTCCATACAACGAAAAAGTATTTTTTGGATACTTAGTCTGCACTAAACAAACCAAAGGCATACCTCCGTACAAGCTGACTAACTTCAGTGAAATTCAGTATAATTCTCTTATCAACAATCAATTGTCTCATTACGTAAGAAATCCAGGAGCGTAGCCTCAAGATTTGATTGTCGTGTTTTTGGTTATTACGCAACTTTCAATCCTTTTTTGCTTTTGAAGCAATGGATTAACTTTTGAATAAAATTTTATAACCAAGTTGTCAAGTAATACCTAATTATACATGTTATCTCTTTACATTTTGAACCAATATTTTCTTAACCCCTTGACTGTCGATGTCGTGTATATGTTAGGCTCAAAGACCGAATACGGCCAAAGACCGAAAAAATAGCCACAACGCGTTCTGGCCATTGCAGAAATACCAGAACGCGTTGTGGCTGTCTGTAAAATGGCAAAAGACCGAAATAAACAACCAGAACGCGATCTGGCATTTTTGAAAACGCCAGAACGCGTTTTGTCCTTTTTCAACCCACCAAAACTCGTTCTGATTGGTAGTTTTCAAAAGGGCCGACTCGAAACTGTCCTTTAGATTTAGAGTAATCGAACTATATGCAACGCAGAGCGGGAAAAAATACTCATTCGGTACAAAAATCCGCCGGCTTCTCAAATCTGAATGGATCAAAGTATTTTTTTTTAATGCTTAGAAAGAATGGTACTTTGATGGAGCATTGCATCCTTGAAAAAATTGTATTAATTTTTCACTCAACTTTAAAAATGCATATCAATTTGTCACTTAACTTCAAAAATGCAAATTTTTATATTTGCAGCATCTACTAAGGCCTATTTATTGACACTTTCTCGATAACATAGAGGTTAGTAAAGTTACTTTCGTTGAATAGAAATTTTTATTGCAGATGAAATTTCTCGATTTGTTCAATTGTTATAAATTAATGAATATAACTTATATCTGCTGCATTTTAAGAATTTAAATGCATCACTTACTAAGGTTTTCTTATTGAAATGTTAAAAATAATGTTTAATTACAAACGAACTCCAACAAATAATAATAGTTGCTAGTTTAAACCAGTTTCATGAAAAAATTCATTTATATGCAATTTTTATTCATGTGAAGAATATAGAACTGAAAAGCATTATGATGAAATTAATTAATGAAGTCTTTATTTATTCGGTAAAAGTAATCATTTTATTTGTTTGAACAAAAACGATTTGAATGCTATTTTGAAATACACTTAACGTACTTGGACCGACATTTACACTTTTTATCAATACAATACCTCATATAGCTGCAAAACATAAAACCTTGTTTTAAACCAGAAATTGCAGCAGATGCAGACTGTAAATCCATTTAAATATAGTTCGTGTGAAAACAAATAAAATTATTACTTTTACCCAATAAATAAAGACTTCATTAATTCATTTATATAATAATTCTCTTCAGTTCTATATTCTTCACAAGAATAAAAATGACAAATAACTTAATTTGTGTATGAAACTCATTAAACTATTAATTATTGTTATTTATTGGTGTTCGTTTGCAATTATACATCATTCTTAAACAGTTTAATACAGAAATCTGTATAAGTAATGCATTTAATTTCTGAAAATTCAGCAGATATAATTATATTCATTAATTTATAACAATTAAACAAATAGAGAAATTTCATCTGCAATTAAAATTTATATTCAACGAAAGTAACTTTACTCACCTCTATTTTTTCGAGGAAATGTCAATAAATAGGCCTATTTTGATACTACAAATATAAACAATTGCATTTTTGAAGTTAGATCACAAATTAATATGCATTTTTAAAGTTAAGTAATAAATTATTAAAATTTTTTTAAGGGTGCAATACTCCATCAAAGTAACATCCTTTCTAAATATTCCAAAAAATACTTTGATCCATTCAGGTTTGATAAGTCGGCGGATTTTTGTCCCAAAGGAGTATTTTCTCCCGCTCTGCGTCGCATATATTTCGATTTCTCTAAAGGGCAGTTTCGAGTCAGCCCTTTTGAAAACTAACAATCAGAACGGGTTTTGGTGGTTTGAAAAAAGACAGAACGCGTTCTGGTCGTTTTGAAAACGACCAAAACGCGTTCTGGTCTCTGGCCATTTCCGGTCTTTGAGCCTAACATATACAGGTGATGGTGTAGGTGGACCTAAACTTACGAATTTTTAATGAAATAAATCAAGTCAAATCATCCCACACATTTTGGGCCCACTTTGCGTTTTTCGGTCAAGGGGTTAGGAATCCTAATCTGCAAATAGTCTGAAAATTAATGATATCCCGATTAACAACTTTCCAGTGCATGCTTTGGAGCTGGTACATGGCAAACGACACCCAGTTCTACGTCCTTGGGATTCTCCTTTTGTTACTTTCCGTGAAGCACTTGAAGGCCGTGACGTTTATCGTATTGGCTATAATCATTTCATCCTGGTTTACAACCTTCTCGATTGCTTATACCAACGATTATGTTGCTAGGTAAGTTTAAATTCAAATTTTCGTAAATGAACAAAAATAATGTAAAGATAGGCTTCGAAAACAAATAACACATTTAAGAAGTATTTAAATAAGTCATAAATCACACACAGGGGGAAGTGAAACTTATATGCAATCGTCTTTGGTTTTTGATGGAAGACACATAAGAAAGTGAAGGAACTGTTCTGTTAATTGACTTCGCTTTCCAAGAATTGACTAAAAAGTTATGTGCTTCAATGATTATTTAAATTCTTACTCGAGTCTATTACTTTTGGCTATTTTTTACATTGGCACGTAACGTGAAATCGTATGTGGCTTGCCTTTCACTGCTGCACGAAGAAAAATAGTCCGAGAAACTTTACCAAACTCAGTTGGGTAAAGATGGGACATATGGATACTTTGGTAAAGTTTAATTTCAAGTTTGTTAAAACGAAATTCGATCATAATTCATTCACAAACATGAAAGTGTGACAAACTGACACGAATATCTTCTAAACTGTACTTTAATTAATACTGTACTTGGTAGTTGACATGTTATTCACATAATTGTATAATATATAAAACTTTAGATAAAGATTACTGAACAGTTGAGTGAAACGCGGTCAAGGGCTTGGTAGAAAATATAAGTGGGTTTACAGAAAAGGCATGAAGGAACCACTGATGCTCGAGAAACTTTACCTGGCAGTTTGGTAAACCGTAAGCTTCTGTGAATTAAAAAAAAAACCCTATACACAGTCAACAGCATACAATTACATACACATTAGTCAGTCGCAGCCAATCAGAATACAATTTCGTTACAAACAAACTGATGACACCTGAACCTACTTAAACATACATAATATACATATATAAATAAGCCTAATATAATACTACACATAGAAGACGCCGAGGGGCCGTCCACTCAGAATCGACTCTACGTGAGCATAATGATTCCGCCTGAGTCCAACTGATTCTTCGTTGATTCTTCATCGATTCCTTCGTTTCTCGACCAAAATCTTTTGGCGAGTGACTGATTCTGAATCGATTCTAAGTGAGGAAAATCACTGATTCCTCCAGTGAAGGGCCCCTCGGAAGACGCTTTCGACGTAACTACGCAGACGCACGCTTCACATTGAAAGGTGAAATTTGGAACTTTCTTATATACTAATTAGAAGAATTGATTCAGCGCTTGTGAGAAATGACTAGTGCCGTAACTAAAGTTTTCATGAAAAGATTTATATTATAAAATCTATATTTTTTGGAATATGTATTTTCTAATTGCCACTTTAAGTCTAAGTCATTTTCCACTTTTTCTTTGAATAATAACTTGATTCTAATTTAATTATGTATTGAAATTATATCAAAGCACAGTTTAATAAAGTTTCCAAGTTTGGGACGACTTCGTTCAGAAGTAGTAAATGAAATAGTAAGCAAAATGTCTTGTTACGCTCCTTTTCGAAGCTGCAAGTTTAAAATGAAAAATTGTCAAATGATATTTACACCATTTTTTAAATATTTTAAATGTACAGATGTTACTTATAACAACTTTGAATAGATAAAAATTAAAAGTAAAGTTGAATATCTTTGAGTGAAGGATTTTAAAAATCACTTTGAAGTCTGTCCTGCAGGTTTTTTGTGTAAAATACATATCCATCACAAATACGTTCCTTGATATTTTATTTTTATATTTACATATCCTCTCGGGTTACCCTCAATTTTTTTAAAAGTATTTTAGACGGTTTGAAAATTTTGTTTTTGTTTGAAAATCATATTGTCTAAAATTGTCAACTTTACGGCAATCACTCATAAAATGTCAATATAAAAAATAAAAGAACTTTACACAAGATGTGATTTACTTAACTTTTTTTCTCTTTGACCACTTTCAAATTGATGCTCATCTATTGTTTATTTTTGTTATTTGACTTTTCATTGCTTGAAGTTGTTTTGTATCTTTCTGAAAATAAGATCTACAAATGAAGGGTTTGGCGGGAAAAGCATGTAAAAACGTCGGGATAAATTTTTCAAGAGAGAAAAAAAACCCATCTCCAATATCGAATTTAAAAAAATGAGAAATTCCATTTGAGATTTGATGCTGCTCTAGAGATATCAATAAACAAATTTTTGAAAAAATTAACAATTTTCGAGATACAGCTCGTCAAAAATAGATTGCAGTCGAAACCGTGCTAGTCTATGGATTTTTTATTTCCTAAAATCCCAGTCAACATAAAGCATATGCCTGGAAGATTATAAATGCCTGACGAGAGAAGAAGGCTGAAAAGTAAAAAATTAAATAGAAAAAAAACTTTTCTTTAAAAAAAATAGATTTTACATTATCACAGCGTTATTTGTATACAAAACATTCAGTTTATTTTTATTCTGTAAATATTCATTACAATAACAGGATGTAATCAAATACAAA
Source organism: Andricus quercusramuli (assembly GCA_932178445.1). NCBI lineage: Eukaryota > Metazoa > Arthropoda > Insecta > Hymenoptera > Cynipidae > Andricus > Andricus quercusramuli. The sequence continues at coordinate 17,980 of CAKNXH010060961.1, forward strand.
CATTCAAGTTTTCATATGATTGGTCACAGTTTATCGAGATAGAACTCCACTATCGGTTCGAATTTTGATATATCCTTTCACCAGAATTTCAGGGAGAATTTTAGATAATTTTGAAGCCAATAAAACGTGTTTTAAAAAAAACTGCACTTACATGGTTATGACATGTAGTTATTTTCATAACTATTTCTGTTTTTGCATCTGCTTCAGCAAAATACCTCATTTGCATTCCATCTTAATTTACAAAAGCTCGTTTCATTCCTTCAAAGTTCCTTCACATTTATATTCGTCTCATTTTTATGGAAGTTGTTTTATTTAAAAATAATACGTACAATTATTTGTATTTAGTCATCTCCCAAATAGAACAATTTACTATATGATATTTAATAAAAACGTGACGATTAAAATCGTAAAGGACGTTTCAAGGAGTAGAATGAGCTTTTGTACATTTCAATTGAATGAAAATCATATGACTTTTACCTAAAGCGAATTGTGCTTTTTGAATATTCATTACTTTTAAGCATTTAAATTAAAAGTTTCAAATTGTCTATTAAATTATTGAAAATATTACACATGTTTTATATTAGTACTTTTCGCTGGATAAAAAAATATTATAAAATCAGAACATTTCGAAGAAGACTTGAAATTATTTTCAAATTTTAGGTTGTGTATAATTTTTTTAAATTGAAAATTAGCATTTTTAAACAAAAATCATCAAGATTTCCGATTTTTAACAATTTTAGGTTAGGTTAACAATGTTCATTAACCACTGTTACACTTAGACAACTCGAGTGTAATGCTTCGTTTCAGTGCCGTATCGAGGAAGCCGGTCTCCAACACTCCCTCCCTTCCTTGATAATGCACGTACTTTATTCTAATTTGAATTCTTCTAATATCGTCTTCTCATTTATATATATATATATATGTTAGCACATTTGTGTTAGGACGCACTATACTCCTGCCGAAAAAAGGCAATTTGTCCAACCCAGAGAATTACAGGCCAATAACTTGTTTGAACACACTGCATAAGATCTTTACAGCTGTCCTAAACAACATGATTGTTCGACGAATCGAGCCTGTATGGCGAGAGATGTACGAACAACCTGGCTCGAAAAAAGGTGTAGCAGGCTGTCAAGAGAACCTGCTGATTGACAGGTGTGTCTGCAAAGACGATGGAGCCCATCAGTTTGTCCAGTCAATGGCCTGGATTGACTCCCGGAAAGCTTTCGATTCAACTTCTCCTTAGACTTATCAAGTGTCTGTTTGAAAGCTTGAAGGTACATACACACATAGTGAGATGCATAGAGAGATTGATGCCTTTTTGAAAAACTAGATTTACTATCTCATCTCGAAATTATCGTCTGATCAAGAACAACGTCACCTTCCAGAGGGGCGTCTTTCAAGCTGATACCATGAGTCCTTTGCTTTCTTGCATCACACTTCTGCCTCTATCTCTTGCACTAAGAATTTCTCCTGGATACCTCTGTGGGGACACTAATCAGCGCGAGCATAAGGTCACTCATGTATTTTATATGGATGACCTGCAGATCTATGCCTCTGTTGAAAGAAAACTTCAATCTGCTATAAATATCGTCAAGAACTACACAGGAGAGATTGGAATGAACTTTGGTCTGGACAACTGTGCCAAAATTCATTTGAAGAAAGGAAAGATTACTGGCGTTCCCAAGAACCCTGAGCTTGTGAATCTTAGTGTTATTAGCCATCTTAATACTGGAGAGACCTATACATACCTGGGCGTGCCTCAAAGCCGCATTCAGGACGTAACATCAGTGAAGGAGTCTCTCCGAAGCAGATACAAGCATCGTCTTCGACAGATTTGGTCTTCCAATCTGTCGGCGTTGAACAAGGTATCTGTGACTAAAATGCTTGCCGTCCCGGTTCTACTCTACTCGTTTTGAGTGCTTCAATGGACGAAGAACGAGCTTAAGGCCCTTGATGAACCGTCGTCAAGGCGGACGCGGACTTCTGAATCTGCAGTGTCTTCATAACCGAATTGTTCTAAGTACAGCTTACATCGTTCCTAATGGCAGAGATCCGCTCCTAAAGATGGTCAGGAATCACGAGATGATTGGCGAAGGGGCGTTCCTTTACAAAGCCGCGGAGCAAGCTGC
>CAKNXH010060961.1:30108-49513 GCA_932178445.1 Andricus quercusramuli
TCATAAACAAAACATAAATCAGCAGATATATACCTATCTGCTGATTTATGTTTTGTTTATGAAATGTTCCGTTGCCCCTGAATCGGCTATGAAATTTATTTTATTTTCCCTTTCTAATGTAATAATTTTATTTATATTATCTAAATCTCTTATGTTATTAGTCCTAAAAGTTGTTTTACCTTCCACACCCTTCCATGAGTTATTCTAATTGGGTCCTTTTTTGTCTCCTGCGTTTCTTTGGTCAACATTGTCTTCATTCTTGTCTTCTTGGTAATTCTGTTTTATTCCCTCAAAGTTTTTGTTATATGTCGTCCCTCTTCTAAAACTACCCCTATTATTTCCTCTGAAATTTCCTCTAGAACTTCCTCTAAAATTTCCTGTAGTACTACTCCTAAATTTTCGAATTTCACTTCTATTTTGATTTACTCTAGTTACATACCTGGTGTCATGTCCTCTTTCTCTACCTCTAGATGTGGTTGCCCCTTTTTGTAGGCAGTCATCCCCTTTGTGTTCTGTTATCTTCTGGCAATAATAACAGAACCAGAGTCCAAAAACTCTGAGTGGCCAAGCTGTTGATTTGTGTCCCGGTTTGTTACACCTGTCACATCTTCCATCAGGCCCCTGTTGCCATCTTGGGTTGGTGTTGGTTCAGTTTACGACTGCTTCGTTCCACGACCTTTATGAGCTGACTTTTCGGCCTCTAACTATAATAAAAATACTTTTCTTTCCTCTAAATTCATTCCTTTAAGTTTAGATTGTCTCCTCATTAAGCCTACTGAACGTAGTTTGGGTACTACCCCTGAAACAGCTTGGTAAAATGCTGATCTTTTTTTCTTGCTCTGTTAAGGGTACAGCTCCTTCACAATTTTCATATTTTCTTATTATAGAGTCAAACATTTCACAGAAATCAAAAAAATTGTCTTTGGGTTTCATGTTTAATTGGTAGAGCTGTTTCCTTACAAATGCATGTGTTACATTTGTTTCTACTCTTTTTAATTCTCTTAGTTTTAATATTATACTTTTTGGGTCTTTCATTTCAAAAATTCTTTTATGATAATTTTCATCTAAATGATTTATTATTATATCTCTCACTATTCTTTCTTTTTTTGCATTTGTTTCTTCCTCTAAATTTCTAGGTTTTGGAATTTTTTCGTTTACCACGTCTAAGAGATTGCTCTGTAGTCAACATTTTATTCGATGCTTCTAAAACATCCAGGAATTTAGAGGTCGTCTTCTCTAAAGATCTTATCAAATTTTGGAATGCATCCTCTGATGTTTTTCGGCTTTTCTTTGGCGCATTCTTTTTCTTCTTTGGTTGTGGTTTGTCTTCCTTCGTTAGTCTCTTCTCTGTTTCTTCTAACTCACAGTCTCCTTCGTCTTATAGGTCTGTCTCATCTTCTAGTTCCATTGCTTCTTCAGTGTCTTCTACTTCTTGTTCTTCTAATTCTTTTTCTAGTCCTTTTTCATTTTTCTCTTCCATTCCAATCTCTAAAAATTTAGACCAATGCATTTCATTTTAAGTTTTATTCTTTATATCAAGTTTGATTTGTTAATTTTCGTTGTCGTTTTGTTAAAATAAATTCTTTCAATTTTATTCACTTGGAATGGCCTATCCCAACTCGCCCCGTCTCCGGCAGACCTCACGCACCGCAGATGAGAAGAAAGGAGATAGAGTATAACTACGCATACACACTATGATTAATAGATGTGTCAAAATTGAGCATTTCAATATTTTGAGACATACTATGCTTTTATGTGTCATTTATGTTCAATATATTTGTTTTTATCTTGGCATTTTGTGAGTATAAATTCATAATATTTCATTCCATCTTGCGGTATTCAATAATTTCTATTTGTCATTATATTCATTCGTATCTTAAGATTTTGTGAATGTAAACTCATAATATTTATGTAATTTCATTCAATTATGAACAGTCCATTTCAACCCGCCCCGGCTCCGGCACACTTACTCCATCTCCGTCAGACCTCACGCACAGCAGATGAGAAGACAAGGAGAACGGGCGGCCGTGCACGCGCACCATGCCAGAAGCGTGCCAAAAGTTACCGCTCAAATTATCAAATTTATATTAAATTTATATTTATATACATATATATATACATATATATACATACACATTATTTCATTCGTTTCTAGCTTTATTTATATTGTTTCTTTGCCTTACCGAAAGAAAACTCTAATCTCTAACGTGCACTTAGATTGTTGTTTCAATGTTTCCACATAGAAACCTCTAAAATCTCTAGTCTTTCTCTGATCTAATTGTACAGTGTTTCTTTGTTTTCAAAAAGAAACCTCTAAAATCTCTAGTCTTTCTTTAGTTTGATTTTATAATGTTTCTTTGTTCTCACAAAAAAACCTCTAAAGTCTCTAGGCTTTCTTTAGTTCAATTGTATAGTGTTTCTTTGTTTGTACAAAGGAACCTCAAAACTCTCTAATCATTCTAAATTTTCCTACAATTTCAAATTTTCATTTTATTGTGTATGTATTTTGTCTCCTTTGTCGTCACAAAGGGATTTTTAGAATTTTATGAATTCTATATATATTTCTATTTTTGAGTATATTTCTATATTTCAATATTGTGTTCTAAACTTTCTAAATTTTATTTTTGTGTGTGTAATTAAATAGGGATATTTGTTCATCTATTGTTGTCAAAGTTAACTTTCACCTAATTATTGAGTTGGCTTGTTCAAGGTCGCCCGTGGCGACCATAGAATGTCTCTATTCTTTCAATTTTCAAACCCCTATAATATTTATTATATTAACTTTACTCTCCAATTTTGAATTTCCTTTTATTTAAAGTATCGTAATTAATATTTTGGAACTTGCCTCTTTATGTTTATTCCGTCAAAAGTTCTTACTTCTTTCTATGTCTATCAGCCCTCATGTCGGCATTTCTATTCAGTACTTCGTGTTTCACATACCTTCTAAAAACCTCTTTTCGTCTTAATTCCTGGTCTGGAACGTCCCTTCTAACCAGCTCCATATTTCGGTCCTGTGAAGTGTTTCTGCTCCTTTAATTCCTTCTTTAGTTCCTCTACTCTTGCACTTTTTCATTGTTCACTTTTCAGCGCAGTTCACCTGCGTGAGCTAGTGCCCATAACCTGTTGGATCCACAGGGAATTTTATAGTTTGGGTAAACCATGAAAGGCTTTGATCACTCTCTGAATTAAACAACGTTTATTAACCACTGTTACACTTGTACAACTCGCGTTTAAGGCTTCGCTTCGCTCATCGTTGAGATACTGGTTACGATCGCACCCCGCTTCTCTGCCGACACCAAGCTGCTTTGTCCGCTCATGCGCACACAACACTATACACTGTTCAAGTAATATTAACGTTTTTCACACAAAATTCGGTCATCTTGCAGAAAAGTCATTGGATTTTGAAAAAGTTTTCAATTCTTGAAAATTTTCTGTTATTTTATGTTTGTGTTCTTCGTTAGGAATTATTAGTATTATCAATAAAAAATTATTAGATTTAATAGAATATGTACCATTTTTCAACAACTATAGCTTATGTTGCCGTGTTTCATCTGCAATCAGTATTTTTCACAAGTCATTAAATTCAAAACCAATGACATTGTTAAAAACAAATTATGTTTCAAATGTTTCCAAGAAGACTTATAACTTTTTAACCACTTCAGATTATGTTGGTGTTTTGCACTAAAAATTGGTCGTTTTAGTGGAAAATCGGTATTTTTAATAAAAAATCATTACATTTCGAAGAAGATTGAAACTTTTGTTTAATTATAGGTTTTAGGCTAGTGATTTTCACAGGAAATGTCGATATAGGTTTTAAAAAAGATTTACAATTTTTTGTTATTTTCAATAAAAATCATGTTACTTAAAAATTAAACTTAGGATTTTGAACAACTTTTGGTTAGATTAGTGTTCTTAGTCGGAGATTTAGCATATATTGTATAAAAATATTATATATTAATTGTGACTTTCTTTGAGAATTTTGATGTTCACTTTTGGCTTTAGGGTCAAATAAATTAAAAATAATTGAATTGTTTTGAACGTTGCGATACACAGTGGTGGTCCTTATCAGTAAATTTGATTGAATCTGCAAAAATTACATAATTTTCTTGTAGGTACGCAATGCAGAATTGAAAGAGTTACTCCTTGGTCAATACTGCAGTTGACAGATTATATGACATGTTATTATAATTAATCGAATTGTATACAAATTTCTGAAGAAGTAAAATTTTTTTCAATTACACTGAGTAAAACTGCAAACTTGTTAAAACATTTTTGCTAAATAATCATTCATACATTCTTTCACGATTTTTACTATGTAGATTTGATGAAAACCTTAATTACACTGTATAGCGCGGGCCCAAATAGGAGTCTGGATGAATGGCAAAAAAAAGGTGAGCGCGACTAGCAGTGAAGGGGAAGATAAAAGAAAAAGAGAGGAAGGGGACGATGAGTCAGAAGGGGACTAGGATAACAAGAAGGTTAAGATTAATGGAAAAATACCAGAAAAAGATGGGGGGTTGGGGGGATGGGGGGATGGGGGGATGTTTCAGAAGCTAGAAGCCCTCATAAAGGGTTTAGAGAGGAAACAAGGAAGAGGCTGGATGAAATGAATAGGGATATGAATAGGTAGGGGGAAGACGTAAGGGGGGAAGTGAGAAAAGTAAGAGAAAAGTGGAAAGAATGGGATAAACTGTGGAAAAAGAAGAAAGACAAGGTATGGGGTAAACTAGAGAGCATAGAAAATAGACAGGGAGAGGTTGACGAACAGAGAGATAGTGAGATAAACAGTTGGAAGAACGGATAAGCAAATTAAAAATCAGGAATGAGCATTTGAGGAAGGAAACAGAGAGTACGGAAAAAGTATGAGGAAGTGATAACTTGCAAAATGAGAATGAAAGATTGAAGAAAAGACTGAGTGAGATTGAAAGAAGATTGCAAGTGGAAGAAAGGGCGGAGAGGAAAAATAACATAGTAGTTAGGGGTTGAAAGTGGAGAGTGAAACAGGGGAAGCGGAAATAAACAATCTTTTGAGAGATATTGGAGTTCAGGTATGGGTAGAAGGAGTTAAGAAAATATGACTGACAAAAGAAGGAAAAGTAGGAATGTTTCTAGTGAAAGTAGGGTGTGAGGAAGAGGAAAAGAAAATTATGAAGAAAAAAAAATTATTGAAAGGAAGAAGAGAAAGAATTGAAGACGATTTGACATGTAGGTAGAGGAAAAGAAGCTTGCAAATAGAGCAGAGGGCATGGGTAGAGAGGAAAAAGAGGCGCATGGTATGGATATTGAGAGACAGGATATGGATAAATGGGGAGGAATGGTTCTGGGACGAAGAATCAGAAGAAATGAGGAAAAAGAAAAAAGGGTTGAGAAAGGTAGGAAAAAGGAAGAAGCGAAAGAGTTCATAGTTGAAACAGAGTGGTTTCCAGACGGCAAGGCAGAAGAAAAGTGAGGAAGGAAAGGTAAGAGAAGGGAAGAGAAAAACATGAGAATAGCTTTCTGGAATGTGTCAGGCTTGAAGAGCAAGAATGAAGGATTTTGTAGGGAGTTAGAAAAGTGGGATGTGATTCTGATGAGTGAAACCTGGGCGGATGAGAAGGACTGGAAGGAGATGAAAAAGATGTTACCGAAAGGTTATGTGTAGGAGATGCAACAAGCAAGAAAGGAACACGTTAAAGGGAGAGGAAGGGGCGGCATGGTCTCAGGGGTGAGAAAAGGATTGGCAGTAGAAGGGAGAAAAGAGGGGGACAGAGAGGAAAACAATGGAACAATGGTAAGAAGGATTATAATTGAAAATGTCAAAACAGCGGGGTTTGTGTATATGGAGGAAGAGGGGAAGAGGACGGTTGGGGGGTAATAAGGAGGTGGATAAAGGAAAAGAAGGAAGAGTTGGTTTTGATAGAAAGTGCCTTGAATGCCTGGACTGGCATAAGGAGCTCCAATCATAGGGAGATAGACCGGGAGAGGAGGAGAGTACCAGATGTAATAGGAGAAACAGGATGGTTTATGCGTAATGGCAATATGAAAGGAGATGAGAAAGGAGAGATCACATTTATAGGTATGGGAGAAGCAGTAATAGTCTACATCCTGGCGGATGAAGGAATGAGGAATATGATAGGCAGTATGAATGTGGGGAATGAGATAGGGTCCGAGCACTTTCCAGTAATAGCTACACTGAAAGGCGACGTCCATAAGCGCGGCAGAGGGAGAAAGGAACACGAAAATGGGAGTCTGGGGGGTAGATAAATTAGAAGATTTCAAACAAAAAATGGAAAAGTAGAGTGTTAGGTGTGAAAAAGAGGAGGGAGTAGACTCGTTAATTGAAAGGTTGGAAGGGTCGATTGAGAAGGTAAAGGATGAGATAGGTACAAAAGAAGGAAGAGAAAGGGGAAAGAGAGGCTGGTGGGACGAGGAATGCAGGGAGAGTAAAGAGAGAATAAAAGACTATCTAAGAAAATGGAGAAAAGGAGAAATGGAGAAGACGGAGTACAACAGGAGAAAGAGAGGACATGAGAGGATGCTGGGAAGGAAAAAGCGAAGGGGATAGGAGAAATACAAGGAAGAAGTAGAAAAAGCGATCAAAGAAGGTAGGGTCTGGGATGTGATAAATAGGGAAAGAGGAGGGAGGAAGGGCGTGAATGAAGAAATAGGAATGGGTGAGTGGACGGATTATTTTAAGGGTCTGTTAGGGGGAGAACAAAATAGGATCAAAGGGGAAAACAGAAGGATAGTCCAGGGAGAAATGGAGGAAGGGAACGAAATAACAAGAAAAGAAGTGGATGAGGCGACAGGTACACTAAAAAGAAACAAGGCTACAGAAGAAGATGGTATGGAAAACGAAGCGATAAAGTATGGAGGAGAAGGGATTAGGGAAGGGATGTGCAACAAGGTCTGGAAGGGAGAAGGGTGGCTGAAGGAGTGGATGACAGGGCTGGTGGTACCGCTTGTGAAGAAAGGGGAGGGTAAAAAAGTAGAGGAGTACAGAGGGATCACTTTCATGTCAGTGGGTTATAAAATATACGCAGAACTTCTAAGAAAAAGGTTAGAGAGGCAGATAGAAGAGAAAAAAAATATCCCAGACAATCAGACGAGATTTATAAAAGGGATGGAGACAATAGGTAACATTTACGTACTCAACTACTTGGTTAAGAGAAACGTAGGGAGCAGAAGAGGAAAATTTGTAGCCTTGTTCTTAGATTTTTAAGCAGCTTTTGACTCAGTAAATGGAAAAATTTTATGGCAGGTAATGGAAGAGAGGGAAATAGAGGAAGGGTTGGTGGAGAGGCTGAAGGAAATTTCTACTGAAACCAGGATTAGGTTGAAGATAGGGGTGAAAAGGGGCGAGGTTTCGTGGACAGGAAGAGAGCCAAGGCAAGGGTGCCCGTTAAGTCGGCTACTTTTTAATATACTGCTGGCAGACTTGGAGGAGAAGTTAAAGGAGAAAGGGAAAAGGGGAGCGATTTTGGGTAATAGCAATCTATACTCTCTAGCATACGCGGACGACGTAGTTCTATTAGCAGACGATGTGAAGGGGATGAACCTAATGATAAGAATTTTCGAAAACTTTGTGGGAACAAAAGAACTGACGATGAAGGTATGGAAGACTAAGGTGATCTGCTTCAGGAGTAGAAAGAGCAAAATAGGTTACGTTTGGAAGGTGAACAGACAAGCAGTGGAAAGTGTGGAGGAGTTCTGCTACTCAGGTTTTTGGTTTGAGGCAGGAGGGGGAAACGAGGTGCAGGTGAGGAAAAGAATCAAATTTGCGAGCAAAGTAATGGGTCAAGTATGGGGTATAGGAAAGAAAGGGTTTAATGATGATTGGAGAATGAGGGTTTGGTTGCTTGATGCGTTGGTTTGGGCGGTGTTGTGTAATGGGGTGGGGGTCTGGGCACGGAAGGAACATAGGAAAGTGGAAAGCATGCATGAGAGATTTCTGCGATGGGTGATGCTGGTTAGTTGGAGTTGCCCAGGATACATGTTAAGGCAAGAACTAGGAAGGGAAAAAATGGTAACTAGACAAATTAAGAGAGCCTGGAGGTTTGAAGAGAAGCTAAAAGGGGCGAGGGGAGCAGAATATCACAAGTATGCTTGGACGAAGTTTGGAACAAGGACACGAGAGGCATTTCGGGAAATTCGAAATGGGAGGAAGAAAGGAAAAAAAGGAAGAGGGTTTGTGATATACAAGCAGGGGTTCTGGATTGGCAGAACATAGAATTAGAGTTATTAGTAAGACAAGGAGAAGAGAGATGGAGAAAGATTATGTTTTCGAGGTACAATAGATGGTATATTATGGTCAGAGGGTTGACAGAACTAGAATATTTGCAAAAGATAAAAAAGAAAGACTAATGGAATAGGGTGGTTCGGTTTAGAATGGGAAAAGGAGTGAGAGCTTGTAGAAATTGGATGGATGAAGTGGACAATCTGTGCAGAGTATGTGGATACGGAGTGGAGTCATGGGCACATGTGTTAGATAGGTGTACAAGAGAGGAAGATGGACAGTTGAGTGTGAATGAGTGTGTAAGATGGATTGTGGATGGTAATGGACAGGGAGTGACGCGGAGGAAGAAACTGGAAGGAGTCAGAGAAATCAAGGGAACAGGGCAGAGCCAAACGGGTAATCCTGTTAAAAGGAAAGTAACTAGCGAAAATTTAAAATTTTTAAACCGTTGAAAATGTATTTGGTGGTAAAATAAAACGGAAGCCCTGGAAGATCGCTCATTTTTAGAAGTTTAGGAATAATAGTATTAATATTATTGTTATTTTAAGTAAGGCGAAACATTGGAATATAAGCAGCGGTTAAGTTAGAATAAGGATGAAATGTAAATATATGTACAGGGAGCAGAGGCCCTCAACCCCGTAGAAGGGAGAGATTTAATATAAATGCATGCATAAATACATACATACAGTTTAAGAAATTGTTCTTAACAAATTTTTATTTTAAAAATTTGGAATTGCATTTTCTGTTATCATTAAAAAAATTTGCAAAATCACACTATAGTATAGTAAGAATTGAAGGGACGGATCGAAGAATGGGACGTGCGCTCGGATCGCCCTAAACTTTGTGCAATCTCCCGAAAATCCCGCTTGTCCTGTTCGCCCGTGTTTACATTAAAAAAAACAGGTACAAATCGTTGATTCTCAGAGAACTTCCAGTAAGAAAGTTGTTCCGTAGGGATTAAGGAATAAATCTGCGCAAGCAGCATGTTATTTCGTTTTGTATATCACAAGATATCACGAGCTTAGTAAAACGACATGATGTGCGCTGAGGAAACAATTGCCGTTACTGCATATAGGTTGTGTATGAGAAATGTTGAAAATTTTACACACTTACCTCAAAGATATCTTGTGATATACAAAACGAAATAATATGCTGTTAAGTGGGACGATGGTCGTGGGGGGTTAAGGCGTAGGCTTTGAACCCACTCCGTCGGCTTGCGGGTTCGATTCCCGCCTCGCACTCTGGAAGAGTCTCGGTGGCCCATGCGGTGAACACTTGCCTAGCAAGGGAGTTGTTCATCTCCGGAGAGTCGTGGGACCGGTACCTCTAGAGAAAAAGGTTCTCTAAGTACTTAAGGCTGTTGCTCTTGGTGGTTCGGAACCCACCTTAAACTGTAGGTCCCCCTCCCACCACCAAGTATGTGTGTGGGAGGTGTGTGAAGGAATAGGGAAGAGATACAAGAACAATGTAAACCCTCAGGGGACACATTAGAAGCTTCCATTCCATATTCCATTCCATTCCATAAATAATATGCTGCTTGCGCAGGTTTATTCGTTAATCCCTACGGAACAACTTTCTCACTGGAAGTTCTCTGAGCATCAACGATTTGTACCTTTTTTTTAATGTAAACACGGGCGAACGGGACAAGCGCGAATTGTCAGGAAATTGCATAACGATCAGGGGCGCTCGAGCGCACATCCCGTTCTTCGATTCGTCCCTTCAATTGTGGTAAAAAGATTTTATTCGAAATCTCATTTATTGACGCAATATTCTAAAACAAAATTCAATAAAATCGAAGTTTACATTTAGTTCAAGTTTCAACGGACTATTAATTTTTTGAACCTTCTAGTATTGATACTTTTTAACATTTGTATCATGCAATAACAAAAATATACACTTTCTTTCTTTCGTGGTACCGCGAATTTCAATTTTGATTTTCTCGAAATAGGATTATTTTTTTGGATCAAAGCTTTTTTATTCTCATTGAAATATAATTTTTTCATCCCACTAAATGGAGAAAAAAACTACAAATTTTGTAGGGAAACCGCTAACATGGCAGAAAGCACTGAAATAGCATCACTAAGGTTTACGCCAGGGTGGTAAACTTCGGTCGATTGTAATCAGCTTTGTAATAATCTTCTTAAATAAACTCCAATTTCATTTTGCAATTATAAAACTAATATTCATTATCAAATACTCAATACTGCAGAAGATAACATGCTCAATACTTGTATACGATCCTGCAAGATTAGGGAGGTGGTGGGAGATGCCGGGAGACTGCGACTCGAATGTCGGTTTACCAAACTGTTGAATAAAGTCTAACGTAGCAAAAATAAAAATCTCTTTCACAGCGGATAAACTTTCATACAATGTGGAGGAAATAATAACATAACCAAAATCAATTTTTTTCTAGAATTCATTTTAAACTTTACCAAACTTTCGAGTAAATAATACATTTTTTACTTAGAAAGATTCACCGACATTTGTATTTCTATAACCAACTTTAAGGGAATCTTAAAGTCTGCTTGACTTTACATTTGCAAACTTTGCTTAACTAACATGAAACTTTATCCAATTTTTCCTCAATATTTGACAAAATAGTTTCGAATAATTACACCAAGTGCATTGATGTTTACTTTTGAAAACCTTTACTGTACATTTGGAAACTTTAATCCACGCTATTAAAGTTCACCGAACTGCCATGTATTATTTCACCTTTGGCACGTCACAAATTATTACAATAATGTCAAACATTTTCCTTTTGGTCCATATATCCCAATTTCACTCAAGAGTTTGGTAAAGTTCCCTAACCAAATTTTCGCCGTGTATATATGTTTATCATGAAAATGATCATGAATGAAACACACGTAATCAATTTAAGTCTCGATTTACGGGAAATTACATGTGCAAATAAATAAAAGACAAAGCCAATTCAATTACCCTACAGAAAAATGCTATAACTTTGTTATTTTTTTCCATGAATTCAAAACACCCTATATCAATACAAATAAGTTTTAAATTAGTAATAGTTCATTAATGAAAATTTTCTTGTTTGCAGACTTCAAGAACCTTTCGCTCTTTTTGATGAGCTTTATGATAAGCCCTGGCTGCGAGCTGGACCATATTTCATCGGTACAATTACTGGCTACATTCTTTTCAAAACCAAATGTAAAATATACCTTCCAAGTGTGAGTTTGTCTTATGCATTTCAGTTTTATTGATATATAATTAACTTTCATTTCCTTGTCCAAAAATAAGGTAACATTCATTTTATAGTATCATAATTATTAGATATCAGAAAATTAATTTTTTTTGCATATAAAAATAATTCTTCAACAATTCAATAATCAAGAAAATAAGGCTATTTTTTTAAGAATATGAGAAATAGACGAAGGAATAATAAGGAGACCGATCTCCGTACATGCGATTTGTTAGGAGCAACGGCACCATGAGTGCCAGGCCTGTAAGTAGTAATCACTCTTTTGTGAGTGCGCAAGCGTAACTTGTCTTCTTCACAAGCACGTGAAAGTACGCGAGTCAGAGAGCTTCTGAAAATAGAGTACACAAGAACTCCAATATAGGGCCCTCTGATTTTATTCTTCCTAGAACTGCTGGGCCATGCAGTTTCTTAGCACACAAGCAGTGTCAACAATGCGGGGCTACCCCGCACCATTCATTTTGCGACGAATTTAGTGCCACGGTCACTTTGAGGCAAGCCTTGAAACATGCCTTACATTGGAGTTCTCGTGTATGTTGTGGAGTTGTAGCTCGTTTATTGATCATCATACGAATGATTTTTCCTGGATTAAAGCGGCCACCCTGAATTGCCCATTCAGTAAAAAGTTTTAATTGATACCTAACTGATAATTGTAGGACGTGAGAATTCATTTTTGCTTTTTACACTTGTGTCAAAAACCAACTTTATATATTTTTCATTCCTTCCAAGGTGGATTATCATTATATTGATATATTTGTGCGATTATTGCGGGGGAAATGAGGGTATGCAATAGGGTGGGCCGCATTACACATAAGTTTCCGAATCAAATCGTAATAGCGCAGAAAAGTTGCTACTCGTCGCCCTGATTGCAATAAATTTCTTTTTTTTAATCGGACCATATCTTCCGGTCGCACATCACGTTCAAAGTTTCGAAAAATCGTCAAAAATTGAACGCGTTTTGGGATTTTTTCTTAGTAAGTTATATTAATCGAATTTCGTTCAAAATCGGTATGTGACCTCTTCTCAATATCCTTTGACTAAAAAAAACATTCCCCTTCTTATCCCCCTCTCCTGAAAGTGTGGGGGGAGGGGCAAATATCATGAAAAGGAGCCATTTTATGATCGTTATTTTCCTCGTTTGAAGTGTGCTGGTGCGATCGGCTTAGGCGTTAAAAGCTTTAAAATACATCATATTTAGAACAGTATTACATAAATATACATCAGCCGCAATATGATGGGATGGGAGGGGGGAGGTGAGCCTCAGCGAGGGTTGACCAATGGCCAAGCTGGGTGGGCGGCAGCCGGTTCTAGGAATTCGGTTTCCGCTGCGCGCAACGTTCCAACCAGACAAGTCAAGACGTGTCGAATTTTAGTGTTGATTAGAGAAGGAGTTTGATTGACAATGACGTCGATGACGCTCGGTCAAAAATTTCATGGTCCTTTATTTGGACCGCCTAAAAGTCTGAACAAACAAATTCTTCCGTCACATGCTGATGTTTTCCTACACTGCCAGCATGTTAGATATTCTTTAGCCCTGGCTTCGGCCAAAGGTCTCTCACATGAGAATTATACAACTTATCGAAACTCTTCAGGATAATTATTACTATATCCGTAACAAGTTAAACAGGGAAAAGCATACCTGGAAACACAAAAAGAGTACACACGATACATTTCTGACTGTTAAATAAAGTTTTTTAACAGTCAGAAATGTATTGTGTGTACTCTTTTTGTGTTTCCAGGTATTTTTTGTCCTTGTTTAACGTTTTACGGATATAGTAATACTTATCATAAAGAGTTTTGATGAGTTGTATAATTCTCGTGCGAGAGACCTTCGGCAAAGATGCCTTAGTGTGAATGGACTCTATATCATCAGCAACGACATTAGCTACTGCAGAGAAGTTGACATCCTGTTTTGGACTGGCCGAGGCCAGAACTAAAGAATATCAAACATGCTGACAGTGTAGGAAAACATCAGCATGTGACGGTAAAATCTGTTTGTTCAGAATTTTAGGCGGTCCAAATAAAGGACAATGAAATTTTTGACAGAGCGTCCTCGACGTCATTGTCAATCAAACTCCTTTTCTAATCAACACTAAAATGCACGGTTAAACACTAAAATTCGACACGTCTCGACTTGTCTGGTTGGCACGTTGCGCGCAGCGGAAACGCGAATTCCTAGAACCGGCTGCTGCCCACCCAGCTTGGCCATTGGTCAACCCTCGCTGAGGCTCACCTCCCCCTTCCCATCCCATCATATTGCGGCTGATGTATATTTACGTAATACTGTACCAAATATGATATATTTTAACGCTTTGAACGACTTAGCTGATTGCACCAGCACACTTCACACGAGGAAAATAACGACCCTAAAATGACCCTAAAAAGGGGAATGTTTTTTTAGTCAAAGGATATTCAGAAGAGGTCACATACCGATTTTGAACGAAATTCGATTACTTTAACTTACTAAGAAAAAATCCCAAAACGTGTTCAATTTTTGACGATTTTTCGAAACTTTGAACGCGATGTGCGACCGAAAGATATGATCCGATTTAAAAAAAAATGTATTGCAATCAGGGCAACGATTAGCAACTTTCCCGTGCTATTACGATTTGATTAGGAAACTTTCGTATAATTCGGCCCACCCTATTATGCAATCCTCTTTTTTATTTTAGCGGTCAAAATAACAAATCCGGAAATAATTCTGTACGGACCACTTTTCTGATACACACTGAAAAGAAATAGTTGGTTGGAACAACTAATAAAGTAGTAGGGCCAACGACTTTAGTTTGTAATATATGCCGCTGCTATTTAACTGGTTGGGGCTACTGCTTTTATTCGCAACATTGGTAGTAGTTGTCCTTACTACTTTACTTGTTTTCGCGACAACTTTAGATAGTACATTCTATTTTCAGGCAGAAAGCCTTACCACTTGAATTAGTAAGTCTTACTATTAAATTAGTTAGTCTTACAAATAAGCTAGTTGATCTCTCTACTTGAAGTAGTTATCCTCACTATTACGATTAGTAAGTTTTACTATTTAAAATAGTAGTCCTTACTATTTAAATTAGTGAGTTTCACTATTTATATTAGTAGTCCTTACTATTAAAATTAC
The DNA here is from genome assembly GCA_932178445.1 of Andricus quercusramuli. Classification (NCBI taxonomy): domain Eukaryota; kingdom Metazoa; phylum Arthropoda; class Insecta; order Hymenoptera; family Cynipidae; genus Andricus; species Andricus quercusramuli. The sequence continues at coordinate 44,653 of CAKNXH010060961.1, forward strand.
TGGCTCGTGGACTATTGCGAAGCTAGAACTTCTCAATAATGAAATTACATTAAATTTTACTATAATTTCTCTATACTGGACACAAGAGCGGCCTCAGTACTTCCTATAGAGACCAGGTCCTGATGAAACATCATGTCGAAATACACCCACATTCCTATTGGGATGTTAATGAAAAATCACTATAATTTCAATGCACAAGAACTCTCACGGTGCGTCTGGACCAAATTTAATTGAAGGGTCTTTGCATATGAGATTTTCCTATTGGTTATAGTTGTCTGGCATCCTACGAACATTTTAAGACCAAAACCAAAAAAATCGCGCCTGCGAATTTTGAAAAAAGTTTATTTCTTTGTTATGGAAAACGAAACTTTTTTAATAAAATGTGATAATTAGCATTTAAATTTTAAGAATAATATAAATTATATATTTTGGAGTTCGAGGGGATCTATAAAGGATACTTTTTCTTGAGAAATTATTTTCAATCTAATTTTGATCTATTTTAAGGAACATTATTAACGATTTTCTTATGATTTCGTGTTTATAAATCATTGAACTGCTACAATTCAAATAAAAACTCCCCTAATGATATCTTTTCATTGTCTTCAGTTGATGAAGAAGATATTAAGTTTTTATGCGATGTTCAATTATTATTGTTGTTCTAATTAAAATCTGTCATTAAAGGTGAGGTTGAATTTCGAAATGAATATAAATCTAGCAAAAAAAAAGGAACGCATGATGAAAATCGTGAGAAGATCTGCTTATTTTGTTTAAAAAAGAAAAGTCCCTGCAACAATAATAAATTTGCGAAGATATTTTCAAAAGGAAAAGTTGAAGATATGATAAAAACTATCTTCGAATATAGTGCTTCTGACGAACGATTGCCAATGCTGTTTGTAGTGTATGTTTAAGAAATTTATACCGGTTAATAAAAGCTGGTTCTCTAAAGATTATAGATCTTCCGGATTTATCACAGTTTCATGCGATAAAATCGGGTACCAGATCGACAAGTCTGCTACCATGTGAATGTAAAATTTATCACATTATACGAGAGCCATTATTAAAAAATTGCACAGAAGGGATCGTGTCCACTCTTCGAAGGAATACTAGTGCTAACATTTTGAAACCAATCAGCGGTATGTGAAGAAATCTTTCAATGTATTAAGAATAAATGATAGAGTAGAGCGGAAAAAATAAAAATGTTCCTTGCAGATAACCGTGTAGTCGATAATGGACGTTACAAGAAGTCGAAGCCTGGAAAACTGTGCAGTCCCTGCTTCACATTAATCGCACAAGGGAATTTTCACAAGTGCACTACTTCCACTCGCTTTGAAAACCTGAAGTCGATGGTGCAACAATCAATTATAAAATAGAAAGATACAATTATTTCCTCTGTTTCGAAAGAAAAAGCCGATAAAAGTACGAAAAGCTGCATGGCTCTTTCACAAAAAGAAGCAATTTCACCTAATTTAAGAAAAGAACATTCTGCTGGTATTCACTGCTTAGACAATTGTTTTGAAGTGAAGTTGTTCGATTTCAAGATTGTTCAGCCCAACAATGTCTCAGATGCTAAACAAAATGTTGTTTGTTGCAATAATTTAGATGGCTTAATTGAGTACGTCAAAGAAAAGCGTCAAGTTTCCCAAGTGCACTTGAAATTTGGCATCGATGGCGGTGGAGATTTCCTAAAGCTTTGCTTGTCAGTACAATCAACTCCAGATGACTTGGATTTTGACGGTGTTCGCCAGAAATACAAAGAAGGTGTCGCCTCTAAACGATTTCGAGATTCTGAGGTGAAGAGGCTTTTCGTTCTTGGTCTAGCACAGTCTTCTCAAGAAAACTACGAAAATGTGTCTCAGTTATGGTCTGCAATTATTATAAACAAGTTTGAAGGTAGCATTGCAACTGATTCGAAGCTCGCAAATATCATGACTGGCATAATGTGCCATAGTAGCTCTTTTCCTTGCACGTGGTGTGTTGGAGAAAAAAATCATCTTAGCGAACGTGCTGATTTTTAAACCATTGGCAGCATATTAAAGAATAATTTTAATTGGCGTGATGCAGGAGACAAAAAATCAGCTAAGAATTACATGAACTGCGAGCATGCACCAGTTTTCAAAGGAAACTTTGATACACTTATTTTAGATATCATTGCACCCCCGGAACTTCATTTGATGCTGGGTGTGGTTAACACTGTGTTCAAGCACAGGATTCAACGGCAATTCCTGCAAAAGGTTATTGGATAAACTGGATATTTTGCGCTCGAAATGTCCTATCGGCTGTTTGAAGTTTGTCAAAGTTCTCAATGATTTCCGATCAATTGTTGAAGTTTGTTTCGGTAAACTTCTCGATCCAGACTTCAAAAAATACATCGATAACATTTTAAAAAGTTACTTGAATTTGGGTATTTCGGTAGCACCTAAAATTCATGCGGTGTTTTATTACGTCGAAGATTTTTGCTCGTCGAATCAAAAGGAATTAGGCTTCTAAAGTGAGCAAGCAATGGAATCTGTCGACCTTGATTTTAAAACTGTTGAGAATAAATATAAAGTCCATGTAAATAATCCAGAATTCTCTAGACACTTACTTAATGCTGTATGTGAATTTAATGTTCTTCACGTTTAAATTAGAGATGTTTAATTTTCGTTTATATGAATGTCACAACCAGTTACAGGATTACACGTATATTTGAAATGTTACAATCTTATGTTTGATTCTTAATTATTTAATAATATAACAAATAATATTCTTATTAATTGGTATTCACTTATTAGCTTTCCTTATAGAAATAATATTGCGTGAAGGGCATGTGGTACTTAGAAAATTATCGATTTTAGCAGTGTTAGGTTCCCCGGCTTTTTTCCTATAATAATAAAGATTTTGCCTTAAAAATTTGGGAAATGATATCGAACATGCTAACGGACGTCCCCGAACTCTTCTTTTGTAGAATGATTTGAGAAAATTTGATTTTGATAAATTTTATTCATGTGTGTGTATTTATTCCTAATCTCAAAATGGTGCACATACAAAAAATTTGTATTTAGCAAAATAATTTCCTGTGGTAAATCAGGTTCAGTTCCCCCGGGTTTTTCTCCACAAAATTTAAAAAATTTCAAAACTGAATTCGGAGATGCTATAAAATAGTATAACGGACGTCCCCAAACTCTTTTTTGAGAGATAATAACAAAAAAAAGTTATTCTGCTGAATACAAATTTTCTGTATGTGCACCATTCTGAGGTTAGGAACGGTTTGCAGCACTTTGTCGTTCCGATAATGCAGGTGTCTGTTGTACCGATGTTGTCGGTACACATAACTTCAAAATACACACACATTAAATCAAGGGCATGTGATACTTAGAAAATGATCGATTTTAGCAGTGTTAGGTTCTCCCGGCTTTTTTCCTACAATAATAAAGATTTTGCCTTAAAAATTTCGGAAATGATAGCGAACATGCTAACGGACGTCCCGGAACTCTTCTTTTGTAGAATAATTTGAAAAAATTTAATTTTGCTAAATTTTATTCATGTGTGTGTATTTTGAGGTTATGTGTACTGACAGCATCGTGCACAAATAAAAAATTTGTATTTAGCAAAATAATTTTTTTTTGTTATAATCCCTCAAAAAAAATTTCGGGGACGTCCGTTATACTATTCTATAGCATCTCCGAATTCAGTTTTGAAATTTTTTAATTTTTGTGGACAAAAACCCGGGGGAACTGAACCTGATTTACTATAGGCCGGAGTATCACATGCCCTTAAATACACATTGCTTACGAAAATCGAATTTATCAAAAATCTGCAGTTTTAAATTTGGTCTTGAAATTGTCAAAAAAAATTTGTTTTAGATATTGTTGCTTCACAATAAAACTTCTTGAGTTACAAAATGAGCTTTATACATACAACTTTTTCAAAATGCGCCCCCGCGATTTTTGTTTTTTGTTCCTACAATATTCTTGGGATGTCAGACAACTATAATCAATAGGAAAATCTTATATGCAACGACCTTTCAATTAAAGTTGGTTCAGACGCACCGTGCTCTATAAGAGAACAAGAACACAAGAACTAATATAAGGCCAGTTTCGGGGGTTGCCTTGCAGTGAATGTGCCTCTTTGGAAAACTATATTTACCATCTAATCTAGGAATTATCGTCTGACGACGAACAACGTCACCTTCCAGAGGGGCGTCTTTCAAGAGGATAGTATGAGCCCTTTGCTTTTTTGCATCACACTTCTTCCTCTATCTCTCGCACTACGAAATTCTCCTGGATACCGCTGTGGCGACACTAATCAGCGTGAGCATAAGGTCAATCATGTATTTCATATGGATGACCTGAAGATCTATGCCGCTGGTAAAAGCAATCTTCAAACTGCTATAAATATCATCAAGAACTACACAGGAGAGATTGGGATGGACTTTGGTTTGGACAAGTGTGCCAAAATTCATTTGAAGAAAGGAAAGATTACTGGCGTTCCCAAGGACCCTGAGCTTGTGGATATAAGTGTTATCAGACATCTTAACAATCGAGAGACCTATACATACCTCTGGCGTGCCTCAAAGCCGCATTCAGGACGTAAGATCAGTGATGGAGTCTCTCCGAAGCAGATACAAGCATCTTCTTCGAAAGATTTGGTCTTCCAATATTTCCGTGTTGAACAAGGTATCTGCGACTAACATGCTTGCCGTGTCGCTTCGTGTCCTCAAGACACATGAAGGTTTCGCCGGCCTGTCGTTGTGATTTCGTCGTGCCCTGTGACCACCCATCTCACGGATGTGAGACGTGGCCATAGGTGTATTTTACCGCGGTTCTACTGGGGGCTATTGACATTTTCTTTTTAGATGGCAGTTGCTCTTAGTGGTACCCTG
>CAKNXH010060961.1:49613-73743 GCA_932178445.1 Andricus quercusramuli
ATGCCGAGAACCTCCGGAAAAGAGGTTATATAAGTGGAGTGCCTACTCAACCGCATCCAGAACAAGCCAACAACAGAGAAAGAGAGGCGACACTGAGACCAACCGCGAACAGGCATCCAATAGCGGAAGAACGATGCTTCAGGACCCGGAGAAACATCAACATTCAGGTTTCTCCCAAGCCCAAAGATCTGACTGAATTGGATGATGAACTTCGTGGAGATTTTTCCGAAGAATCCGACCTCTGGACTATCAGTTGTGGTGTGTACAATGCAGCGAGAACTTTGGCAGATGCAAGCCGTAAAAAAAACCAACGGTTGATCATAAGACCAAAAGAAGAATGCATCAACTCAGCACAAAGATAGGCTGGGCTAGACAGTACGCGTCCTGCATTCAGTGTGTGATTGACTACATAACATCTGGCAGGAATTTCACTGCCAAGGTTCGACGGTTCGCGCGCGAACTGTGGATCCGTCATCACACAATCAACAAATCAAAGCTAATGACCATAAACAGCAAATTGTTGACAGAATACGAATACTATCTAACGCTAGGAGAAGTCTAGAGCGGAGAGAGAGGTGCGTCAGAGAAAATCAACAATTTTCATCTGATCCATCTAAACTCTTCCAAGACCCTCCAATTACTGTCGACCATCCGCCCAAACCAGAGGAGGTCGAAGCATTTTGGAGAGAAGTCTACGAGGTCCAGCATCCACTTCAAGAAGACTTAAAGAACATAAATAGCTTCAAGGAGCTGTGCAATGCCCTCATAACACCTGAGGAAGAATGCCCACCTATCACTACCGAGGAGGTGAAAAACGTATTAAGAGGCATGAAGAACTATTCCGCTCCGGGACCAGATGGTATCAAGACCTTCTGGTGGAAGAAGTTTCCTTCAACCCACCAGCATGTGGCCCGAATTTTCACCTTATATCTAAAGTCGGAAGAGCCTATTCCGGAGTGGTTGGTGGAAGGGCGCACAGTGCTCCTGCCTAAGACGGGCAACTTAGCTGATCCTAAAAATTACAGGCCAATAACTTGTCTGAACACACTGTGTAAGATCTTCACAGCCATCCTAAATGATAGGATTCTTCGGACAATTGAACCTGTGTGGCGAGAGATGTATGAAAAACGTGGCTCGAAGAAAGGCGTAGCAGGATGTCGGGAGAACCTGCTCATCGATAGATGTGTCTGTAAAGATGCAGCATCCTATCAACGATCTCTATCGATGGCCTGGATAGATTACCGAAAAGCTTTTGATTCAACCTCCCATAGACTTATCATCTGTCTGTTGGAAAGCTGAAAGGTTCATCCACACATCGTGAGATGCATAGAGAGATTAATGCCGCTTTAGAAAACCAGATTTACCATATTATCTGGAAAATATCGTGTGATCACTAACATTATCACCTTTCAGAGAGGTGTGTTTCAGGGCGATACCATGAGCCCTCTCCTCTTTTGCCTCACATTATTGCCACTATCTCTCGCACTTCGCCATTCCGAAGGGTACCTCTGCGGCAAACCTGGAAATCGAAAGCATAAGGTAACTCATGTATTTTACATGGATGATCTTAAGCTCTATGCTAGAAATCAAGAGAAACTATACCTAGCTCTAAAAATTGTCACAGAGTACACTCAAGAGATTGGAATGGAGTTCGGGTTAGAGAAATGCGCCCAGGTTAATTTGAAGAAAGGAAAACTTAACGTCATCCCCGAAGATCCTGAACTCGTTGACAGAAGCGCTATACGACACCTTTGTGCTGGAGAGACCTATACATACCTGGGCGTGCCACAAAGCCGCATTCAGGACGTAACATCTATAAAGGATACTCTCCGATGCAGATACAAACGTCTCCTCCGACAGATATGGTCTTCCGAACTGTCGGCGAGGAACAAAGTATCTGCAACGAACATGCTTGCCGTCCCAGTAGTACTCTATTCATTTGGAGTAGTTCCATGGACGAAGGACGAGCTCAGATCCCTCGATATCGGGACCCGAAAGGTCATGCACATGAACAAAAGCATGCACCTTAAGTCTTCTGTTCCACGACTTTACATCTCACGCCGTCAAGGTGGTCGTGGAATACTGAATCTTGGATGTCTTCACAACAGGATTATTCTGGGTACAGGACATATTGTCGCAAATGGACAAGATTCTCTTCTTAAAATGGTCAGAAAACACGAAGAAGTAGGCAAAGGGGCGTTTCTTTACAAAGCAGCAGAAGAGGCTGCTGAAACACTCGGCCTTGACTTCAATACCAGGGGTGAGCGAAATGCATCAAATCTTATCCATCTTGAATACTCACTCCTGAAGGCCCGGATTAAGAAAGCACAGGAGAAAAACTTCCGCGAAGAGCTCCTCGACAAGAAGATGCACGGCATCTTCCACAAAAATGTGGAAGATCAGTCGATGTCGTATGAGCTGACGGTTGCTTTCCTTAGATCACCCGGATTGAAGTCTGGCACAGAGGGCTTCATTTTGGCATGTCAAGATGGTGTCATTTCCACTTTAGCATACCGTCGCCACATTTTGAGCCAAGATATTCCCGATGATAGCTGCAGAGCGTGTCATGAACACCCCGAGCATCTAGGACACATACTATCTAGTTGTCCAGCTCATGCGGGAACAACCTACATCCAAAGGCACAATGCGGCACTGAGAGTGCTTTATTACCATCTCTGTCACTCTCACGGCATTAGCCCAAATACCTCTCCGCTGAACGCCCCTAGAGAAATAGAGTCAATTGTCGAAAATGAGAAGTGCCGCATATATTGGAACTTCATATTCTCGACAATTGTTTCTGTTGCGCCTTATGAGGGAGTTGCGACGGTTATACCTGGAATATTCTGTTAAGCTAATCGTCCTGATCATTGGCGCTCTTGGAGGTGCCAAGGTTTCACTTGTTAAGAGCCTGAAAAGCATCCCTGCGTGTCAACAAAATGCTGAGACACTTGCAGGGAGAATACAGAAGGCGGTCGTCCTTGGGTCGCTCCGTGTCCTCAGGGTGCACGAGACTTTCGGCGGATCATCGTATTGAGTTCGCGCAGACTGTAACCACCCATCTCACGGTCGTGAGACGTGGTTACAGCTGAAATTTTACCGCGATTTCGTTGGGAGCGGGTGCAATTTTTTTTAGATTAGCACCCGCTCCCGGCGAAATCCTGCGGTTGTCCTTATGACAAACTTTCGACTATATATAGGACATCTCATTTCCAGCCATATCGACGTCAGAAATGGGTACGTATATTACATGGTTTTCGACACGTACGTGTCTGACACGCACACGTGCGTGTATATATTACGTTCTCAGTTTTCTACACATGTATTTTACATTTGATCACGTGACTATATGGGCGGGATTTTACATTCATTATTCTAAAGATACCCAATCGCCGTGTATAAAACAGTCTCCAGATGGAAAGGTCATGAAGATCAACAAAAGACTTTGTTTCATTGAAAAATGGCAACGTTTCGGGCTCGATATGGTCCCTTTTCAAGCCTATTGAAACTGTTGCAACATTATTTATGATAGTCTAAATTTTTACAAAAAGTTATGGATAAAAACAAGAAATAAATCTTTGCCGATAGAGTGTATCTCTTTCTTCAGTTTCGACCCAATTGCCTTACAGAAACAACGTACATTTCCGTATCTTTCTAATAGCAGAATGAGTTGTTCGAATTTTCAAGTACCATGAGCATTAATTATTATTATACCATTAAGCCATTTCCCTTTCGGGGTAGGCGTGACTCGCTCGGTTGGAAAATAGTAATGTGGGGAAGAAGTATAGATTTTTCAGATTGATCTAGAATTTTCATGTTATTTATTTAAATAACACGTTCGTTCCGCAACAGTGTTCCGACCCAGGTTGCTGATCAACGTCTGTAGCGATCAGTTCAAGTCAAGAGCCTCACAAAATTATTATGTGTGGTTCCCCACTTGGGCCCATTAGTATCCAAGGTCTTTTGTTTCAAGCGTTATTCACTCTACTCACATTCTTTTTATAAACCATTTGTCGCCACCCTTTTCTGTCCTGGCCTAATTCTCTAGCTTGCTTCACGTCCATTCATTTTTTCATGCACGCTCTGCTTTTCCGATGGCTTCTTATATCTTTTCGGATTAAGCTCTCATTCACACATTCTCATCATTCTTTCCGCGGTATGCCTTGAGGCATACAGCCATTTACTTGACCTTTATACACTTATTGCGTTAGACGTTCATCTTTCATTCTTTCAACATGTCCGAACCATCTTAACTGATTTCTTTCCCATATGTCAACTATTGTCTCTTTCGCTCCACATTCTTTGAGGATTATTTCGCTTCTCACTTTGTCCATCAGTGTTTTCCCGCAAATTGTGCCAATTGTTTCATGGTTCAATTGTTTTCATGCCAATTGCGTTAATTTTACTCTTATCCTTTTCTTACCAGGTGCATGCCTCACTACCCTATAGCACAGTCGGTATAAATATAGAATTATGTATTGCCATTTTAGCTTTTTTTGATATATTTTTACTTCTGAGAATGGACCCCGCACGTGAAAAATTTCTACGGAAAGCGTTCTACAGAAATTCCATTTGGAAATTCCATGTGGATATTCCATATGGAAATTCTACAAACATTTCTACAAACTAATTTTGGACTAAGTTTGACATCCGGTGATGATCTGCGCTCGAGGAAATCACACTGCGGACATCATACCCTTGCACCAGGTATGCGAACAACATCTTCTTCGAGAAAATTATGCTACCCATACCAAAACCCTGCACCTACTGTGGGTTCCTCGAGGACACGAGATTGAACCAATGCCCCAGGTGTAAAAATCACATCTTCTCCGGGGAAGTCTGGGTTTCACAATACTTTAGGGTCTCTGGAGTAAGTTCCTTGAAGAACCGAGATTGAACCAATGCACCAGGTGTAAGAAACACATCTTTTCCGGGGAAATCTGATTTTTGACAGTACTTCAGGGTCCCTGGAGTAAGTTCTTCCAAGACGTGTTTTCGAGGAACTTACTCCAGGGACCATGAACTACTGGAAAACCCGGACTTTCCCGGAGAAAATGTGTTTTTCACACCTGGTGCGTTGGTTCAATCTCGTGTCTTCAAAGAACTTACTCCAGGGACCCTGAAGTATTGTAAAAGCCAGACTTCGCGGGAGAATGTGTTTTTTACACCTGGTGCATTTGTTCAATCTCGTGTCTTCAAGGAACTTACTCCAGGGACCCTGAAGTACTGGAAAACCCGGACTTTCCCGCAGAAAATGTGTTTTTCGAACCTGATGCGTTGGTTCAATATCTTGTCTTCGATAAACTTACTCCAGGGACCCTAAAGTACTGGAAAACCCGGACTTCCCCTGAGAAAATGTGTTTTTTACATCTGGTGCATTGGTTCAATCTCGTGTCTTCGAGAAACTGTGGCTATTTTATTTTCGCCAGGTGTACCTGTGGATCATTTTATGTCTAAACGAAGTATTTGTAATAAATAGGCCCTTTTCTAAGCAGAAGCTAACTAATTTTTCACTGTTTCAATTTTATCTTGTTGGATCCCCAGGCTTAGCACCCTTTCTGTATCTGTACCCTGACCTTGGACGCCGACCCTTCCGTCCATATCTCCTAGCAGAATTATTCTTTCACCATGATCGCAAGTACTTATTGTATCATTTAAAGTGTCCCAGAAGGTGTCTTTGACATCTCCCTGATCACTATCAACTGGGGCGTAGCACGCTATGATAAACAATCTTCTGATTCCTACCTTCATTCTAACCCATGGCAATCTGGGTGATACATCCTTGATCTTTTAGATGCTGTCTTGCTTCTTTATTCATAATCTAACCGACCCCTTGATTACAATGTGATTCACTATCTACTGCTGACCATATTTCAAAACCGCCTTTCAACACCCCATTTTCTATGTTTCTACTTTCGCAACCCTTTTTCTTCGTCTCAGGTACACATGGAATATCTAGTTTACTTACGTGCATAGTTTCTCGTAGTTCTCTTACCTCATGATTATGGAGTGGGGGGGGGGCAAGGAATGGAAACCAAGAGAGTCACAATTGGTTGACGTTTCATGCTGAGGTCACCAGCCTTCAGCAACGTTGTATTAGATAGAAGTTCCAATGTTCCGATCTGCCAATTACCGGCCTACCTCTAAGTAAGGAACCAAAAACTCTTTTTTTTTCTTTTTTTTACGCACAAATTTTGTTTGATCATCATTTATCGTATCGGCCATAGTTTGACCGTAAAATTGAATTTTTGGATTTTTCATTATTTTTTGTGCAATAAAAATGTGAATTTTAGATATTTCCAGAAAATTTAAAAAGTCGTAATGATAATCTTGTAGGAAGAAGTGCGAAAAGAAACATTTTTCTTGTCTGGACTTTTTTTCATATCGTGCGTTGTTTGGCTGAAAATGTTAATTTTCGTTTCTTCTTTTGGATTTTAAAAATGCTATAACTCTGAAAATTTTCATTTTCTCGAAAAATGTCATGAGAATAAATTGTTTGAATTTTTGAGTACTATGAACAGCCGTACATATAATTTTCAAATTTTGAAAAAAATGATCTTAAAAGTTTTCAAAATGCTCAAACCTTTTGAATTTTCATCCAAAATGGCTGGATAACGAACTTGACCTTCATTGTAAGACACTCGAAGAATATACCAAAGCTCAATACGATAGATTAATTCTTTTGAAAGTTATCGTGCTAACAAACTAAAAATCTACAGACAGACACATTCGTAAAAACCTGATTTTTGGGTTCAGGGGGCCTCAAAACGTGGACATTTGACAAAAACCGGGGGGGGGGGGAGTGAAATTTTACACAAATCTAATACCTTCTCTAGGTGAGAATGTAAAAAGTGAGGTTATATTATGCTCGATCCGAGCCCACGTAAATTACGTCCGCCATCTTTGACATGTATTATACATAGTTTTCTACAATTTTCTACGTATATTACGTCGATTATGTATTATACATTGAAAACCTCGAGCGACGCGTCACTGCATAACCCTGATCGAGGTGCTGCCCTCACCGTATTACGAAGTCGAGCGCTGGTTTTCTCATTCATCGTAAAATACAGGGCAGTGACGGAAATGTTGAGTACGGCCGAGGGTGGCGCTGGCTGTACTTTAAGGCCGAAAATGATTCCAATGGATGGGGAAAGTGTCAAAAGTGTGAAATTTTGTGCTTTTTATATTATAAAAACAGACCTTTTAGATTCTTTTTGCTTTCGAATTAAGTTTTAAGGCTTTTAGACTGAAATTTTATCAAATTAAAGGAGATGATGAAGAGGTTGAGAAGATACCTGAATAAGAAGAGGTTGGAGCTGAATGCGGAAGAGTCCAAGGTTATGGTGTTCAGAAAAGGAGAGGGAAGGGATAAGGGAGGAGAGTGGAAGTGGAAGGGATAGGAGGTGCAGGAGGTGAAAGAGTTTGTGTACTCGGGCTTCGTGTTTCGGCGGAATGGGCGAGTGGATGGTCACATAAAAGAGAGAGTGAGGAGGGCAAATGTGGTGATGAGGCAGGTGTGGTGGTTGGGAAAGAAGCTATTCGCAGATGATTTTGGACGGAGAATGAAATTGTTTGATTCACTGGTGATGAGTGTACTATTGTATGGAGTAGAGGTGTGGGGTTGGAAGGAAAGTTAAGAGGTAAATAGAACGCAGGAGAGGTATGTAAAGTGGACCCTGGGGCTGGCAAGGAACACGCCTAAGTATATTGTCAGGAGGGAGACGGAGAGAACGAGTGTAGGGATCCTAGCAGGGAGCAGGGCGTGTAAATATGAGGGGAAATTTTTGGAAGAGGGGGGAAGTAGACTGATTAGGGAGTGAGATGGAGGCTGAAAGAGAAAGCTATTTTAGAGTGAATGGACTGCAGGTGGATGAGGTGAGAAGGATGCACGAGGAAGGAAGGAATGTTTACGACTTGGTTAAGCAAAACGGCATGGAGAGAGAGAAGACAGAAGGGGAAGAGCGAATAAGAGAGTCAAGGTTTAACGGGAACTATGTGTCGATTATGCCAAGGGAAAGAGCGCAATATTTATGTGAGAAAGGAGAGAAAGGAAGTCAGGAGCTTATAGCGAGGATGAGGTGTGGGTGCATGGAGGGTTTCAATAGCTTCCGACTCTCTCGGGAGAAGAGCATGTGTGAACTGTGTGTAAAGGGGGATGCAAGAGTGGAGCACTGGTTGGAGGAGTGCGTGGAGGTGGAAAGGAGTGAGATAAGCATGGAGGTAAGATGGAATATAAGTAAGATGGAAATATTGTAAATAGTAGATAAGTAGAAGTATAAGAGCGAAAACAGAGGTTGGCAAGCGAGGCAATGCGAAAAAGTAGGGACATGCAAGCGAGGTGAGGCGAAGCGAGGAAGGCAAGGAGATAAGAGCGTGCGGCTGAGAGATAAGGAATGGATGGATGTTATTTTTTAGTGGTTAGATTTAGGAAAATTCTGTAAAAATGGAAGTGTAAGCAAGACAACTTTTTAAGGCCAGCAGGCTGAAAAATGAACAATTATCTATCTACTATAAGAAAAAATATCATCGAAAATATGCAATTAAACATTTTTTTTAATCGCAAGTTATTGGTAACATGAATTTTCACGTAATATTAATATAATAATTTAATCAACTTGTTATCAAAAAGTTTGAACACATTTTTGATTCATTGCAATTGTTTTTAAAGATCGCAATCTTTTTTATTCACTTTAAAAACTATAAGAACAATTTTTAATTCCAACGAGATATTAAGTAAAAAATATTCAATTAAACTGCTTTTTTCTTGTTGTAAAAAATGCAATTTATTGGTAACATGAATTTTCAATTAATATTGATAAGAAAATTTATTAAAGTTGTTATCAAAAAATTTGAAAACATTTTAAATTCATTACAACTGTTTTTAAAGATCGCAATCTCTTTCGTTCATTTTGAGAATAATTGAAAAAAAGCGTTACACTAGAAGAAAAATTTATAATTTCAATGAGATATTGAATACAAATTTTATCGAAAATTAGCAATTAAATTTTTTTTGTAAAAAAAAACGCAAATTATTGCTGACGTGAATTTTCACTGAATATTATTAAAACAATTTATTAAAGGTGGTATCGAAAAATTTGAAAACAGTTTTAAATCATCACAATTGTTTTTAAAGTTTGCAATCTTTTCTGTTCACTTCCAAAATAATTGACAGAAAAGTGTTTTACTAAAAAATTTCAAATTTTCAACGAGATATAGGTTACAAATTGTATCGATAATACGCAATTGAAAATTTTTTTTTGAAAAAAAAACGCAAATTATTGGTAACATGAATGAAAATCAATGAAATTGAAGGTATTTCTTATCGCAATTAGAATTAAATTTAATTATCAATTGGAGGGTTGCAGTACAGAACTAGATGAGCAACAAAATCGGAATTTTCCAGGAGAGACACATAAAATTCTGTAAAATCGAAATCACAATTTAAAGATAAAACAAAAGTTTACTCCCGAGGAATACAATTTACAAAACGCTTATTGAAATTTTTAAAAATTTTAAGGTTTCAGTTTGATAATTTAAATTTTAACGTTAAAATTTTAACATTTTTAGAATGCACGGTTATTGTTTTAAATTTTCAAAAATTTCGTTATAAGTTACAAGTTAGGTTAAAAAAAGAAAAAATTCTGGGATTCGAAATTGCTACAACGCGAAAAAGTCAAAACTTTAGATTTAAATGTTAAATCTGTGAGAATACTTTCTTACTTTAGTCACCTCTTTTGAGAATCGATCCTCCGCTTTCAGTTTTCTTTCCGAAATATATCTTGAATTCAACGCATTTTAAATTCAATGTTTTCAGCTGCATTTAGGAATATTTGTAGGTCAAACATGAAAAGTAGACTATATTGAATAATTTTAAATTCAAAGATATTTAAATACGCAAGAATTTTCAAATTGAAAGTGTTCGATAATTTTAGATTTGAACATTTCAAATTATTTAGTTACAAATTAAAATCGTTTAAAGTTGCAGAATTCGAAATAAACGTCTTTTCATACTTGAATCATTATTTTAGAACGACTTAAACCATATATATCTTCAGATATAGTTGAAAGTAGGACTATTGAAAATTAGGAGTGCTTGAAAAAACTGAACAAATGTTTAGTTTGAAAAGCTCTTTGAAAGGGTGCTTTTTCAAGTTTGATTTATTTTTTAATAATTTAGCACCCCCACAAATTATTTGTTTGCTGAGAAAATACCACCTTTTTTTGTCAAAATTGAAAAATATATATTTAATGTTCGCTCGAAGTCAATTTTGTTCAAAGTACTTTTTTCTGAATAAATTGACTTTATTATTGTTTCTCATTTCATTCTGTCACTCATGGATTGTGTTTTTCATAGAATATTTATTAAACTATACAAAAGATTCCTTTGCTCAAATATACAAACCTTAATTGTACGATAGTACAAACAACTGGAAAAAATGAGATTGAAGGCAAATTTTGTGAAGAAAATTAACCTTGGTCGACCTATACATATTTATTTTATTTCTCGAAAGATTGAAAAGACTCTTCGAAACGCTTTTATTACAACAATTTTATTTTTAAAAAATATTGCTTGTAAAGATGAAACTAGTATAATTTTTACATACATTTTTTAAAATAAAAAATTAACAACGAGAATTGTAGGAAATCTTTTAAGGAATAAAATGATTGTCCCGGAAGTTAGAACCGAAAAATTAATTTTCCAAAAACATGGAAGTTGTGTTAAATTGAGTTAGACTTGCGACCGGGAAAAGTCGGGAAATGAAAGTGAATCTATTTTCTGATGAGAAAATAACAAAACTTTTTAAATTTATCAGCTGTGAATATAAATTAATGCATGCTTTTAGAAACTGAAATGTAGTTCGAGTAATAAAAATTGAACAGTAATTGATTTTACAAGATGATTCTGGATCTATTCAAAATTATATAATTTACATATTTTAACGTTAAAATTTTAACTAATTTAATTCGAAAGCCTTAGTAGTTACACAAATGTGAACATCCAATTCAGTCTTCATAAACAATATTCAATTTAAAAATCACTTCAAATTAACAGATTCATAAATAAACGCTTTTATTCAATTTCAATATCTTATTCAAGTATTGTTTCAGTAAAAAATATTCCACTCTTAACCCATTAAATTTGGAATTTTAAAATTTTAAAAATCTGCCCGTATCGCGGGCACACTCTCGTCGCGCACTTCGCGCGCGGCTCGCAAGTTTGAGCGCGCCTAGGACGCGCGTCTGTTGAATCTCGCGCTTCGCGCTCGATTACATATTCACCTCGCGCTACGCGCTCGGAAGTATTTACATCGCGCATTACGCTCGGTTCCACTAGATTTTTGGACTTAAAGTTACTCCATGGTTCACCTCCAGCCCCTTCACCTGCTCGTTGGGGACCTATCGTTCTGCCCGAGTCGAGTCCTGGCTGTACAGTCTTGCTGAAAGATTCACTGCTACAGCCTCCCTCAAGCAAGCGGAGAGCCATCGATTCGAATCATAGCAGGTTCAATTAGAAAGAGAGGCATTATAAAGAGAAAGAAGAGACAGTGCAGAGCAAAGTGGTATTAAAATTTGAACAATTTAAAATTCAGACTTGAAGCTTTTAGTAGATTGAATTGCGCTATCATTCCTGAAAAAAACATGTATAGGAACAATAAATCAATCCTTCGTTAAAAAATGTGTTGGCCTGGAAAAGGGCCGATTTTAAAACTTCTCGTCTTATTGAGGATAGAAGAATTTGATGGCTTCTAGAAGACTCAAAACCAGTTTGTCGTTGGAGCTGTAGACATTTCTCCAAACATACTCCACTAAATAATGTTCAGTCCTGCTAACTGACATTTTACCGAGGCGCCTCCGCAGATCCCTTTTTATTTTCGACCAATAAGACTCTATATTTTGAGTGTGAACATTTCTATCATTCGGATTCACGAAATTTCTAGAATGGTTCACTGTAGAGTGCTTATACCCCCAATCACTCACATGACTATAACCACGCCAACAATCTGTGATTATACAGGGTGTCCACGCCAGGGCTTACCGAAAAGTATGCAACCCGTCTTACATGCCAATGCTATTCTTATGGTCGTGTATAGCGGGCTGCATACTTTTTGGTAAGTCCTGGCGTAGACACCCTGAATGTGTGCCTGGTTTCACATACCGTTGGATGACACATTGCAGGGGTTTAGCGTCCCGGGATTCAACATGTGTCAAAAAACATTCCTTCGTGGTACGGTTAATTCCACCGACAGTGAACAACTTTCGCTTATTATTTTTTTCATAGTTTGTGTGTTCCGTCCAAACATTAAATTAAAAAAATTTTAATGTTATTTTTTTACGAATAAAAGAAAAACTAAGCGTCCTTTTAAAAAGTGATTATCGACAAACTGGTAGATCTTTTTTGGGTACACAATTTTTGTCATCTTATCTCTTTTTCTATCTTGCATAGTTTGACCGCAAAATGGAATTCTTATTTTTTCATAATTTTTTGTGCGATCAAATTTAGAATTTTTCTTTTTTCGGAAAAATTCGAAAAGTTGTTATGATAATCTTGTAGGACTATCAAAAAGCAACGTCTTTCTCTTCTTGACTTTTTTTCATATCGTGCGTTGTTCCGCTTAAATTGTTCATTTTCGTTGGTTTTTATGGATTTTCAAAATGCTATAACTCTGAAAATTTTATTTTTATCGAAAAATGTCATAAGGATAAATTTTTCAAAGAACAAAATGATCTCAAAAATGTTCAAAATGCTTTAACTTCTTGAATTTTGATCCTAAATCGATGGTTAACGAACCTGTTCTTTCTTTTGAGGCCTTGAAAAAGTGTGCCAAAGCACAATGCAATCTGATATTTTTTTCGAAAGTTATCGTGCCTACAGACTACAGACAGACAGACAGAGACACCTTTGTGAAAATCGTTTTTTCTGACTCAGGGGGTCTCAAAACGTGGAGATTTGATGAAAACCGACTAAGTCAAATTTTACATAAAACCAATACCTTCTCATTATGATGAGAATGTAAAAAACAATTTTCAATATTGAACAATTCGAATCTGAATTGTCACAATTTCAGAGTGATGAACTTAAACTTTGAATGTTGCAATTATAATTTTTCTATTTTTAAATTTGTAATTTGAAAATAAAAGTTTTGAATTTTGATTTTTGAATAACAGTTGAACAACGATTAATTTAGGAAAAATTTGAATAAATTGGAGGTTTTTGAATATTTGCAACAAAAAAAATTGGGAGCTTCTCAAAAATTTTGAAAGATTCAACAAAAAATTTATTTAACGATTTCTGGGATATTTGAAAAGATTTTTTATTTCAGAAAAGTACATAACTTTGAGAGAATTTAAAAAAAAATTACAAAATATTTACAAAATTGGAAAACCATGTGGAAGCTTTTGAGGCAATTTTTTTCCGCAGGATTTCACAAAAATTGTAGAAAAAATGGGAATCACTTTAAAAGATACTTAAAAATTTCGAAAGTAATTTGAAAAGGTTTTAAATAATTTAAAAGAATAGTGATACTTTTGATGATTTCGAAATTGAATTCTGACTTTTTATTTTTAAAAATTACATAATTTTAAAAGAAGGTATAAAAATGTTGGACGATTGAAAAAATTCCGAAATGGATGACTGAAAAATCCCGAAAAATGAAATCTACAACACTTAAATTTCCGAATTGGTAAATTTTTGAATAATAAAATTCCTGAAATTATAAAATTGTCGAACAGTTTATGATATTATCGAATTGGAAAAATCCCTACAGAAAATATCCAAAGCAAAAAATTCCCGAATTAAGGAATTCACGAATTTAAACATGAAAAAAATTGTTTTTCAGCAAATATAATTTATTTATTTATTGAAAATACAGTAATCAAATACTTTCATCCAGTGTGTTTTCTTAGTATTCAATTTGTTGTTAATTATTGTTCGAATTTAAAGGAACATGAAAATTATATTTAAAAATAAATTAAAATACACGTGCGCTTTAAAATAAAAAAATGCTATCTCCAAAATTTCTTCGTACCTAATAACATTTTTCAAACAAACATTGCAGCATACAATTCAGCACCGATTTATATCGGAATTAATTTTATTTATTTCTTTTTTTAAATTAAAAATTCGATTTTTGAGAACGTTTTTCGTATATTTATTAAATACTATGCACATTTTCAAAAACAATTTTTCATCCAGAAATGTCTACATATATTATTTAATTATGCTTATAATTATGTTTATGTAATATTGTTTGAATTTAAATTACAATATTTGAAAAAATATACTCTAGATACAATTTTTTGTGTGGAAAATGTACATTTTATTTTTTTTTAATTGCAAAAAACGTGCTCAAAAATCAAATTATTAATTAAAAAAATAAATAGTAACTGCGAGATAAATCAGTGCTGAATTAAAACCTGCAAAGTTTGTTTTGTTCGAACCGCACGTGTTTTCAATTTTATTTTGTATAACATTTTTATACACTGATTGTTATTTTAAATTCAAACGATAATTTCATGAAAATTAAATACTAAAAAACTTCCTATGATAAAAATATTTGATTATTGTATTTTTAATAAATATATAATATTTATTAAAAAACGATTTCCTTAATTGCTTAATTTCGGGATTTTTCTAGTTTGTCTGTTCTATTATTCGACGATATTCTAACTGAAATTTTATTATTCGGGAATTTTCAAATTCGGTAATATTGTAAACTGTCCAGGATTTTATTATTCGGGATTTTTCAGTCGTCCCAAAAATATATCGAAATATTTGGGATGATTTATAAAATTGTGAAAATGTTTTAATTGGTGATTTATTTTCAATTTGAATGGTTCTTGTCCGAGCTAAGTTACCTTCGGTGCGCCTTGAGGAGTATGATGAGAGTTGCTTGCAGCGCTGCAAGTGGCTTTTAGCAAACTATATCGGCGGTTGCTATGGGAGTGGCGGAGGCTAGAGGGGAACTGACAATTTCCGCCGGACGCGCCGTCTATATTTATCGCGGGTAACTAAACCCGCACCGCATCTACCAAGGGGATCTTTAGGTCTGCTTTTTTTTTGTTTGAATTGATACTCTACTTTCACACCAGCTCGATGACCATCCGTTCGCAATTTTCGAAATACATTTTTCTCGAAAAGGGTCAAAATTGCGTCTTCTTGATTTTTCTCAGAAAACCTCTGGTACCTTTCATTGAGGAGAGTATCAATTCAAACAAAAAAAAAGCAGACCTAAATGTCCCTTGTACGTTTATAATATCTTTGTGTCACTCATTCTTTTCTGGTGCGTGAGAAGAGAACACGTTGCGCTTGCGCACTCAAAGAAGAGTAATTACGTCTTACAGGCCTGGCACTTACGGTGCCGTTGCTCGTAGCATTTCCGAAAAAGTTATCCATGACAGTTCGGTCTTCTTATTATTCCATCATGGAGAAATTAGTTATTTGTGATACAAGTGCGTAAAATAGGTAATTGTGTGCGAGTGTGAATTTTGCAGCATAAGCCGGAGGCTCGAAGCATGAGTCGGTGGTTAGCGCACGAGCGAAGCGACTGCGAAAACGTAGACGAGTGCTTCGAACCGCAGGCGAATGATGCAATCATACGAGTTAACAATCACCTACGCGCACGTGTATCACACGCTATTTTTTGCAACGCCCGTCCGAAAAAGTTGTGAGGAGGTGGTAACGAAAAATACTAATTTTATATTGCATAGAGTGGAGTAAAGAAATTATAAAAAAAAAAATTTTCAAGGTTTGAAACAAAATTGAAAAAAAAAATGTTTGAAAAAAAAATGTTCTGAGCAAAAAAATGTTTGAAAAAAAATTTTGTGGAAAAAAATTTTTGAAAAAAATAATTTGTGAAAAAAAAATTTTGTGAAAAAAAATTTTGAAAAAAAAAATTGGTTTAAAAAAATTTGTTGGAAAAAAATTATTGAAGAAAAATGTTGGCGTTTATGCTTTTTTGCCCCCCCCCGGCGGGGGGGGGGCTACGAAACCCTAAGAACAAAACTTCAATCATTAAAACATTTGTTCAAGTTAAATGTACATTTATTTCAAGAAGATACCAACACCAGTGTTTAAAGTTACCTATGCCAGTGACTAAAGTACCTTATCTCGAATGTGCGCATGCGCAGCTTTTCCACCAGTGTCTAAAGTAAGCCATCTTCAAACTACGCATGCGC
Source organism: Andricus quercusramuli (assembly GCA_932178445.1). Taxonomy (NCBI): domain Eukaryota; kingdom Metazoa; phylum Arthropoda; class Insecta; order Hymenoptera; family Cynipidae; genus Andricus; species Andricus quercusramuli. The sequence goes on from CAKNXH010060961.1 coordinate 65,790, forward strand.
GAAAATTTTTTCACGCACAGTCTGCTCAAATAAGGTACTTTAGGCACCATCTACATGCATGCAAACGTCAACTTTTGAGGTGGGTGTTGCAAAAAGTATATTGTGCATCGAGTGAGAGAAGTTGGCAATTCTAGACGAATGTGATGTCTGCCGCGAGAGCGCCGTCTCCCACTAGATTCACGTAATACTTTGTCCAACACTCGCGATGGAAATGCGGTTAAGGAGATCATCTCGAGACGAGTCTCCGAAGTACCATTTCCATCGCAGGTGTTGGACAAAATTTATTTTTTGATAAATAATGTTTCAAATTTATGTACGGATTATAGTACCTGAGGATACTTGGCTGGATTTTATCTACCACACTAATGGTCTCAGTGGTCTATGGTCTCTATCCCGGAAATCTAAGTACTTTCACTAGTTCCATTTACGCATCTCTGGGCCACACAGCTTGGGCAATAGCAGTGGCTTTTATCGTGATACAGTGCTGTACAGGATCAGCACCTATAATCGATAGTCTTCTATCGCTAAGGCTGATGTATCCACTTTCGAGGCTTACCTACTGTGCCTACCTGGTTCATCCTGTCATTATGATGATTACTAGTACTCAAATGGATGGACCATTCCATTTGCACAATGGCCTTGTGGTAAACAGATTATCTCAATTATAGACATACATTCTAAATCGAAAATAATATGAAGATGACGTATATATATTTTGATAGTTCAGCATACCCGTCTCTGTTACTAAACCCACCATTCATTCTTATAAAGTTTTGAAAGTTATTTACTGAGAAAAACTGCTTTGAAAAATTAATTTCGGCAGGACAACGACGACAACACGAGTGAAACATACGGTATCATTTACAGATCATTCTTATTATTATTATTATCATTATTTTTTTCCAAATCTTGTTTTCGGGTGAACCCGGTTTTTACTCATAGCCACAGAGTAAGTCAAGTGACTGATGAGATGAGGATGTTATAAGTTGAAGGGTAGAAATGCAAAAGGAGGCAAGCGCCATTTTTCACTTTTTTCAGGAGAGACTAAAAACATGTTGTAAATTCAGCGGGACCATTCAAGAAAAAAATAAGAAAGTGCTTTTGAGATACTTTCATGCTCTATCGAACTAAAAAAAGTTTTCTCACAAAAAACCATCCGGTTTCGAGAAATTGAATGAAACAGGTCACGTTTCGAGGTTGGATTTTGGGTCCGTATCGACTTTTAACATCTTTCAACATTAATTGCGGAGTCAATTTGCAGTTTAAGAAAAAACTAAAAATTTGAATTCTAGCTATTAAATGGACGAATTGATTTCCAAAAAGTTTGTTCAAAAAAATCATGCAGTTTCGCGAAATTTGAAAATCCAATTATGACTTCGAAATGGTGTGAAACTGACATTTCAACTTCAAAATAATGACGATAGCAGTAATAATTTGGCATATTTCCAAAAAATGAGGAATTGGGTTTTAGGTTATTCAGTGCTGAACGGAAGAAACCCAAATAGTAATTAAAAATAATTAGCCAGTGTCGAGAAAAATGAAATTTGATTTTTTACTTTGTGGTTAGAAAAGCTTCTCGGGACTGTGAGCACAAGAACACAAATTTTGAAAAATGATGCCCCAAAAAAATCCTATGGCAGGCATGTGTAATAGAATTTATCTGATTTTTTGAGCTGATAAACTCCATTTCGAAAATTCGGCGCTTGACTCCTTTTGCATTTCTACCCTTCAGTTATTTCAATACGTTGTTTGAAATCATTTACAATGATGTTGTAGGTACAAAATTAGAAGCATGGTGTAGTTTGCAGTTTGGCTTTGCCGCTGTTATCCTTACACAGCGACCGTGAGTGTTGAAGGTGACACCAGTCGTTATCAGTCGTTATCAGTTATCATTTTTTTTTTCTTCAAACTTTTTCTCGGGTGAACCTAGTTTTTCGTCATAGCCACGGACTAAGTCAAGTGACTGATGACTAAATTAAAATGAGGAAACTCATTTTTCTCTCAGGCTTAAGACGGTTACAGCCCAGTATTTCGAAGGCATTTTTGGTGGAGTAAGATTTTTATTTTTTTATTTTTGAATAGTATGCACGGGGTTATCCCGGTATATATTATCAGTCACGGACGCATTATTATAATGCAATCAAGTGACCTGATAAGAGCGTGTGTCCTGCCATATTGGGCAAAGCCTGGTTTTTACCCCATCATTCACGGACTGGGTTGCAGTCAAGTGCATGATGAAGGGACCTACAGCTTGAGGTGGGTTCCGAACCACCAAAACCTCGTTAAAGGTACATAGAAAAATTTCAAGAGGTACCGGCTCAGGGATCGAACCCCGGAGCTCTGAGGTGAAGTCCGAGCGTCTGACCAACTGAGCCACCGAAGCTCATTCATTAGTTTTTTTTCAAACTTTTTCTCGGGTGAACCCGGTTTTCCGTCATAGCCACGGACTAAGTCAAGTGACTGATGAGATGAGGATGTTATAAGTTATTTCAATACGTTGTTTGAAATCATTTACGATGATGTTGTAGGTACAAAATTAGAACCATGGTGTAGTTTGCAGTTTGGCTTTGCCGCTGTTATCCTTACACAGCGGCCGTGAGTATTGAAGGTGACACCAGTCGCCTCTGGATGCTTTGTTAGAGCTACCATGTATCACGCGATAGGTTCTTCGTCACTTGCTTCCTGATGGTCTAAGAAGTTTCTCACAATGCGACAGGTGTTTAATAAAACCGCCTTTTGAGCTGCCGCCAGTACCCTACTGACTCCTAAATGTTCAAGATTTTCAGTGCATCTTGCGTGCACATTGCTTGTAGCCGAAATCACAATAGGATGAATAGATGCATGCTTTACATTTCTCCATATTGCCTTAACTTCATACCTTAGCTCGCTATACTTATCATTCTTGGTTGTATAGGTTGCCTGCAAATTTCGGTTAAACGGAAAAGCAATGTCGATGATGTAGACTCTTCCACCTTTTTTCTCTCGCATCACGATATCAGGTCGATTGGCTCGGATGTAATGATCCGTCTGGATAGTCACATCCCAATATAAGATGTAATCTTCATTTTCTAAAACGGACATTGGTATGTATCTATAGAAAGGCATCCATTCTGTCAAGAGTCCTAGGCTTAGGGCAAGTTGTTCATGTATAATGCCCGCCACATCATTATGTCTGTGCGTATATTCTCTTTGAGCCATTACGCGACAGCCATCAATAATGTGCTGGATGGATTCGTTGGTATCTCCACATAACTGGCACCGGTCAACCACGTCTTGACGTAACACGTGTTTGGGATAATTCCTGGTGCTGACAACTCTATCCTGAATCACAATGACGAATCCTCCCGTTTCTGGATACAGGAGTCCCTTTCTCAGCCAAATATTGGATGCTTCACTATCCACTCCATATTGATCTAGCGTTTTGAAGTGTTCGCTGTGGATGGCTTTCTGTCTCCATTGCGTTTCTAATTCCTCTATGGTTTCTGCCCTGATATTCAAGGCCTCCTCTGAGGACAAATTCAAGGGCGTGTAGTCAAGATCCGCTTTACAGATGGTGTTGTAAAGCGTAACATCTCGCTTGCTGTTAAAATAGTCTCACAACTGTATAACTTGTGACTCACACAGTTTTCTGACATCTACAATGCCCCTGCCCCCTCTATGTCGTGGTAGAACTACCCTTTCGCTGAATTACTGTGGTGCATTCGGTGTTTCGTCATTTCTACGCGGATGATTCTGTTTAATCGTTCGAGGTCAGTGTTTGACCATTTGATGAGCCCAAAGGAGTACGTGAGAACAGGGATGGCATAGGTATTGATTGCCCTGATCTTGTTTGCCGAGTTAAGAGAACTCTTCGGAACCAATCTGAGTCTTTTTGTGAAGGCAGTCGTTAGGCTTTCCTTAACTATCGTATGCTGAATACCCTTAGATTAAAAAATACCCAGGTATTTATATGACTCGCCCTCAGCCATTGCCTCGATGTCATTCCCGAAATCGTTCTCTATCTCTGCGGTCCCTAATTCTCCTCTGGTTAAATGCACTGTTCGGCATTTATCTAGTCCAAACTCCATGTTGATATCATTGGAAAACTGCTTTGTAACATCAATCACTTGCTGAAGTTTCTCGTCCGAACTAGCGTATAGCTTCAGGTCATCCATGTATAGAAGATGGGTCACTTGATGACCATCCTCATTATCATTTACACGGAACCCATGAGACATGCTATTGAAAGTTTTGCTTAGTGGGTTCAACGCTAAACAGAACCATAATGCACTGAATGAGTCTCCTTGGAATATACCCGTCGTAGTGCGTATTGATGTAGTTATTCTTGGTTGTCCATGATCAAAATACTTGATTCTTGTACCCCAAAGCATCATCGCACGACTTAGGAAGTCAATGATGCGTGGACAAATTTTGTATACTTTTAAGACTTCAAGCAAATAGTTATGTGGTACGGAAGGAAACGCTTGCTTGTAGTCAATGTATGCCATGTGCAAGTTCCTTTGGTGCTTACGAGCTTGCGTCATGGCAACAGCGTCTATGGTGACTAGATCTTCACTGCCTCGGGAGTTTTTACAACATCCTTTTTGTTCTTCTGTAAGGATGTCATTCTCGTCGCAGTAGGAATATACCTTATCTGGTACGATAGCTGTAAGACATTTATATATTGTTGGAAGACAGGCTATCGGTCGAAATTCAGATGGATTTTGAGCGTCTGGTTGTTTAGGCAACATATACGTAGTAACCCGCAGCATAAAGCCTGGGGGAGTATGGTTTGCAGTAATTTTATTTCGCATACTGATGGTTATTAACTTTATTTATTTTATAAATCTACATATTCTATATTGTTTTGATACTGTCGTTAGAAATTTGGCAACTATTATTAAGTTGATCTTTCTTATTTTGATAATGCTTCACTTTCGAGCGTTAGATTACTTAATTTTTCTCGCGATTCTCTTATGCTTACTTACTATATTAATTCACTCTGCTGTAAAGATTACGATGCTCCAGTCAGGAAAAGTCTTAACTTCTCGTCTGTTATTCTTGCTTAGGTACACTCCTTATGTACACTTTTTGGTACTCTTTTCTATATGTTATTATCTTATCTGGTACAACCCATTTCACACCTGCATTCTAAATATTATTGTTCCCAACATGTGGTCTGCTCTACGGAACTGGAAGGTTTTTACGCTAATCACCTTTTATTGCAGGGCTCTTTTTTTTAAGTTGCCCTATATATGGTATTGTCTCCCTCTTGTAAGATTTAATGGCCTTTCTTAATATATGTCACGTCAATGCTCAATCCCTGCCTGCTCATTTTGACGAGTTTGCTGATTATTTTGGTCAGAGATCCTTTCAAATTATAGCTGTAACTGAAACTTGGCTCAAGCCTAAATTTGATTCCTCAAATATCAGCCTTAATAATTACTCACTTTTCAGAAAAGACAGGGTTTCTCGAAGAGGTGGTGGGGTCTGCGTATATGTCCATAATGATTTTAAGTGTAAGATCCTACACGTCAGTACTGAAACCACTGTTCCGTCCACTGAATTTTTATTTATTGATCTCTCTCTATCTCGTGAACGTTTACTTTTTGGGGTTGTATATAAACCACCCAATGCTGGTTTCGGTAATCAATTTGAGAAGGAGCTTTTTAATTACACGCTTAATTATAATAATGTTATAATTGCAGGGGATTTCAATACTAACTTAAATATTCGCTCCAACCAATCCCAATACCTTACGTCTTTGGTCAATTCAGCTGGTTTATCTATAGTACCACATGGATCTACGCACCACTCCGGAATGTCTAGTACATGGATTGACCTTATGGCTGTGGAAGATCTTACTAGAGTACAAAATTATTCTCAACACCCAGTTCCCTTCCTGTCCAACCATGATCTTATTCAAATACATTACAATTTCAATTCAAGTATAAATGTCGCCCCGTGTTTTAAAAAATTCAGAAACCTAAGTAAAGTTGATGAGGACAGATTGTTCACTCTGCTCTCTGAAGCTGACTAGAGAAGTGTATTTTCTGAAAGAAATTTAAATTCAAAGTAGAAAAACTCAATAATATATTAATTTCAACATTTGATGTAGTAGCCCCAGTACATGATTTTCAGGCGGGGAAAAAAACTTGTCCGTGGATATCAAAAGAGATTAAAAGTCTCAGAAGGGAAAGAGACAGAAAGTACTCTCAGGCCAGGAGGACTAATGACCCGGCACGATGAAAGGAATTCCGTATCCTTAGGAATCTGGTTCAAACTAAGATAAGGGACTCTAAAAATAAATATAACTATAATGCACTTGTTAACAAGAATAGGGATGAAAATATCTGGAAGGTCCTTCGGCGGCTTGGTATTAGTCCCTCTCAGAGTCAAACCTTTGATCAGAACTACCCGGTAAATGACTTCATGAATCGTTTCCTGATTGAGCCTTTACCAATTGATACTACTCTGTTCTCCAGTGAATTGCCTCCCTTTGATGATGCTAACTTTTACTTCTCTTATATTGGGGCTGACTCTCTGCTTCCAGTAATTGCCAAGATAACCCCAGGAGCTATCGGTATCGATGGTATCTCTATTAAAATGGTTAAACTTTCTCTCCGTGTGATACTTCTTGTTCTACTTCATATTTACAATTGTTCTTTACAGATTGGGATTTTCCCCAATATATGGAAACAAGCTCTGATTCGCCCTGTTCCTAAGATTACAAACCCTTCAACTCTAACAGATTTTCGTCCTATTTCTATCCTTAGTGCATTAGCCAAGCCTCTTGAGAAATTAGTGGATAACCAGCTAGCTGAATATTTGGATAAACATAACCTTCTTGACCCTTTCCAGTCTGGATTCCGGAGGGAGCATAGTACCATCACTGCTTCCCTTAAACTTAGTGCTGATTTAAAAGCTGAAATAGGTAAAAATGAAGTAACGATTGTTATATTTTTTGATCTTTCCAAAGCGTTTGAGTTGGTAAACCATGACCTTTTAATTCAAAAATTAAAAAACCTTAATATCTCTAACAGTGCCATAAATTGGTTTAAGTCTTACTTAAGTAATCGCTTACAATGTGTAGCAAACAGTGATGGTCTTCGCTCTGACTGGAATGAGGTGAAGAGTGGGGTTCCCCAGGGCTCAATACTTGGCCCCAAATTGTTTAATGTGTTTACTTGCGACTTTTCAGCTGTCTTGCGCTACTGTAAATATTACCTTTATGCTGATGATAGCAAAATATATCTTTCTGGGCCTTTTCGTACCCTTAGGGACCTACTTCAAATGGTTCAGGAAGATATTAATAACGTCTACAACTGGGTTGTATCTAATGGTTTGAAACTCAATCCTCAGAAAACATGTGCTTTGCTAGTTGGATCCTCCATTCATAATCCATCAAAAGTCCTAGATTCCCTCCCACCTTTGTACTTGAACGGTCTTGCTATTGACTTCTCTGATTCAGTTAATGATCTTGGCTTGATATTCAACAGGACTCTTTCTTGGAAAGAACATGTTGAACTTATATCTCGCAAAACCTTCAGAACTTTACATCAGCTTAGTCGGAGTAGCGACTCTTGGCCTACAGCTACGCGAGTCCATCTTGTAAGAACCTTGATTCTCCCTCATTTTGATTATGGGTGTGTGGAATATGATGGAATCTCTGATGACCTTAATTGCAAACTTGAACGTGCTTTCAATGCCTGCATCCGTTTTATATATAACTTGTCCAAATTCGATCATATTTCTGAGTATAGGGAAAGAGCTGGCTTTATGACAGTTGCCAAGAGAAGACAATATTTTATGGGTAATTTGCTGTACATGATCTTTAAAAATGAAAAGCCTGTATATTTATTGGAATTGTTTTTGCGGGAGAATCTGAACCTTCCAGGTCGGCCTGGGCTGCGCGATAGAGGTCGTAGCCTGGCAATACCTGCTCATAGAACATGTTTAATGCAAAAATCTTTTG
>CAKNXH010060961.1:83743-104137 GCA_932178445.1 Andricus quercusramuli
CAAAAGATTTTTGCATTAAACATGTTCTATGAGCAGGTATTGCCAGGGTACGACCTCTATCGCGCAGCCCAGGCCGACCTGGATTTTTATATTCATTTCATTTCTCAGGGACTATAGTATAATTTTTGAGGCTAGGAAATAATTCTACCAATTTCCAGGATTGTACCAACTATAAGCTGTATAATCTTACGCATATATGAATAAATCAGTTTGATTCATAATTAATAATGATCTAAAACAATATTTATAAATGAAATACTTACCTAATGAATTTAATTATTTCTATTTCTTTCGATTTTTGCACTGTAGCAACGTTCGCAAGACTGGTGAAACTTCAAGTTGCTCGTTCATGCCTGCTTTTTCTAAGTCCAAATAGTACTACTTTCTAGAGTCAAGCTAGATTTTAGACAGAATTTCTATATTGATACGATTTTGAATTCTAGCTAGCGACATTAGTGGGTCTGGACAGAACTGCGTGATGGAATTTGCTATCTAGTAAGTATAGATAACGCCAAAAGACCGCCAAGCTAGTCTGGCTTAAATAGACAGCCACGAATAATCCAGTACTGGCGCTAGAATAATTCCAGCTAAATATCTGATCCGCACCTAATCTTCCTGGCATAAATCCGCATTGAAGCTTCCAGATCTTTTCGTTCGTTATTTTCATTACCCTTGTGTATTTGTACGATGTCGGCTTTTTCCAGTCATCTGGAGCTTCCCCCTTCTCGATCCATAAATTTATCAACTCGCACAGCCTATGTGGTATATATTCGTCACCACATTTGAGCATTTTAGCGCAAATGCGATCTACAACAGCAGCCATACCATTATTTAAGTTCCTGATTATATCCCTAATCTCAGAGACAATAATTCTTTCGCCCGGGTTATCCGACGTATCGTGTTCTATGTCGCAGTTGTGCTGCAACATAGCTTCACCTTACCAAAAGTCCTTGAAAGAGTCTATCAAAGCGCCTAGTTTCCCATCAATATCGTGACCATTTCACCGTTGTTATTTTGAATTTTGACTAACTTAGCACTACTACATCCTTTCCTGTTTCTCGTAATTGTCTTACATCTACACCATTCACTCCTCTAGTATTTCAAACACCCAGTCTCCATTCATCTCCTGAAACTAGACCTTCACGACATTCTTTGGGGCCTCGTAAGAGTGTTTCAAAACTTTAGAAAACTTAATAATTACGTATATATATATATGAAAATAATAATAATAATTTTTCATTTAAATCACATATTAAGAAGAATCTGCCTTTTTCCCATGTTAAATTATTGGGAAACCTCATTATCTTTGGCACACAGATTAATATTAACCGATTTTGCTTAAATGTGGAAATAATTTTTTTAGCATTCAAACGAAACTAGTGGTTGAGAGTAAAATATTCTGATTTGGAACATTAATGGTCACCCTAATATACCCCCATCCCTTTCACGCGCACCCGTTTAACCCATTCACATAACTTCATCACCGCCCTTCTAGCCTCCCCTTCTCTCCTCTACCGCTACTAATGACCCCTTTGATCTCTTCCAATCACTTTCATCAGCACCTTCCCCTCTTCCGACCACGCGTCACACTGTACTACTGCGCTAGGGCATTCTGCTGCATACATGCACCCTCATATTACACACCTCCCCTCTTTCCTCTGACGGGTTGAGCCAAGCAGCCGTCTTATAGCATGCTAAATGTCAAGGGACATGAATATTCCCCAAATTGATTTTTCTCTAATATTTATTTTACCTAAAATTATTTCACCAAATAGTAATTTGCTTTGACTTTTATTTATTCTAACTGATAATTTACATAAAATATTCCTCATAGAGGAAGGTTTATAATGACCTAAATTTTCAAATCTACTTTTTTGACATATTTCAATATAATTCGACCCCAGCAGCTCGAAAATACAATTTCAAAAATATGTCCGCCCTTGTGTGTGTGTACAGAAATGAAACTTTGATGGATTTACTTTGAAATTTTCCGTGAGGAATCATCACACGTTTTGTGGAGATCGCATAGTAAGAAAGTGCAGAGAGAGCATATATATTGCGAATTGCCGCTCAAAAGGGAGATGCGTTTTTTCCAGTGCACTCCTTTCCCAAAAAAACTTTCACTTCAAAAAAATTTACCTTGTTTACATGAGAAAGACTTTTTTGATATGCAAAATACAAAGATACGGCTACGAAGTACTATAAGTGTATTCACTTAGGTGTTATTATTTGTGCCTATTTCATGTGAACTTTACTCCCTCATAGATATCAAATAAATTTCTTCCTTATTGAGGGAGATTTTTCTCTAACAAAGAAAAAATTGAGACCCAACGGCCCATTCCACCTTATTGATATCAACGACCTTGGCGGCGGAATTCCAGTCGGCCTTCTCCCTCTCTTGGCCCTAGCTTTCGGCCTCTCGGTCGGTTAGAGTTTGCTGAAAGCCCAGGAAGTAGAGTTCCATCAGGTGATTGAGCGTTGCCTCTTCGTCTCCAGCAAACTCACCATTATGAGTCCAAGGCGAGCTCCCGGATGTTTTGCAGAGATCTTGTCAAGCTTCGCTGTTTTCAGAACATTCTTCGATTTCTCGCAGAAGCCAATTCAATCTTCCTGTTTATAAATTCTGATATTTTTATTGTATTCTTGCTGGGCCGTCTTATAGATGTCCCAGTTTGAAGGCAACTTACTTCTGTTTTCCTTATTGCTTAACGCTCCAGTCTTTTTACGGAGTTTTTCCAGGTGGGTGTTCCACCATTTTGCTCTTTTCCTAGACTTACTTGTACTTGTAGGGCAATTGTTTTCATATGATGTAGAAAATCTTCGCAGAAAATTCACGGTGTGCTCTAACTCATCTATAGTACCGTAGCTTGTTGGGAATTCCACAAGCCTGCCTTTGAGTTCTTCTTTATATGAGTCCCAAAGTGGATTTCTGGGGTTTCTAATCTTTGGAACCGCCGGTTTCCCTAGGGTTAACCGAAACAAGATGTATCACCCTGATTCAGAATCTCCAGCTCAGTGTTAGCTAGGTATTCAATTAAATCTTTTCCTCTGCCGTTGATGTTGGTGCTCCCTCACACTATATGGTGGGAGTTTGTATCACAGCCCAACAGCAGAAGAATCCTGTTCTCCTGGTAGTGCTGAGTTACAGTCTCCACCACTCTATGAGAAGGGGGCCCCTCAGCATCGCCCGAGAAATTAGCCAAGGTGATAAAAACCTCTAGAATTTCTCCGCTACTGCCCCTGAGCCTCATCTTAATGACGGTGAGGTCCCTGGATCAGAGCTTAGGAACAAAAATTGACGCTATGCAGAACCTTGTTGCTCTTTCGCGCAACCCCTTTTATATGAAGCCGCATCCTCCCAAGTTAGTAATCCTTTCCTTGTATATCTAGGGTTCTTGGATCAGGACAATACCAGTCTGCACCACTGAAATTCGCCTGGTTAGAACCACCGAGGCGCCTTTTCTGTGGTGCAAATTAATCTGCATCATGGAGATTCCCGCCTCAGTCATTGATAGACTAATTTGGGGCGTCTCCAGATGCTCCTAGTCTCCTCCCCGTGCTTGTAGAAAAAGTCTTAGGAGTTGCTCTGGATAATGTTTCCGCAGCTATGGCCCGTGCGAGGTGCCTTGGCTGCTTTTTTCAAGCCGCGCTAAGCGGGCTCTCCTTCTCTACACTACTACGGTTCCTCTTTCTTACCTACAGACCTTTCTTACATAATGCCTTACATAGAGTTAACTGTCCTTCCACCGTGGAAGCAAGATTGCTGTCACCAGAAACAAAAGTCTGCAGCGCTTCTGTCGAGCTGCCCCTGAGGAGTCGCTCACCTTTGGCGGTGGGTTAGACAAGGGTCCCGGATCGGTGCCCTCATTGATTTTTTTTCCGTGTTACCCTCGTGGTTCCACGAGAAGCTACGTAAATAAGGATCACCCCCTTATAGCCCGGCTCGCAGGGGGCGATTCGACATACTATGAGATTCAACCCGATGTCCCAAAGTCTCTGTTCGGATACCTCCTTCGTGACCCCGGCGTGTCCGCCTTGACTGAGGGCAGCACGCCGTTGTGTTCAAGGATTTGTTAACCCAGGTGCCACTTAGCTCTTGATACGGCGATCACATCTTGGCTTGAGAGCATAAGAACTCGCGCCCTCGATATTCCACGAGGCTTTGCTATTTCTATCCTCCTTAGTTTAGGTCCCAAAAACTAGAGTCCGTCAGTTTCCAACAGCAGCAACATTTCGCAATGCAGCCCTTCTACTTCACCTATTCCAGATCTATAATCCGATGAGACCCATAAGACCTCCAACCAGCTACAAGTTCCTCCGATCCCTAGGGAGAGTTTTCTTATATAAACAGAATACACGAATTTTTTTGAAACTTCAAAAATCGGTACTAGTGTTTCATAAAGGATTCAAACAATAGTTTTTCTCATTGAAACTCGAGCACGCGAACTATTACACCGGATATCGCATTATTGTATTTTGAATACCATAAATGTTTGCTCACATAAACAAGGTGAAAGATTTTGCTTCAAATATCTTAATTAAAAAAGCCACTTTTAAATGGCCAATCTAACTGAAAATCTTATCAGACCTGGATATCAATTGGAGCTACAATTCGTACAAATGTCATGGTCATAGCTCTTTTACTTTTCAAGTTTTTATTTTTCCGAGAAACCATTTTACATAATTTTTATGTATCGGAATTACCATTTGACGTCATTTTTATTTCAATGAATTATAATTTGAAATCATTATAGCACATGCATCAACGGTCTGGTTGCCAAGAACTAATTTAATCAGTACTGTAAAATAACTGGAAAACCTTTCGAAGGGTTTTCTGTTTGGCAATCACTTATGCTATGAAAACAACACCAACAGCAAGTCTTGAGGTCATTCTGGACATTCTGCCGTCGCACCTTTTCGTGAGGAAGATTGCGGCAGCGCAAATCTATGGCCTTCTAGTAAGGGGCAACCTGAGTGATGTGGAGGTGACAGATCAATATGATATCACTAAGCGCATGCTATTATTGGTTAATATTCTCGCTATGCAAACTGGTGAGATATTGATGAAAGTATCCTTCATCAAACCCTTCTAAGTTATTCTCCCCAAAAGGGAAGAATGGCACGATGAAGGGAGAAGAAAAGAATTATTTACACCAGGAGTTGTCGTTTGGTACACAGACGGCTCTAAACACTCTTTGGGCACAGGGGCACATTTACGTTTGTTTTAACAGTTAAGCAGCACTTTAGGCTCCAAATCTGAAGAACCTCCTACTTCCAGACTAGTCTGGAGTTGCCTTTCAGATTTTGTTAAGGTTTCTGGTAAAAACCGGCTCAGTCTGATCTGGGTTCCCCGCCATGAGGATATTAAAGGTAACGAAAGCGCAGATGCACTGGCTAAAACGGGAGCTTCACAGCCCCTGATTCGCCCGGAACCTTACTGCGGTATATCGTATGCATCGGCGATAGGAGCCATTGTTAAATGACCCTCAGAGAAGCATGCGAGATATTGGAAGGTAACCAACAAAATTATGCATTCTAAACATTTCATATCTGTTACCTGTACCAAGAGGACTAATGAACTCTTAAAAATGGAAAAAAGGCAGATTGTCGTAGCAGGGATCCTTACTGGACACTGCCGTGTATAACTTTATGGTAAAGACTGACTTTATGGCAGGGATCCGACCGAAACGAAACAAAATACTTTCATGATTTTGGTTCTGTTTCCATACTGCCAAAACGTAACTATATTCACTCGGCTTAGGTTACGTTATTTAAAATACCGAAATTGTAACGAAATTTTTTAATCACGCGTATTTTGAAAAAAATAGTTTATTCGAATCCTTGTGAACCTGATGTAAATATTAAAAGGCAGACAGGTAAAATATCAAATTATAACAATTTCGTTTTTAATTTTGTTCCAATCTGTCACAACGTAACGAGAAGTAAACAAAAGATTCGGTACTTTTTGGATAACGTAACGTAACGAAACGATAGTTTTGGACGGATCCCTGCTTTATGGAGAATAGTTAAATTATAGGGTATAGTACAATCAACAACTAACACCTAATAATTATAATTATAGTACAATAGGTTCTACCGCAGTGCTATCAGCTTTTATTGCCCTGCCCTGACGCATAAAAAAAATTGATTAGCAGTTCGAACTCGAAAGTTCATTGCCTCACTACCCGATTCGGGTACTGTTTCTAGGTAGATATTTACTACCAGTGTGGGTCCACCACACCCACGACGGGCCAACAGCACGCAGTATTCCCTAACGATCACCCATCCAAGTACTAACCGCGCCCAAAGCTGCTTAACTTCAGTGATCTTACGAGAACTGGTGTTTTCAGCGTGGTATCGCCGTTGACGCATAATAAGCTTGAAAAATATTGAAAGTCTCAATGTTTTACTTTTGTTAGAGAAAAACCTCATGAAATAAGCACAAATAATCACACCCATAGCGAATTCACCGCAGCGACATTTTTTTTTTAATTATTTTTTTTTCTCATTCTTATTTTTCCGAAGTACCCTTCTACATATATTTTATATATCCGAATTACGATTTGACATAATTTTTATTTCACTGAATTATAATTTTAAACAATTTTCATGATACCGAATTAATATTTAACATAATTTTTATTTTTCTGAACTACTATGTGACATAATTCACATTCTTCAGAATTCGTACATAACCTAAAATTCATTTAAACGGAACGACACCTGTCATAATTCCCATACCATAAAACTCCATGTAGCCAAACATTCAGAAAATTCAGAATGCAAGGCGTCATCTTCGGAGGAATGTATTTTCGATTAAATAAATTTTCGATGTTCTGTATTCATTTTTCCGAAATCTTTTTTCCCTAAAACTCATTTTGACGAGAACAGCACTAGATTTACGAGCTATGTAAAAATAAATGATAGATCCGATCGCGCTTGTGAATTATGAGAAAATTGTTGCACAAACAGACGTAAGGTGGCATTGATGAGAATTCTTGGTCGTTTAAATTTGCTTCTACTTTTAGATGTGACAGAGACAATAGAAAAAGGGAAAAATTATTAGATTATTTTACAAAGAGGAAACTGGTAAGCAAAAATGTAATTAAATAATACTAATAAATATAAGACAATGTTCAAATCAAAAATGCTACATAGAATAATTTTTTTTATTGTAAAATACACTTTTTTCACGGTTACAACTTTTTGTAACATCATTTCAATTTTTATTTAATAATGCGAATTATCATTTCGTGATAAAAAAATAATATCAAATAAACCTGTTAGCCCAGGTGTTGAAGATACATCTTTCTCGGAGAAGTTTGGTTGGAAACTAAAATTTAAGATACCCAGATGGTTTTTTAAAGTTCTTATTATTCTAATAATTAAACCTGGTAGTCTAGGTTTTTAAAAACATTTTCCTTGGGGAAGTTTGTTTAAGACCAGAAGTTTAACATATCCGGATGATTGTTTTAAGATCCAGTCGTTCTAGTAATTAAACCCGGTAGTCCTGGTATTGAATATTCATCTTCTTCTGAAAAGTAGGATTGAAAACTGAAATTTGAGATACCCAGATGGTTTTCCAAAGGTCTAGTCCAGTCGCTTCAATACCTATGAATGCCATTTCTGTCCTTCTTTTATGAAATCTCGAATAGGCAACGAAAATATTCAGATTCCAATCCCTTTTGAAGCTGATGTGAAGCAAAATCTAGTAGGATTGTGCATAACAATACATCGCCTTATCACAAAACTCTCGCTTTATCCAAATGTGATCAGTTAAAAAATATAAAATCATGATTTACAAATTAAAAAACTTGGTTTTCATCACAGCTATAGAAATCCATATTGACAACGTGAAATGACTAATAGTGTGTTTTGAAATGCTTTTAACCTCATTATTATTCGAAAAACAGTATATAAGAATGCGAAATGTCCAAATTTAAAATGGATTGAAACGGTTCTATTTGGTGGTCGATTTGGGGTATCCAAAAGTATTCAGAAAAATATTGTCGCCACTGGGTACAGAAAGGGATTCAGTGTCAGAGATAACTCCATTGATCAGGAAAATTTTGAAGACTTCAATGCAAGCCTTCTTACCGAATTCAACATCCGGACTAACAGGTATAATTACTTGAGTTAATAATTATTTTTCTTGATGTTTGTTTTTCTCGTTAGAGACCGTTTCGGGTTCAAATAATAGAGTTGTTCTTCAATGTTTATATTCCCTGTGGATTTTGATTAAGTTTGGAGTTTGGAGTTTTTCTTTCCGCTGGAGTGGGGAGGCAGGTAGCAGCGTGTGTCTCGCTTGAATAGGGGTTTCCTCCCTCCTTTCTTCGATCGCATAGTTCGATCTTGACCTTTGTGAAGACTACAGCAATGTAACGAGTTTTATCAGTTCTGTTGACTCTGTGGTATTTTTCCTACTAAATAGTTTATTTCAATGAGTGTCATTTTTTCTGTTCTATCTTCGAGATTGATTACAATTTCGTGAAGTGATTTTCCCGACTCGATCGTCTTCTAGTGTTGTGGGAAGTGACGAGTCGGAAGACGCATACCTCCAGTTGCGTCGGGAGCCTACATTTGCACTAATTTCATAACCAAACCAAAACAATGTTTTCGATGCAATTAAGGTAACCTGTGCATCGGATTTGGGGATTCAAATTAGGATGACAAGTTGATAAGGTATTGAGATTGATGTACAATTAATTGGTTAAAATCAACAAGAATTCAGGTAAGTGAAAACCGTTAGTCATATTCAGATTTTCTGGTCCTTCGTGCTGGATTTTGGGTCCACGAGGGAGCACAGACGTATGAATCGCGTATCAAACTGACTTGCTGGGATTGTATGGTAATGCCCCCTGCTGCGCTTTGTTGTTTATTACTTATTTCCGGTGCCAGGATTATATTGTGATAACAGAATTCACACTTACTATGACTAGTTTGATCACTATGATAATATCCTCTAACATAAATGCCGTAAGGTGCTTCGAACTATGAATTCATATGAATAAATTCTAATTGCCCAGATCGACTATTAGAGAAGCACGGCGTCTGACTCGCGACGGCCGCACAGTGGTCCGTATCGTCGAAAAGTTGGTCAAAATTCATTTGGTTATAAACCAAATGACGAAATTCGTAATAATAAAAGTTTCAAATATAAAAATTTTATAAAGAAATTAATTGCCACGTCTCAATCAAAAAATACAGATAGGCGAAGTAAAAGCCGAAAATCGTTATCAGGTAAAGGACTGATCCCACAGCATATGATTGCTAGACAGGGCAGTCTGATGGACTACACTTACTGGGATGACTCGAATGAATTGGTAGATCGATTACGCTTACTGCTAGCATCTCAAGCAGCTGAAGATCCAAGTCACGCAAATGAAATTATATCAATTATTGAAGAGTTGCGAGAAGCTGAAATTATATATTAATGAGTGTTTTATCAAGATTTTTATCATTTGCAAGATGAGCATCGATGTATTCGGACATCATTCCAAGCGAGCAGAGAGTGTAAGTCTTGGGCTGTTCCTGTTAAATTCAAGAAGGGTGAAGATGTAGCTGCAGCCATTGAATTTGTACTTGATGAAGGACGCATACCAAAAAATTTACATGTTGATAGATGTAAAGAGTTTTACAACTTCCATTTTGAAAATCTTATGAAGCGATATAAGATGAATTTGTACTCGACATTTAGTAGTTTGAAAGCATCAATTTGCAAGCGATTTAATCGTACCCTGAAAAATAGAATGTAGATGCAATTTAGCTTACAGGGTAATTATAAGTGGATAGATGTTTTGAAAGATTTAATTTTGTCTTAAAGCGATGCTAAACATCT
The DNA here is from genome assembly GCA_932178445.1 of Andricus quercusramuli. Lineage (NCBI taxonomy): Eukaryota > Metazoa > Arthropoda > Insecta > Hymenoptera > Cynipidae > Andricus > Andricus quercusramuli. Next base: position 93,582 of record CAKNXH010060961.1, read on the forward strand.
GACTATTAGAATGAAGCCAAACGATGCTACTAAGCAGAATGAGAAAAAAATTTTGTTCGATGTTCACATAAAAGATGACAGTGTGAAACAAGCAGTATAAGTATCTTTTGTATCAATATTAAGTTTTTCTGAATATAGTTGATTATTTTAAAATATATATATATATATATATGTATCTGCTTACATATCTACCCTACCGTTAATCTGGTAAATGAAAAAAAGCCAAATTTGATTTTGAATTGCATTTCTTATTCATATGTTTTCTTACTCTCAATATAGATACAATTTTAATGTATAAATATGGCATTTCTCAATCACTTCTTCACACACATTTCGATTATAAAAAGTAATCATTTCAAGAAACAGACTTTCAAATTGCATTATATTAGCAAATACAAGTTTCTTCATTGCCTTACTCTTTAAACTTATATAATTTTCTCTAATATAAGATTTTACACTTTTTACACAAGGTGTAAAATTACACCAGACACTTTCAGCGATGGTTTTAATGATGACATCCTTTGTCCGCTGAAACGGCATAACACTCTGCTCCAGAAGATACCGGTCGATACAAAGAATTACTTTCTGGAGAACATCAATCGTCGTTTCTCGTAGTAAAAATGTATAATTTTCTTGCGTTTCTTCAATTTACTCCAAAGCCATTATATAATCTCCAAAACATGTAGTCATGTGTATACGGAAATTTCCACAGTCGATGCATTGCAACTTCTGTTCACCATCGAAGAACAGTGACATGAGGTTCAGCCACTTCATTTTCACTCTTCAGGATTTAGGATTATACTTGCACGGGGATAACTGGCCTGCAGTATCACTGATGAGACGAGCTTTCCATCTTTTTTAAATTCAGCACCAACGATACCAACTTGGTGAACGATGAATTCAGATTGTATGTGGTGGAATGTAGCATTTGATTTCGAGGCGTATAAGACATGTTGATCTCACTGAAGGCTTTCAGGAAATGAGCAATAATTGAAAACTGCACACTTTCTATATTTTTCTTCATAAATTCGATGGGATTGTAGCATCTACCCAAACACCGCATGCCTAGATCGCCGTCTTCACGGGCTTTTTTCATTCGCAACAGGAGATTTTCATCTTCATTAAGCAGATTGACCATCCTCGCTGTTAGAAAAACGGTAAATTTCTTCTCCACAGTGACAATAAACCGCACTCCAAACTGCGTTGTTGCTTTCTTGATGTTTGTGATTTCGTAGTTTTTATTGGGTTCTAGGTCCTTGAGATTCCTGGTTGGTAGGAAATCGTTGTTGACTGCGATTTTGTGGAGTTTTAAAAATCCATCTTCACTCTTTAATATTAAGTGTATTAAATTTTCTCGTTAGATTTTGTAAATCTGTTCGCACTTGTATCGCTTGTTTTGAGTTCTCGAATGTTCTTCAGAAATACGTTAAAGCGATTCTTTAGCTCCTGCTGCTTTTCTTCTTTACAATCTGGCATGCACCAAAAAACTGCTGGAAGCAAAGAGCTGACCCTCCTTTTATAGGAGCTTAGCCCCCATCCTTATCAAATTTCTAGAAACTTCCGTGCAGTATTACGCTATATGATGCAATAATTCCTGGAACGAGAATGACGTCATCAAAATGGAATTTTGTTTACCAGGAATTGTTTAGAATTATATGAAATGTGAGACGTCTGATGCATGATGTAGGCAGAAGTCAAAGGGGATTTTTGTTTAAATTAAAATGTTTTATCTAGAAGGAAGCAATAAATGAAATTTATATTGGCAAACCAGGATGTTACTGTAGATAAGGATTCCTGGAACGAGGATGACGTCATCAGAATGAAATTTTGTTAACCAGGAATTGTTTAACATTATATGAAATGTGAGACGTCTGACGCATGATGTTGGCAAAAGTCAAAGGGGATTTTTGTTTAAATTAAAATGTTTAATCTAGAAGGAAGCAATAAATGAAATTTATATTGGCAAACCATGATGTCACTGTAGATAAGGATTCCTGGAACGAGAGTGACGCCATCAGAATGGAATTTTATTTACCAGGAATTGTTTAACATTATATGAAATGTGAGACTGCTGAAACCTGTTTGAACTTGCAAAATATAACCTTGAAAGTATATACGCGAAATGCTTGAGATAAGCAATAACCTTGAAGCTGTTTTTTACATGGATTCGACTAGCAAAATTGCGCAATATTATGCTATGGCGCATCAGGAATGTTCATGCACTCGTCTGCTGAAACCTGTTTAAAATTGCAAAATGCATTTCGCAGAAAATTGCGCAATATTATGCTATGGCGCATCAAGAATGCACATGCACTCTTTTGCTGAAACCTGTTTGAACTTGCAAAATATAACCTTGAAAGCATTTACGCGAAATGCTTGAGATAAGCAATAACCTTGAAGCTGTTTTTTACATGAATTCGGCTAGCACAATTGCGCAATATTATGATATGGCGCATCAGGAATGTTCATGCACTCGTCTGCTGAAACCTGTTTAAACTTTGAAAATACATTTCGCAGAAAATTACGCCCTAAAAATAACATTATCACACACCCCGACATCAAAGGCACCGATTTTTTTTTTCTCAGAATTATCTTGACAATAACAAGCAATTATATACAGGGGTTGAAATGCAACACCACCATCTACGTCATCACCTTATCTCCTGAGCGGCGGGCCCACGAGGGATGATGACTCTTCACCTAGCTTCACCAATTTTAATGTATGAATAACAATTCCTTTCCAAAAATCAGTTGAAGTTTTAGTTTTTGAGTTGTTAAATATTTAAGCTAGATCAATCAGGAGCGCGGTATAAACTGTCAAGCGCACGCGAGCGTGAGTCTAACGCAGTGTATTGAAGCGAGCGCGGAGGTGGGGTTAGCGAGGGAAGAACAGCAGTCACCACACTACGTTGGACACTCGCTCACGTACGCATGATTGTTTATACTGCGCTCCTGATTGCTCCAGCTGAAATATTTAGTAGTAACTCAAAAACTAAAACTTCAAATGATTTTTGTAAAAGGAATTTTCTATTTATTTTTTTATTTTTATACAGCTATATAAGTCCGGACACTTGAAGCTGAGACACTCTGTATAGTTTTCAAGATTTTAAATTCCCAGATTTTAAGGTCTAAAAATTAAAAAATTGTATTTATTTTGTTCAAATTAATAGTTCTATATTTAGAAGAATCAAAATTTGGCAAATTGATAATTAATTAATATATCTTTAAAATTATAAACTTTAATTTCAAATCTACAAAACTGAAAAAGCTTTTTAAATTTGTAACACAATATCATAATTAAAAATGTCGGAATGAAACATTCAAATTTTTTATTTGAATACTTATACGTATTCAAAATGTAACCAATTCACTGTATAAAAAAGTCAATTTTAAATCCTGCAAAATTTAATAATACCGAAAAAACATTCAACACTGCATATTTTTAAAGTAATTTCCCAATTTTTCAAGCCTCTTTCCAAACTAGTCTATGAAGAGAATAAAACAATTTGCCTCAGAAAAAAAAGAGAACTAGGCATTCAAACTTTAATTATTTTAAATTTCCTATCTGATAATATTTTATAAGTGAATAAACTATACAATTTGAAATTAGAATCATAGTAATCTTGTTTTATATTTTTATATTAATAATTGGCAATGCAATGTTTCCCGCGCCCTGTAACACGCGTACAATAATGCTAGTATACGAATTATGACAAACGGTAATTCGGAAAATTGAAAATTAGTTAAATTTTATCAATTGGGATAAATAAAAATGAGAGCAAATTACTATTCGGTCAAATCTTTTTACGTAGAATAAATGGCAATGTCTCGTCGTCCCGAAATTTGGGATGACCAGTGCAATATTTTTCATAAGCTTGGCTAGTGGTCCCGAATTTTCGGGTGGGGCGGGAAGGCACTCCTGTGACTGGCCATAGAAATAATGTTAGTGAAACACCTACCCCTTTTCCAACGTCTCGTGGGGGGCGGGAAGGTACCCCTGTGACTGTCCACATAAATAATATTGGTCCAACCCCCCTAATTTTTCGAGACGACTAGACACAGCCAAAATAAATATTAGGGAAAATATAATTGGGGTTATATTCATGCTCCTCCTAAATATCATGTCTTTAAAGTATTGTTCGATAGTAGGACAAGTGTTGTAATTACTGCGGACTGAAAATCAAAACGACTCTCAAAGCCAAAGAAAGATATTTAGAAGAAAAAGTCGTTACGCATTAATTCATGAATCTGTATTTAATATTCATTCAACAAAATGCAGTCCTGAAACCTTAAACAGAAACTAGATTTCACTTAAAAAATGCGAATCTAAAAAACAATTCCCATGTTGGTTACTGCGGGTTTACATGAATTATTACTGCCCGCCCATTTGTGGGCATGTAAACTGTGATTTTATTTTGAGTGAATTTAAAATTAATGTAGAAGGCTTGATCAATATAATGAACGTAAATTATAAGAAATAGATATGACTTTAAGATTTCATTAAATTCAAATAGTTTACAAATTTTGAAAATTCCAATAATATAACACGAAATAAACAAAGCTTTCTTTTTTTCTTCAGATTCTTTATTCTTTTTTGTTGCTTTAATAATATCTCCTTTTGTTTTTCAAATCCTAAATGCTCTTTTCGTAAGCTTTCTTCTTTTTCTATTTGGCCCGATTTGTTTCTGGTTTTCATTTGACCTTTTTTTCATAATTTAATCATATTTCTTGATTTTGCCTCCTCAGCCATTGAAAGGTTTTGATCTTCTTTTGCTTACGTAATTCGTTGCCATTCGGCTCCACATAGAACATAATATGTAATTTTGTATTTAGATTTCGTTTCTTTGTGATAGATTGTATTCTACCAGCTCTTCACGTTTGCGATTAAATTCAAAAATATTCAACTAGGGAAGATACACTGCTATTTGTTTAAAATAGTGCATTCTTCGTAAAATATACGTAAAATTAAATTAATTTATTTAAAGTAAAAAAAAATCAGACGGAAAAGAATTTATGTTTCTACCTAATTCTAATTCTGGATTTAATATGAACCTAGCACAGACCTGGTTTTTTTGTACGCCCCAAGGAAAGGCCAGTTTTTTCGGGCAATGTGCTATATGTGAGAAATATTGCTTTGGTAAAAAATATTTTAAAATGCGCAATCCTTGTTTTTAGTATGTATTTTTAGAAGAAAAATATATTTTCTTTATACAAAGTAATATTGCAATCAATATTTTTTATTTCCTGGAACTAAATTATAATTAGGTTTTCAAAACGTATTCATGATCCGCCAACAAATCGAAGCAGTACATCCATTAGTAGTAAGGGGCAACTATGGCTCGCCAGCCGGCTACCCCCACTCCTCGGTGTTTGCTCAGACGTCTGGCGCCTACCCCCACTCCTCGGCCGTCTGGGTCTTATCTCGCTAGACGTATGTGTTTGTTTAATGTCTATAAATAGAAGATAAGAAGGGACGGAAGCGATAATTTCTAGGAAATCTGTGTTGATATAAAGATAGATGCATTTTTAAAGGTCTGTATGACGCAATATTCTAAAGCTGTAGTTATGGCTCCGCAGTTCTAAGCTAATACTGAAAAGAATGATTAAGTGATATGATTTTAATTTAATTGTTTCAATTAAGAACTAAAGGAAGCGAGAAATATATGAGGAATAAGATACGAGTTAATTAATGTTTTCAAAGCAATCTTTAAGAATAAAGGTATGTCTTACTTGATACGGTATGGGTTGTAAATGAGTGAAACACATACACAAACATTGAAGGTTTAAAATTGTATTTTATTCAAAAATGGTTTTTATATGGATTTAATTTTATAATATTCAAATATTATTCATAGTTTGGCGAAAACGTTGAAATTATGCCTTGAAAAAATCTTATCTAATTATAATATTTACAAATATATACATATATACAATTTAATTTTAATATTCACAAACATATATACATATATACAATTAATACATTTTCTAAACTAACTCAGGGTAAAGGGAGGCATATGAAGGGGGAGGTGGGGAAAGGGATGCATATGAAGGAGGAGGTGGTTGTTGGAAGGGTAAGGATATTGGTGGAAGTATGGGGGCTGGTGGTTCTTCGGTACGAGAAGAGTGAGCTCGGGGTTCGGGAATTGATACAGGACGAGTTGTGGGACGTGTTGCGCGACGAGAAAATAATCTGCGGGGCATGGTAAATCGGGTTAATGTGGTATGGAAGGTGGGAAGCAAGGGAATGTAGGGTAATATTGGTTGCTGTTGTTCTGTGGCTTGCGGTTCGGAGAGCGACTCTTGAGAGCGGTCTATATCTCTGCTGTAGGGATGTGTTCGCCCAAGAGCACGTCTTTGGGCCCTCTCTCCACGATGACTGGAGAGACCTGTAGGAGTCAATCTCGCGGGTATGTTTTCTTTATCCTCGTCTTCTTCGTTGTCTGGGCTGCAATACGTGGAAATATCATCATCATCATCATCGGGTAGTTGTTGAACCCTACCCTTGTTGGCCAGATGCTCCAGTGTGTTAGCAGCATCCAACTCGTCCATACTTGGCGAGTACCCAGTGACTGACGGTCTGTTGCTGCTGCTTGGCCAATGATCTGTGGAATAAAAAATAAGATTTAAATTGCTGCTATTTTTAACAAGAAATTTAATTAATTCATACCTTCTCTCTCTAATTCTAGGCATGCGGAGCAGAGTCGGTGTGTAGGGTGGCAAATGCCGAATATATTTAAATAAATAAATACAATTCCTATTTTTTTTTATATTTAAACGGATTTATATCCGTAGGGTAGAGAGTCATAACCCTCTATCCTACGTCTTTTCATATTAGATACCCGACAGATTTTTCTTTCGTCACGCGTTATTACCTGATGGAATCGAGTGGTATGAATAGCGCGAGAGTTTATTCTAATAGGTTCACTTTCAGAGACAACAAGATCACGAACAGAGTTGAAATTGATTAGTTGGGAATTCTCAAAGTTCAGGGTAATACCTTTAGCTTTGCATACAGCAGACTCGCTACCATCTGCTGAACGAGCTATGTATGCATAAAATTTAGGCCCCCCTGAAACAAAGGAACGTATGTAACTTCCTTTTCCATAATCTTTTTCCAACTCGTCGGTCATGTCACCTAAAAGTGAGCCTACTGGTGGAGTGTACTCATCAGGGGTACCGCGAGTGACATATATACACGAATCTGTATCATAATATAAAACACGACGATCTAACTGTTCTAAGTACTCGTACAGTTTTAATCGTGCCTGAGCAGTGGTGTACGCTGCAATGACAACGTTTGTATTAGGTGCTGGGGTAGTGGCTTCTTCCCTGTACACCCAACAAACGTACAACATGCTTTGATTTGCAGGCACGATATCTTTGACCTCGATTTCTGGGTTAGTGAGGAGACGTAATAGTTTTTCTCGCGTGCGTACAATTTCTGTTTGCGGTAAATTATTACGTTGTCCAAACTTACCCCAGAAGGAGTTAAGACACAGTTTCGCGACGGAACGCAACCCCGGATTTTTTATAATTTTATCACGATCAAGCTTGATACCTTCTGCCAACTCATATTGACGAATGTATTCGAGCTTTGAAACTTCATCAATACAGTATGATGGCCAACCACTTGCCTCCTGTTTGATCTTTAAGAACATATTAATATATCCTGCGAAAAGACCTCCCTTGTGCGTGATTGGATCATACTGTACTACTTCATATTGCCATATTTCTGAGATATCGACAATTTTGTAACCCAATTGCACAGCTTTTTTCAACTCATCGGAAACCCATGTACCTTCCAACACACGCTGTGACTCATCTTCATGCGAACACTCGCCCTGTTCCAGAGTTTCACAGCATGTGCGGCAAAGAGAAAACATGAGTTTCTCGTGTAAACGAACCGGCAAAAGAGGATGATAAAGCTTCCGTGGAGGTAAAACTGTACAAAGTACCAATCCCTCGACGTTGGTAAGATCAAAATCTGGACTTGTAAATTTCTTACAATCTTCTGATCCTACATATACAGTTGGGTGCCCTACAGGGAATTTTCCGACTTTCGAGATGTACGGGTACAGAGAACAAATATCTTTGTACTCGATGATCTCTCCGTCTTTCACCTCGTAAAAGCATTTCGTATTCCCTGTTCGACCACCGTAAAATGCATCTCGAGGGTTTAATACCTTATTTGTTTTTAATAAAGGATGGTTATTTAAAAAATCTTTGAGATTGCTGTCCGTATTTTTGAGTCGATTAAACTCACATTCCCATATCTCTGTGAGTTCATACCCGTATCTTTTTATTTTATCCGATCGCGCACGTGTCTTTTCGTATCGCTCATTCATGGTTTCTCCGGTATTACTAAGCATTTTATCTCTGTCAATGGGATAGCAGAGCTTGCAACCGTGCCAGAAACAACCATGAAACTCGAATACGCGACGAGTTCTCGTAGCTTCATCTTCAAAATAACCATCTACTATAGGGCCTTCTTGCAGACGATGTTCTCGAGCTCTACCAGCGTGACGAATAATAATATTAAGATCGCGCTCCATAGATAAGAGCCATTCAACGCCAACCCTGGATTGAGTATCACCCCACCTATAGCCACCTCTTGGAATTATCCCAATCATATTTTCTCGTAAGAAATGCTTCCGAAAGAACCGATTGCAAGCCGATGCAATAGTGGGGGCCTCTGTGAAAGGACAAACATTTCCACACTCGAGAAATATTTTACGAAATGCAATACATGCACAACGTAAAATATCTACATCGTTTTTACAGTACGAAACTAGCTCTTCCCAAAAATTAAATTGATACTCTGGATCGCCACTTTTCTCCTCGTACCAATTTAAAAATTCTTGTCGAGCTTTTTTCGACATTGTACCGGGAGAATAAAATTGTATCGGTGGAAGAGGTCCACAGTAATTTTTATTTTCCGGGGTATTAAAAAGATGTGGAAACGTTCCTTTCTTTTCACCTATTCCCACTAATCCAAATGATGCCGGTAATGCTCTGAGAGGTAATTGAAAATAGTTTATACTATCAATAAAAATGGTGTGCTTTACTCTCATTGAAATTATTTTTGTACCCGATAAAATTAAATCTGGATCTGTTTTATTGCAGTTTTTATGTTCAGTTAAATGTTTCAAGATGAATTGAGCGTCAAAAGATTTGGCATTATGAGCTATACATATAGTTTTTTTAAATTTTACAATCGGACGAAGCGCAAAGTCTACGAAATCACGTACGGGATTGTCACCAGCAAAGACAAATTCACGAATCAACCCGCAGTGCTCGCACGGTTTTTTAATGTCCTGTTCAGCGATACACCACGAGCAGACTTGTTGAGCTACACAGAGATTAACCTCGTGCTCATTAATAGAGTCGTCCCCGTCGAGCGTTTTATTTTGCCGCGTTTCAAAATCGTAAAATATAAATAAAACAGGGTTTTTCGCGTCAGCAACACCAGAATCTACACGTGTAGGTGACATGTAGCAATCGTGATTATACTCACGATCGCAGCCACATGTCCTACAGTAAGAAACACCACATTTATGATTTTTATCTTTTGATAAATCTACTAAATGCGAGCACACATCACATATTCGTAATACTTCACAAACGCTTTTTGTGGAGGAATACGAATTACTTTTTTTATGGCGATTGAAACAATCGTCACTAAAAAAGAGACGCAAGCATTGTTCACACTTTCGTCCTATGGTGTATGCTTCATCAGAGTTTTTCTTACATTCCGGCTGCGACAAACATGCCCCACATTTTTGCGAGCACCTATGGTCATTCATGTTTTTGTAACCCTTATTACAAGGTGTACAGAACTTTCGAGTTGAAGCCGCAGCAGTCAAATTCAAAATTGTCTGAAAATGACGAGTGTCGCTATCATACAAAAGATGTACATTATGTACAGGGATTACACCTGCTTCGATAAAATATCGTGTGCCATTGAAAAAAGGTGGGTAGACACCGCTGCCGAAAGTTTTAAAATCATAAACGATAATAGCAATTTGTTCACAGATAAGATATTTTTGAAATTTATCAATTTCAAAAAAACCGCATCCTTCCAAAGGTATTTCCACAAGTGCATTGCGTGTCAGCTCTCGTGCTAACACCGTCTGAAGGATGGAATTTTGTCTGCGAACAGCATGCCATTTTGAATTTTTTTCCCCGTTTCTTAACTGACCGCGTTCGCTATAAATTTTACCTGAAACAATCGCTCGAGGGAGACACAAATTATCACGATTTTGAATTGTTAAAATTGACCTTTTTTTAAGCACATCGTTAGTTAAAACTCCCCAACCCTGCCCTGTAGGATTATAAACACAATCAATTGTTATTTTAAAGCTATCATCTATTCGAAACTCGGCGACACTCTGTGTTACTATGAAAATTAAATTCCATAGGTCTTCAAAATGACAATCGCGTACGTATCGGAAAGACAACGCTGCATCATCTTGGGTGAAACTATCCGCGATGAATTTGATTCCGATAAAATCAAGAGGGGCATAAGGTTTTAATAAAAACTCAAAAAGCTCTTTAAC
>CAKNXH010060962.1:0-107294 GCA_932178445.1 Andricus quercusramuli
TTTTTTTTTTCAATTTCAAATGAATTTGAAGCAATAAGCAGCGCAGTGTTTGTCTTCTGGATGGAATGGCTTCGCCTACTGTAAGATAGAGGTGAGGCACTCCTCATGAACGTGAAACGACCTTCGCTAGCACCTCCATTACGTTACAAAGGGCCGGATATATCACGCTCGAGCTGTAGAATCTCGCTTTAAACTTAAAGCGAACGTATATGCACGCCGGCATCGCAATGCGATCCCTCTCGAGCGAGACTCAAATTAGGTGGTCTACTCTATAATTTTTCGAGTTCATAAAAATGTCGGTGAGCAAGGTTCGAGTCGAGGTTCATGCCGACCGCGCGATGTAATTTGTGGTTTTTGACGCAACCCGAATTTTTCACGCGTCCCGAATGAAAGCGATTGCTCGCTGCTGTCAATGGACGCGCTGCGCGCTGTACGTGCCCGGCTAACGCACTCGATAATTTCACCGAATCGCTACACGTGCGCGAGATACGAACATAATCGATTTTCGAAACATTTCAAGGGCTCGAGATTTTATTACCATTTTATAATACGGGTCGAGAAGAAATGAAAATCAGTTTGCAAATTTGAATTTAATGTTTCGAAACATTTATGCGACTTTTTCATCAATAACATTTTGAACCTTTCCGCTCCTGAAATGTGCTTTATGATACAAATACAATATCATGAAAGTTTTGCGGGATTCTTTAGGTGTATTCGGCTGAGAATTTTCGAAGTTCCTCGGCTCACGATTGGAGCGGATATCCGCCGTATTAGGAGCCGTAATGGACTTTATAATCGTCTCGCATTCGTCTCGATCTTCTCGTTAAAGGGTTTTCAGCGGGGGTCTTGTTCGCGTGAGAGTGCGACGCGGAGATAAACAGTAGAAAATCCCTGGAGAAAAGCAATTTCTACGACACGATTTTCTCCGAGCGATCCCTAAGCGTGCGATCGGCCACGATATCCTGGCACCTTTGAGTCTCAAACGCTTACCGACCTCGCCATGGATCGCGCTTCTTCACTTTCAGCCATTTTGCGCGGCTGTCAGTAAACACAAGGCTCTCGGTCGCGGATCACGGTTCTGCGTAGATCACGATCCGAAGGGGGAGAAATCGGTAGGTAGATCCACCGGCGTGATTAACGGACATAAAAAGAGAAAAATGAAAGAGAAAGAATGAGAAGGAGTAAAAAAGAGAGAGAAAGGGAACGAGTGAGAGAATGAGCGAGGGTGCGCGAGAGGGCGTAACGAACTCCGTGAATAAAAGATGGTTGATGCATTCGAACACTGAGGAAATTCGGATATTTTCCCTCCTCGACGTCGAGACTTCCATGAAAGATGGGGAAAATGTGCATAAAGGCATAAACCCTCAAAATAGAGAAAATTGAACAACAAATATGCTTAGTACACGCATGAAAGAACATTGTTGATGTATTGGAACGTTTGATAGAGAAGTATGTATAGGATAGGGTGAAAACTAAATGTGGGGAAAAATGGTTGGCCGAGCACCGATTTTTGGTCGTCAATAATTAATGTTTTAGATAGAGAAAAGACAAGTACACCCCCTCCCCTTCACCCCTCTTCACTGTTGCCAGTCATCTCCTTTTCTCTTCCGAGGTAAAGGGTTTGTGAGGGATACCACATGCTCGCGTAGCTCCCATTTTATCGTTAGCGGTTCGCATGCCAGGTTCACAGGACATGGTCCTCGGGTTGAATATGCGGGAACTCTCCACGTTAACGACCATTCACTGCGAACGCGAGTTACTTGTCCCAAAAGACTCCAATGCATCTACGTCGACGAAGCTCTCTAGGTGACTTCCGTATTCCTCGTTACGCGAAACACGTCTGCAGCGGTGACCACCCTAACCACAGATGCAAATTCAGAGAATATCCCCTCCAAGCTCCAACCCTTGTTCCAAATGTTTTTCGATTCATCCCAAATTCAGTTCTAGTACGTGAGCTATCAGTAGGGTGATTCTTATTTTCGAATATTGATTTCATCGTTTCCCTTCCCTCATTTTATGGGGTAATGTGAGATAAAAATACTCGTTCAAATACCTACCAAGTTTGTACTCAATCGGACAAATATTTAGGGGTCTACAACCCCTGTATGGTTCCCATGCTTTTTATGTGGGAAAAATTCTTCAAAAGTGTCATATTTAGTCAACTACCTGAATTTAGTTCAGTTATCCATCCAGGAAGTTGTAGCTCTTGCGGCTCTGGCAAAATTGGTAATATCCAAAAGTTCCAATGGCCTATCATATCTTGCACAAGTTTTCTTCAGCGAGGGAACTTTAATGCTAATTTATAACGGACACTTTTATCTAATGAAATTTGCGGTATTTAATGATTGGCATACTTTCTGAAGATAGTTTTTAACTTTCCTCTGTAGAATAATTCCAGATAAAAATCTCGGATAATAAAATTATCACTCGGGAAGACTATGGAAGTCGCTCTAGGATCTAGTAGAGTAAATGGTCATTCAGCGTAATTAATGTCGTAGAAATGTCAAATCAGCGTCGATGTTCTCTCGTCTAGAGTTTATTTTTGACTACTGCTATTCGTCGCTCAGGTCATTATTAATTTATAATTTGCCTAAAGTCTGTAGCAAGAACCAGGTTTTTAATTAAATTAAATCCTGACAGGACAACCTTAGAAAATGCAATAATTTTATAATGACATCCGGCATAACCTACATTGGCGCCAGAAATTAGTGTGTTATTAATAAGAAGGGCATAACTACGTGCATTCCAAGCGTAACAAATGAAAGGAAAGACGCTTCAGTGACCACGTAGAGAAAAATAAGTGTTGTACTCGGTAAGGGGCAATTTCAATTTTTTCAGAGACAAAAGACTACCGTTTGACGTTGAAGTTTTAAAATACTTTAATGGCTTATAAACCATTTCTTTTTCAAAATCATGCGGTTTTTTTCAGAAAATAAAAACTTTTTAAAGGATAGAACCAATTTAGGATCATTTCAGTGTCTACAAAATTATAGTTAATCCGTTATTTTTTTTTTTTTGAATTCCTCACATTAACTTTTTTATATGTTCGGTAGTTTTCGGTTGCCGGGGTCCCTCTCATGAAAATTTAGACCACGGATTTTCTCCCTTTTTATTATTAAGTAACCACCCATGATTGAATAAATACAACGTATATTGATAACTTTCAATTTTCATTTTATTCAATATTTTTTATAAACTACAGAACTATACTATGATGATGTGTGGCGATAAGGTACGCTTCTTGAATAAACTTCTCAATGCGCTAGCCTTTTTTTCTTTACAAACTTCAGTAAAACATCTAAATCTTTCTAAATGAGATGTCGAACGAATCATCTTAAACAATTGTTGTACACCAAACGGTCACTAATATAGCACCAGATCAAATTGAATATACAGAAAATCGATTTAAAATTTCGTGTCTGATCCATATGGTTCAGAAAAAGAGGCCAAGCTTATCGTGGGGCTCTCGGATGCCTGGAGGCGGTCAACCACGCGTGCAAGATCGTCGGAGATTGCGGAATAAAGTTGGCTTGCTCCTGGAGCGTAGCTGGTGCTGTCCGGAGAATGCGAAAAATTTACGGAATCGGAGGTCCTCGAAGATCGTCCAGACTCAGAGAAACACAGTGCAGGGTCGAGTGTCGAGTACCGGGTGACAATGGTTTTTCTCTCTCTGTCGTAGGTAGAAACGCGTAATCCCATGTATTTTCGCGAAACTTACACATGTGCATTTATTCAAGCAGCGCCATTTTTCACAGGGCGAGGTCGAAACGTCCAAACGTAGATATCGATACGTATATCGATCCCGCAGGCTCCGAACCGTGCGAACCTTGCCCACTCGCCGACCCTTCGTCTTACCTCTTCCTCCTCACCTAAGAGAAATCAAGTACCGTCGTAAAGTATCGACTCGGTACTGCCCCGCGAACCGAATGGATTTCGAGGGTTCCTCGTAAAAACGTCCTTGGGAAATCGCTCGTATCGAATTACGCGCTCTGAGTAACGCCTTTCGCGCTTTCTCCCTGTATTACTTTTTTTTTCAAACATTTTCAACAACGTCCCTTGTCCATTGGAGACAAGATCCGATTTCGAGAAGGTACTTAATTTCGTCAGTAAAAACGTCCGTTGCTCGCAAAATGGAAAGAAGACGTTACCGGGAAATCATTCCCGTCAGTCCTATACTTGTACATAAATTATCCTGATTTACGCATTCGTTCCTACAAAATTAACGACGAGCGATACATATCAAATAGCCTTACAATGTAGGAAGAAGAGCAGTTTCTGTTCAGAAAAATCTGATTTTAAGTTCTTTTATGTTCCAAGATACTTTGGTTTATTTCATGTCATTGGTCGCTTCAAACTGTCTCCTTTGAAACATCAGAATTTAATTAACAATATTTCTTCTCTTTTTTACATTACGACCGCGATATTGAAAATTACAAGTTGTAAGTTTCAATAGGTAGTTTTACATCAAAATTAAACCTAAAGATCCAGAAGTGGGAAATGATTTAATGCCTTAATAAATCGATTCCTCACCTCCTTCCACCCAGTCTGTTCCGCGTTCGACTCATATTTACCTGCTCATGTGATATCCGTTCCGTGACTGCGAAATACAAATATCTTTACTCCAGTCAGTTCGCTTACCTCGATATGATTTTACGTCGGCTGCGGTCGAACCCTATCGCCTCCAGCTTTCTGCGCTGTCAACATCAAGAGTATGTGCTAATTATTATTTGAGCGCCGTCAACACGTAGGGGGTTAAATTAGCCATTCGATGCTGTCAAGACCAAGCGGAGAACATGCATTCAGAAAACAGAATGGAAATGCAAAACGTAATTGTACCCCTATTTCTTTTATTAAATTCCATTATGCCATCTGGCCTGCTTACGAAACAGTTGCTCATTCTTATTGAAACTGATCTTTTATTATTGTGTTTAAAATTCATTCATTAGATTATCCTACATATTTCCCTTCTTTGTTTCCGGCAATTTAAATAGTTGTAGCCTCACCACCCATTCGAGAGTGACATTTAGTGGTGCCGTCTGAGAGTATTAAAAAATACGAATGTTAGTGACCCTTCAAATGTAAATTAGTAGAGGTTATAATTATGGCTCAAAGTAGGACAAATAAGAATTATGACAAATGACTATTCGGTAGCTTGATTTTCGATCAAATCAAAGTTATGTCAAGTGGAATTTGAGAAATATTCAACCACTCCAATTTCATCTTTCGTGTAAAAACAATCGTTTGTGAGGCATTCACGAACTCCACTTTCAACACAAAGAGTCTTCTTCCACTCTGAAAATTCTCTTCGGGACAACTTTCGCTTGAAATAGCTGGTTTTCTCTACTCTTGAACCCTCTTTTCCATATCTGCTGTGACGCTCGAGTTGATTTCCGCTTTACTATTTCAGTCGTTAACGTCCAAGGATCGGTACCTCCGCAACTATATAGAACCTTTAGGTAGACTCTCGTCGAAAGCTCTGTCTTTGACAGAGTTCAGTATATAACTCAAGTCAAAACAACTGTTACATTACTCGTTTTCCTTGAAAAGTAATCCCGCTTTGTTCTGAAATACTGTTGATGCCAAATTTGAATATTGTCGTCTGAAGTTCACCTTCAGAAACTGGCACAAAGTGCTTTCAAATTGTGTTAATATTCACTCTTTGGGAATATAATTGATGTCATATTGATCCGACCTTCTCAATTCGAGTTTATTTTTATTCGTTTTTTGCCTGAGTGAAGGAACTCGCTTTCAGAGAAATAGATTTCCGGCTTTTCCAGACTGGCAGACACCACATAATTCTTCGATATCGTGTTAAGGATTTACTCTTTACGATACACCAGTTTTCTCGATTGGTCTCACTTTTTACGTCTCCGATCCAAGGAAGGTCGAAATGGACGAGTGAAATGATTCCACGATTGGTGCGACGGGTTTGATCCCCTTTAGCTCAACCCTGATCCGAAAATCGGGTGACATCGATCTCTTTGGTGAGCAACCCGACTTTCTTGCGGTCCGTACCACTTCGCCTTTCCAGCTTCCCAGTCACTAGTCGAGTGCAGACCTCTTTGTCTTATCCGATCCCCACGGTAAGCGAATAAAAGGCCGCCGTCTAAAGGGAAAGGTGAGGGAGCGCTTTAGCTTTGCGATTTATTGATTTAGGTACTTCATCTATGCGACACGAATCTAAGAAGGGGGTGTGGCCAACTTTCTTACGTAAGTATAAAGAGGACTCTGGTAAAAATCATTTTCCGAACACGAGCAAAGCCCTTTGGACTTTTTCGTTACCCCAAAAGACGAAGTCTTTCAGAGTGAAAAGAGAATGTGAAAGACTGACTTTCCTGAATTGTGAGAACCGACACAAGTGCAGAGGAGAGGGTGACGAAAACCAAAGACTGCTCTCCGTGAACTCTTGACTTCTTGTCAAACGCATTTTTCCCTATTCAAGTCGTCCAAACTTTGGAGAATAATGTTAAGGTTGATGAGAAATTCTACAATGTCTGATTCTATTTTTATTTATTTGAGAACAAGTTTTAATTTGACATTTTTATTGCTTTTGAGTGTTCAATTCGTATTTTCATCAGTACAAGTCAAAATGCCACAATGCATCGTGTACGATGCGTCGATCGTATAAGGACATCGGGAGGACAATTGAGACTGGATTTTGCTCGACGATCCGAGTGACGTTAGAAGACTCATACCCTTCGCAGCCATCGTGTACGTCTTTCGTCTTCGATCGACGAACAAAAGAACTTTTTTTTTTTAATACCCATCCTGCAACGCTTTCATCAACATTCATAATTACGGGCTATATTCATTGCCAATGAACTCACCCTGTATGTCGATGGATGCCAACTATATTTCACGGTTAAAGTCTCTTTTCATCCCTGCTCGAGATACACCATATACTTCTAGCCCGTTAAAATGAGCGGCCGATTTCAAAGGGTACCCGAAGTAGTAGTCGGCCGCGAGAATATAATAACTATAATGATTTCGTTATTAGTCAACATTCCGTGATTAAACGCTCTCCTTCATCCTTCCTCGTGTAGCGCTTGCTCCGTTGTGCCAGTTCACTGTTCAAGCTTCCCGCAAGTCTAGCTGGATTTTTACCATTTTGTAACAAATCCACCCATCTTGGCCAATTTCATCGCATTAAAGTCGACTGCACGTGCCTTATGACGCGGCTCACCTACCATACAGGAATTCTCTAATACCGCGCAGCGAAATGGAGACGGAAGGGTTAAAGGTCGATTACCATATCCGAGTATGAAACGTGCGATTGAAAATCGCGATTTCATACGACTCGCTCTCTGCACCGTGTATGGGAGTCTCTTGGGAAAACATGAGAAAGAGAAGACGGAAACTAACTTCTCCTGTAGAACTAGAATGTCACGCTATGTTTTCCTGCAAGATTGTTTTCCAAGTTTCTACTAATGTGAAAATATCTGCAAGTCAAAGAACCAAAGATTCGAGTCGAAACTTTTTTTATCGCCTGGAAGAGAAGTCGTTTTCTCGCCTCGACAAATTGCACCAATTAATTCGCCTCCGAGGACAATGAATCATTGAGGTCTTTATTAATCTCGACTGGTTTTAATTAAGATGACTGACCTTCGACGCCCAGCGGCTGCCGCTTACTCAGAGAAAGTCCTTGGATGATAAGACAATGTTATTATACTGTTATTATTATTATTGAATTCATGATCGAACTTTTCTTTTCTACTTTGATTAAAGTTGTTTTTTGTCATTTCTCTGAGAAGATTATGAAATACTTGATGTCTCGATTAAAAATAAGTGTCGTACTCCCAGGAAGGTGAGGGTCCAGAGTGAAAGAAGTGAAAATAGGAGTCCCCTGATATTAATGGGACGTATTTTTAGTCGAATGATAAATCGCTTGACTACTCAAAGTTGATTTTATTTATATCATTTATAGCTACGTCTGTCTGCGCTTTTAGATATGCCGCAAGTCGTTCATTTCTTCGGAAACATTAAGTTACGACCACAAGGTATATGGTTCATTTTTTCTCCTCCATTTTTTACTCTCATCGTGTCTCTACTCTTCCCTCTTCCTCGGTCTCTGTCTTTCGTTGCCGGAAACCAACAATCGCGATACGCACAGGGACGCACTTGAGAGACGCGCATTGCCTCAAGAGGAACGTAAATTTAATATTCAAAGACAATGAGAGATTCCTTATGAATAAAAAATCTTCTTTCAGAGAACCTGAATCCTTTCAACAGAAGACTAACATTTTTATAGAATTTTTTTTTTTATAAGCGGTCAATATCTCTCTTGAATCAACTCTTTTTGCAGATAAAAAGTTATCATGATAAAAATCTGACTGTCTTACTTGTCGTTTTCTAAATCATATCATCACTTCCGATAAATGTGCAATCTATCAGCACCGCCCCGTCAGCGAGCGTTCTTCCAGTTTCAGAAACGCGTCGTTTTGGTGGCTAGGAGGTAGACTTTCATTCTTTATTATGCCAGTAACGCGTTTCCTCGCGAGAATTATAGCTTCGGATACCTGTTCCTTGAGTGAGGAAGAAAAAGAAGAAGGGGGAACAGATATAATGCGCCCACTTGCGGTCTAGACCGCCGAGGGCTGCTGTATTCAATTATGCAGTGAATTTCACCTCCTTCGTATATGCCTGTTCCATTTTGCTTCTGTTGTTCGAGCATCATCGGGCTAATACGGATAGTCTGCACATATCTGTGGTTTGCCACCTTTCGGAATCAAAAATCAGAGAACGAAAAGTTCTAAAATGTAATCCGAGTTGACCTGGTACTTTTTCCAATGGCCCTCGAATCCCCCATGTGTCTCATTAGGATAGGTTGCACCTGGAAGTACGAAGCAGTAACCGATATCGACACGAAATTATTCATGTTGGAGTGTCCAACCAACCACCATTCGCTCACTTGGATGCTAAAGGGCATCTCGAACCAACCCGTTCTGGTATCCGATTAACCTATTTTGCGAATGAATCGCCTGACCGCTCGTCCTTTGGCGACCCTTTGATACCAATACCTATAATAGTTTAACTATCCTCGGGCTGCGAGTCTGACGAATCACTTTGGATGCTTCGTTTCCTTCAAACTCGATCACGGAGCTAATTAGAAAAGCAGTTGCCATTTCATGTTTCAATGCAAAATTTAACATCTAAGAGTATTATTTATGACTCCTGATGCTTTCATCTCATTAGGCTACTCAATTTAGTTTCGATTTAAGAATTTGATCCCCTATCTACAGAACTATAAGACAGACATTTAGACGGTCAAACTTTCCATCTCTGGATAGTTAATATGATATGTTCTACTTGACCATTCCAGCCCTTTATTTTTTCTCAATGTTTGTTTCTTGATTTATACTTACAATAAATCACTTATATTTCTTGCACAGTCAGCCCTTTTTATTTCTTGATTTAAAATTCGTATTAATTAGGGAGCTAACTTGTGGAAATACCCAACATCAACTCAAACTTCAAACTGCACCAGACGCAAAAAAATTAAAGTTTAATGACAGTGTCAAAAGCCATCGTTGAAACAATTTCACATCTCGGTAAAGTAGAAACTTAGGTCAAGGAAATCGAAGCCCGCCAGGGGTATGCTGCGGTTCCCGGTTATTATAACACGTCATTGGCACGTCTCTCGAGGCGTTTGTGCAGGAGGCAATTGAGAGACCACTTGAAAACTCAACTCCGATAACTCGAGCAAGTATGGGAAATAGGAAGCAACGGAGAATGTTGCCAAGACAGAAGGTAGACGAAGGTAGACTAAAGAGGAAAAGCAGTTGCCATCGTTATCATTGAAAACCTTCAACCCTTGTGCATCAGTCGTCAGAATCAAACTCGTGTTAGTCTCACGATCCAGCAACTTGAGAGTACTCCTACCTAATGGAACCCAGATACATTTTTTATCACGATCACATCTTCACATACTATTTTACTCGAGACAAATAGGATCTTGTCGGTTTTCGATCAAGTATTCATTTGACAAATTAGTTACGCACTCCTTTATTACCTTATTCTGCCTTAGCGTAAGGTTAATAATAAATTTGTTCATTCCTTTACGTGAGATTATTTTTTCAGTTATAAATGAAGTTATATGAAAGGAAACGTTAGCAGCTTTGCTTAATTTAAGGCAATACTATTTTAATCTTTTGTAATTTGCTCCATCTCTGCTTCTAACAATGAGGAAGTCGACTTTATCGTTCTGGAGTTAAAGGGGTAACTGTATTCAGTGACATTGCTGATGTCGAGAAACCGTACTTTACCTCGGTGTAATGAGGTAAGCATGTAATGAGCGAGCGTCTAGGTTTGGTTTATTCGAAGATCCTTATCTACCCTTGTCAAGGCCTTGACTGTCAAAGTGTTGCTGTCTTCTCAAGAGAAAGAACAAGAAATCTCTCAGAGCTCACCCTATTCGAGACACTTGTTTTCAATCCCGAAAGGGCTTTAATTGGAACTGCGAACCGAATAGTATAGTTAACTCAACCTGCATTATGCTAGATGAGTATTCGATAACTTCATTAAGCATCCAAATTATAAAAAGAATCCGAGAAAGGAACTAAGGTTTGAAGCAGTAATCTTCATTTCATTTCCGAATGCATAATCTAGCTGAAAGGTGAATTTTTCTGCTAATGGATTGTTTTTTCAAGGATTATCAGTCTATCTAATTTGGGGTATTGAATTGCATAAGGGGAAAGTGAAGAACTCTTCGCGCTGAAATGCTGTATCTATGTCGCGATTTCGAGTCGTTTTTCTCCTTTACGATTCCGGGACTGGGAAAGTTTCTACGTTCAACAGATCACCCACTCGATCCCGTTGCCATCCGTGTAAACGTTGGCCATATCGGATTGGATGGTGTTCGTGCGTGTACACGACAATAAAGGTCCGTTAAGACTCTCGTCGGGAGTCTGTTTGTGCCACTGGAAAACAGCACTTTCGAACTAAAATAGCACTTGACATCTGCCTCGAAGCGAAGCTCTCGAGCAGTGAATCTTTCGATTTCAGATGCGGTCTTAAGATCCTGAGGATGGAGGAAGAAGGTGAAATAAGAGGGTGTGGTGAAGGCTCGATTACATGGAAGAGGACTTTTGTGGAGGCGGATCGTTCATGTAAAGGTGGAATTTTCTGTCGTACAAAACACCTAGGTTTACTTACAGAAACCGTTGCGTTGCCACCGACCATCTGAATGTTTTAAAGCTCACTGCTCCCCAAAACAACGGGGTTAAGCGAAGGAACATTCTTACTTAAAGATTTTGCCACTACTTTCCAGTCGAGCTACGATTAATATTTTAAAAGAGCGATAGATTCGTTAAAAAGACAATTTCTACTTAAGGGCGAGTAACAGTGAACAGTGTCATTCGCGAATAATAATTCAACATCATTAAATTAATGATGATGTTAGCCTTGATGAAAATTCACAGTACGTGCCAGCTAATCTTATTGTTGTATGCATATTCTACATTCGTGTCAAATATGGTTTTGATAATTCTCCAGTAGTTGAAAGCATTCGAATAATAATAACCATCTAACTTTAATTACATTAATTACTATTGTGCAATAACCTGCAACTGAAAATGGATGTGTTTAAATTCAGTTGGCTTTTATCATGGGATATTGTCCTCGGCAATAGTTTACTACACATGTACGCGATTCATCTAAATAGGATAGCTGGTATTCGAATGGATTAATACCTGGCAGTATTCAGTCAAAAGATCCATCGTTGATCAGAGATCGATGGTGCTATGCGAGTAGACTGGTAGGGCAGATAAGGGGGAATGCAACCTGTAAATCGGTATCATGATACAGTGAAACTTGCTGTAGTTGCGTGGGCGCTTGTGTTACTATAGGTACTGATATGCTTATGTGGGATTCTGTACATATATACCCGCATGTGAACCTCAAAATGGAAAAATAATTAATTTAGAATTTTCTGACAAAATTGGTAGACATGTATAGGAGGAAAAATTAACTTTAATAAAACCTTGATTGCGTCTAAAAAATAACATGCTTAAATATTCATTTCTCGATGCATTTTAATTAACATTTTTTGGTTTGTCCTTAAACACTTTTTCGGTCTGTAAGTGTAAGCAGCAAATGTCCTGGTATATGCGGAGAATCTCCGCGTGCCACCGTATGTACATTTGTAACCGAACCTCCAGAAAACGTCGAGTTGACATCTGGCCAAATATTTAGGCATAGCTGTAAGATGTGTTTATGTTACCATGCTTGGTTGGCCTAACACTGTATGTGTATTTGTCTTTCTTTTTCAGGTAAGCCATCCGAGTCTCTTTATGGTCGAGCGAGTCTGGGAAATGCAGGACACCGGGACAAGGTGGCTAACAGTAAGTCGATCTCTCCTGTAGAGATTCTGAACGCGCGAGTTAATATTCATCGGGCCGAGGTTCGAGTCGAGGTCAAAATGGGCTCAGTGTCATTTTTTGATGAGTGACAATTGACAAATCTTTTGTTACGCTTACCGCACGACCACTGGATGAAACTGATACCGTTAGAAATGAATTTACAGAACAGAAATTACTTCCAGTCAATGATTTCCTAACATCTTTATTCGTTTGCTTTGTTCGTCTGTCGATGTTCATCTCATTTTTCATTCCATTTCTTTTGACTCATCACTTTTTCGACTCAACTTTGACCGATGATTTATTTTCATTCATTTATTCTCATTTGTTCTTACGTTCAAGACTTTCTTTGAGAAAATCATGGACCTAAGATTCCGAGAGGACATCAATTCCAATTTCGATGTAGATCGGATTGCACAATTGCATGAGATTGCCAAAAATTGCAAGTATATTGAATTGAACTATTGAAAATTGTACAATTTTAGTCAGTACGTACCGATTGTAGAATTGATGTAACTCTCGTCAAAATTCTTCACTTTAATTTTAAATTTTATTGAATTATTTTTTATTACAGGACTATTGTTATTCATACCCATTTGCGTGCTCTTATTTCTCATTACATTTGTTTATTTATTACTTATTTGAACATCTTTTCATTCATCATTTGACATTGATTAAGTTAGTTTAATTTCCAAAACGAACTACTTGACTCGTCATACAAGTTATACAGGATGCAGGATGGACTGATTAGGGCACTGTTTATGCGGGTGTATACCAGTCCTGTAGTTCCTCAGATCTCAATAGATGTTTATTTCAAAGAAACTGAACATGCTTACATACTTATACATTTATCAAGCCAACCATCGCTTGGAAGAAAAGCATAGAAGTGCGGCTGTCTGCCACCAGACCAAACATTTAACTCAAATGACTAATATATATTCTTCTCACGCCGCAGAAGCCTCTCTATTTTCCCTTCTTTTTAAGTATACGATTCAGTGCATTGAATTAACCTGGGCCTCTATTCAATAAACCTTTGTTCGTGTGCGGAAGAATAGTGACATTTTTCTTTTTAAAGAGCAAAACAAAAATATTTAGTATTATTATCTCTTTTATCTCTCAAAAGGCTTCAATACCCAAAATCTGACGCAGTTTCACTTAATACAAAATGTGTTTCCTAGTGGTTAAAATAATAGAAAAGGAACTAGTAGTCAGTAAGAAAAGTTTCAGACAGGTGAAGCTTGTAAGGGTTTGGGAGGATCGTTCAGGGTGAAATGGCGGCGAGAAGTACGAGGGCAAAGTAATTATTCACGTGCCCGGGAAAAATAGTACAAAAGATTTAGGAAACGAACGTAGCTTTAGGGAATAAAGCACGGGCGGTAGTTGGCGTCAGCGATGTCAGGAAGAGAAGAAGGAGGTGGTAACTGGAAAGAATGAGAAGAATGAAAAGGCCCATGAGGGAAACGAAGGAACAGGAAAGTGGCGAGTGAAGGAAGAGAGCTGAAAGAGTAAAGGAAGTTGAAAAGAAAAGGGAAAAAAAAAACATAGAAAAAGAAAGACCTCGCGGGACTCGTACCGCGGAAGACCCACGACCACTTGGGGAAGAGTCCTTCGGTCTTTTCGCGCAAAATTTACTGCGTTAAACGGTCGCCTACGCCCTACACTCGCGTACCGCCGAGAATATACGCGTCTTCGCCCACCCATTTCCAAAACCTACTTGCATCTATCTCTACTTTAAAAACAAAGATTCCCTCTTTTTTCTTAAAAAAGCAGCTTTTCATGAGCGCTCATTTTTTCAAATTTGGTTGTAAAGCTCCCAAATATTATAATATATATTTTGCACATTTTTTTATAACGCTGTTCCTTTAAACGAGTTTTTTAAATGAGCCCTCTCCATCTCATTTATTCCGCATAATAGATCGCTCAATGACTTTCCATGTATTTCTCGACTCTGCGGATATTAAAATGTTCGCGCTGGACCATTGGGGTATAATACGGAAGCTTTCCACCGCACTTGTGGTCACGAATACTATTAACATAATGAGTAGACAATTTAATTTTCAAGGGGGATATTTATTTCTCAAATAAAATTACAAAGCACGAGAGAATTTTTACATAATATTGGAAGATATTAATGAAGTATATTTTAAAACGTGAAATATTAGATGGGGTTGGATAAATTTTCTGATAATGAGATTGGTTCTGGTTGGTATGTATAGGTAGCGTTCATCCCGTTGATCCTTGAGGGAGATGAGTCCTGGGTTCTGGGACATTTGGCGAGTGAGATTAAACTCGTTTCTCCTGGGCAAATGCGACGCCAGTGATACGTACGAGTTTACGCGGAAATCGCGTTAATTCCATGGCAACGAAGCGTTGGTACGCGGCCGGCTGGTCACCCTCAGGCTAGACGGAGGGCCAAGCGCGAGCGGACGAAATAAATCGCGTGAATTTTCGACGCGTGCACCCAGCCTCCGGCCGTCGCACGTGCGTAGGCAAATATTTGAAATTCGTCGGGTGTTCGCGACCAAGCGAGGCCGAATACGCGGTCGCAATCCAGGAACAGCAAGCAGACCCCGGAAAGCCGGGAAAAGGAAACGCGACATCGGCACACGCACCAAAAGCACAGTTTATCTGTTGCACGTCACAAACCCTCTTTATTAAACACCTTCGTTTGCAGAAAGCCTTTTAATTTATTTCTCCCTCACTTTTTAAACGTCGCTTAGCATTATTAAATTTCTAAATAACTTTTTAAACTTTCCGTTCAGAAATTGCAACTGGCGGGCAAAACAGTCCATCAAAAAGTTCCGAACTAGTTCCGAAGTCTCGAATATGAAAAATACTAGAACGTTATACATGCGTATAACTTGTACCTGATAACGAAAACGGATGAAAATCAATGGGATGGCCTATTTCCTGAAACAGAAACTTCTTATTTAATTTTTCGTTTCCTATTTATCATTATTAGCAAACTGAATGCGTTCCGGATTGGTCTCAAGAAATGTTGTTCAATTGGCTTTGGTTGTTTGCTTTTTCTTTACAAAGGTTTACAGCACGGGAGTGTTTCCCAAGTATTGCGACTATTTTTCTTGAAAAGTGGAGGAGTGTGGAGGCTCTTTCTGTCGTCGAAGCATGGTTCGTGGCACTTTCGACCGCGCGTTCGAACTTTCTCGATCTACTTCTCTGCCTCAACCCCTTTCTTCGTTTCGTTCGTTCGTTCTTTCGTTCGCAAACATCGGGGTTGCCACCCGCGTATAATGCTGGAATGCGCCGGAATTCCGCGGCGGCTGCGAGCGACGAGATAAATTTTATTTAACTCCTGTATACGACGCGAGTGAGCACTGTCTATGAACGACCCCAGCATCCTTGCTTTTACATTCTTAGTTAAAACACCCCCAGCCTCTAAAATTAAGAGAGTATCCCAAACATACATGCAACGTAATACTCAAAATAAACGGTATTGATTAATTATAGTTTTGTAATGGGAAACCAAAATATGCTCCTCACTAAATGTGCTTTCTCTCTCAATTTCTGTCTTAGTTTCTTTCTATGTTTCTCGTTCTTTCTCTTAACATGTCTCTGCTATGGTCGACCGGTGGCGTTAATGGTGCCGCAGATCCCCATCGTTTCTCATTCCTCTACCGACGAGGGATCGAGCAGTGTCATTTTCTTCTCGCGTATCTTTCTTCCTCGTTTTTTCCTTTCGGAGGTAAACGACAGCCGTTATTAATGGTCGTATAACTAACGGCGGTCTACGTCGGGCGCAATGAAATACCCGTTTTCAAGTCTTTGCCTTGGACGTCTCCCGACGTGCATTATTTTCCCTTTCCCGCACTGTAATCGAAGACCAGACCTATTCTTCATCAAAAGTCTAATTAAAGACGATCTCTTAAATAAACCTGTATGCATAAATTTCGCTTTTCCATACCAGATTCAGACAAATGGCCTATTTGAATGTAAACCTATGCAAGAATTTATTTCCTCGCAAGGAAATTGCTTCCAATCGTCAATGCAATTCAAAACACGATTTGTTCACTATCTAGTATCTTGCAATTTGAATTAATTGGAATATATTTATATCTTCTCCAGTTTCCCTTTTCTTTTCTTGCGTTGGGGTGGGAAAAACCAGCTAATAAAAATCGCGGTTAGAAAGAGACCGCAATTCCCACAAGAGTCTTAAAAAATCAGCACTTCGTCTCCCCTTCGGGTTTAGCCCTTCCTCAAAGAATAAATCGTCGGATATTGAGGCAATTTCCAAAAATAGGCGTGCACCGCAGATTGGGGAATGTAAAAAAGAGGGAAGGTAGCAATAGCTCCCAGTACGATTGTAGTAACGATAATCGGTTCTCAAGATATGCATAAAAGCTCTCGCTCCTTGCAGCCTCCAAACCGTGTACCCATGTACCTTATCTGCGGACGATCTCTCCAGAGATGCAAAAACAATTCGAGAAATAACATCCGCTGCGATCGTAGGGTGGAGCACACAGGGTAAACTTAACCTCGCAAGCGCCGTGTTCACCGCACCTTCGAGTAGGATTTACTTCTGGAAAGAAACGACCTACATCGATCCCCTCTAACTTTCCATGCAAACGTCCACCAGCGACGAAACTTTGGCGAGCTTGAAATTCATGTATACGCCTAGAAAAAAACGTTATTTGAATATTAAACTTACAGCACGTTTCAGTACGGCAGCTTACTTCACCTTGGATGCATTTTTATGACCGGGAAAAGGGGCGGTTCCACGAATTCTATCATGAATTTCTTATACAAAGATAACACTTATTTATATTGGACCGGGAAAGCCTGAAAAATCATAGAAATATAGTAAATAGCATAATTTAGAGTCTTTCCTATTTTCATGATATTTCTCCTGCTTCAGCAAATATTTTCAGAGCCATTTCCTCTTGCTTGAGTAGCATTTTGAGTTGATTGTTTGCTACATTTCGTCTCTAGTATGGAGTAAATTTTCGTGGGAGAGAAGCGAGAAACTCGAGAAAATACCGCGTTAAGTGTGCAGAGAAAATTGAGTATCTGCCTTCGCTGGTTGGGAGTAAAAAGCAGTACTAAAACGAAAGTTCATCTTTGTTAGTGGGAAGCGAGTAGATCATAAGCACGTTTAAAGCATGCTCGTTTCTTAAACTGCAAGAGCTTGGATACGGCACCGTTGACTCCTCACATGGGTCGTTTCAACGAGAAACTAACTAGGTATCATAAAACTTTGTAAACAGTACGAAAGTACACGCAGATCTCAACTGGAAAGAGCGAAAATCTAAACATTCTGCCCTTGAGAATAAAAACTATATATATAGCGCATAATTTCTAATCAGATACGATTTCGTATATCACCCGATGTAAAGTTTGACTCTGCGTTATGCCCATAATATCGAGAGGACAACTGGTTTATGTACATGAAAATATTTGATGTCTAGGAACTGGTTTTCACTACCTTTAAACATCTTTTTAGATGACAAAAACCCCAATTTCCTTTAAATTATGTTTCTAGAACATTTTCTGATTGAATTAATGTATATTTAATTTAAAAAAGATGTTAAATTAATATTTACATCCGGTTAATAATTTCTTGACATCAGCAGCAGGTAATTTTTTAGTGAATTTCCTGGCATGATCGTCTCCAGTAGAATACCTGCGCGTATTATATCCACAGAGACGTTGGCATAATACAAATTAACTGCATCCTTTAAACGAAATGCATAAACCAATGTCAAGGAATTCTCGAAATACCGAGTGCACAGTACCTGCAATTTATTTATGACGAAACTGACAACAAGCGTGGAAGGATCGCGATGAAACCTTTGGTTATTACAGTATCTATTTGGGTATAAACATGAGATTACATTACTGAGGGAGCTGGAAAAGACAAGCAGGTATTCCTAAGATAACTCGTCCAAAAGGATGACTAGGCGCCGTCTTCTATGCATGAATGTCATTCGGTGTCTCTCATGTTCTCTAATGGGGTCTTTACAGATAAGGGCTTTGGCCCACCTAAATGCTTGAAATGTCCTTCGATTCATCACATAACGAACACACCGTCACACTCCTAAAACAGAAATAGATTTTGTATTCCCATTTCTGAACGAAGCAGCATTTTCAATTTTGAGTTAAGGTTTAATTTTCTGTTATAGAGTTTTTTCCTTTAATTGGGAAGTCCTCTAGATCCTTAATTTCGGTTAACGAGGCAGTGCCAATCTTCTGGCT
Source organism: Andricus quercusramuli (assembly GCA_932178445.1). Taxonomy (NCBI): domain Eukaryota; kingdom Metazoa; phylum Arthropoda; class Insecta; order Hymenoptera; family Cynipidae; genus Andricus; species Andricus quercusramuli. The sequence goes on from CAKNXH010060962.1 coordinate 18,564, forward strand.
CGAGTACGACAAAATGATCGGAAATCCGATGAAGCGGATGCTGCACTTGACCGAAACTATCCGTTGGCCACGTTTCGCTCCCCAGCGTTAATCCGACTTTGTTACACATCGGAACAAGTCACGTGTAAATGGGGGATCGATGGATTCCACTCGGAAGGATTTGGACAATTTTCAGTGCCGACACGGTCATTCGTGTCGACTGAGCTGGGACTTCGGTGCTATAGACCCACGAGGTCTATATTGTAGTTAATCCATGTTCCGATTGTATCTGTTCATTGGGTTACGAAGTGCCCAGCCACGGGGCCTCGGACATTAACTGTCGTTGTTACTGCTACAATGATCGCAGATACTGCCGGTTTCATCGTATTCACTATGCGTCGTGTGTGTTTGCATGGGAGCATGTACTCTGATCGATAGAACGAAATAGAGTACCAACCTGGGACGAAGATCACGACGCTGGACGTGCAAGTCCATAGAGAAACCTCCTCCCATCCACCTTGCTGTTGCCGATTCCAGTCTCCTTCCCAGGCTTCAGATTCTAGCCCTTACTTCGCAATTCTCTCATATTCAAATTAATCATTGAAGACAAATTAAAAAGATGCACGATGTGACTAACATCGCACAAGAAAACGTCGACCTGTTTTTTGTTGTCATCAGTTTAATTCCATTACAACTGATATCTTTGCCCAAAGAAGGTTTTCGTTGTGTATTTGGTGCTGATCTTTTTAATAGTCTTGTGGGACTTTTGAAATCTACTGGTGCTATTAAGATATAAGAAGTTGCAGAGATGAAATTCAATAAGTAGCTTGCGACTCGATTACTCGGTTCCCATCGTCGGAAGCGTGGGGATCATAGGAGATAGTCGAGGGCAAGATGGGGTGGAGGGAGGAGGACGAATGACTAGCGCAATTAAAGCCGAGGAATCTTTGGAGAGATAAGAGGAGCTGGCCGACCAGTCGGACGGGAGAGACTCGCAGGACTTGCTCTCCCTGGCTCCTGCTCTGACCATTCGTGAGCGACTGATAAAAAGTGTCGCGCAACGAACCACCATGGCGGACCTATAGTTAATTAATGATATTGCAATTACGTATACCTTCCTACCTACCGCTGGGCTCGCGTTGATCGGGAACCAGCGCTAGTCGGAAAGAGCGCCTGCTAAACCGCAAGAACGAACCGATCTTTGTTCCTCTTCCTTCCTCTTCCTTCCTCTCACTTCTTCATTCTCTTCTATCTCTATGTTCAAACACGTTCATACAAGCGTGCCCTGGCCAGGTCCCCTGTTTGCTTTATCGCTGTCTCATTAATCGAAACACAGAAATACATTTAGGATACCGCTGTAAAAACGAAATAAAGTCAGGCATGTACCCGTGGGCTGATATGTGCCGTGGTATGGCCCTCAACAGTAAGCAGAACTGACCAGCGCTCGCTTTGCAATCTTAGCAAACGATTAACTTCAGGTATTTGAGTGTAATTAAATGAATGTGATTACAAAATAGAAATCGGTTTTAGCTCTTGAATACACTTCCGGTCTTGATAAGAAGTTTAACCAAAGTTTCACAATGAGTCAGATATAGAGCATGTCAAATTATCAAGATGTTACGGGTAAACATCCATTTTTCTCTATGTATATAGTTGTATACGTGAAACCTCCCCCCGTAATTCTTACACATGTTTCTGAATTCTTTTGAATTCTTTGTATTCTTTTGAGTTCCCACGTTCAGTCATCGAAAACATTTTTATCTTGATTTTAATTGTTATTTTCTGAACAGAATTGATTTTAATTGGGACTATTCAACCGCGGATTTCTAACTAGAAAACTGGTTCTGACTATTTCAATAATTAAATTGCCGCTTGTTGGCAAACAAGACAAAGTGATGAAAATAAAATTAGACTTTATCGAATTGTGTCGATAGTTTTGCATGTCATGTGCAGCGTACCTATAATATACTGTAAATTAGTCATAGGGTCTAGATTTTACGGACTTGATGATGGGAAAAGCCAAATTGCATTTCGTTCGACCATGTTGTTAATCCCACTTGGTTTGTTTTACCAGAATGTGTTTGTTCCGGCAAAAAGTAATTTTCAATGTATAAAGAACATGTAATTCTGTCTCAAAACATTATTCATAAACCTTCATTTTTGGGGGTTCGTTCATCTTTCAGTATCGTATAATTGATGCAAAATCCAATTAAAATTCAGTTCGATATAAATAAATACCGCAATTACCCTGCTAGCTTGATAATTAATTACGAGTCAGAAAAGAGGTAAAATTATCAAATACATTTACCAATACAAATATTGGAATTTGCTCTAATTAATACGAGATTAAATTTATATCCTACAAGTTTGCTTCTGATTGAAGCAGTAGGTGGAATTTAATCAATTTTAAATAATTGGATATAAAACTCATTGTAGAACCAGAATGAAGGAAATTAATTGACTTTCGGACGGACGTAAAATGTGCAAGACATCTTAGTTCTTGAATTAGGTCAAAAATAGGGAACTGTTCAGAGAAGTTTTAATAAAGTTGCTCTAATTTAAGGTTTGTTTCATCCTTAATGCACCTCATTTTGCACTTAAAATCCTGACCCAAAAGTTGAAGCTGGATTATTTTCGGGAAAATCCACACAAAGTTAGACATATCCTGAAATTGATTACTTTCATTAATTCACGAGTTTTGAATGAAGTCTTTTGTGAGACAATTGCGATAGTTGAGCTCTACTTAAGGAAAATTTCGGATAATTATAAGAGTCCCGTCGTGCTCCATCTTAGCGTGCATATTCATGTTAGGTAATCCCGAGACTACATTCGGGACAGCGAGAAAGACGTGTAAATTTTGAAGACTAGAAATGTGGCGTTGTTAAGCGATCACGTTTTAATTTTGCAAAAATGCACTACCATTACGTTTTGGACGATTCCCTCGTGCCGTGGCATGGCAGAGAAACGCGCATAATTCAAGAGACGACCATTCCAAGCGCTGAAACGACTTCTAAAAAATGCAAGCGTCGTTCTCCGGCTTTGCCTCCAAAGAGAGAGGACCCCACCTGCGAGTCACTCGCTCCTTTCTGTCGTAGTCGACCGCTAATTAAATCGCGAGCGGAAGCAGCACACTTGTCTCGTGTGTCTCATTAAAAAAAATGTCATCTTCCGACGGGACTTTGAATATAATTTTCCCACTTAAAAATAGGTCTAGGATATTTAGAAATAAATTTGAAGCCAATTTAAGCCGCTAATAAAGTAATTTTGGATTTTATTATTGAAAGAGACAGTAAATTTATAAAAAGTTAGATTTTCTTATCAGCTGACAGGGAATCAGATCTGCTAATCGAATTCAACAGGTTTGGATTGACTTTCAGTGTCGCCCAGGGTGATATAAGAAATTTGACCGGAAAAATAGGATCAATGTCGTAATCAATCATTTGCAAAGCCCGGGAGACTTCCTGGAGCGTGAAAGGTTCAATTAAATCTTTTGAATCGATTAGACGTTAAAAAGCATTAAGAAGGAAAGTCTTGACGATCTTAAGGTCCTGTGATTTTCCGAAACGTCAAAAGGGTGTGAATTATACATTATGCATAGCGATATTATACAAGGGCGTGTACCTACCATGCACACCCGCTAACAGGCGTAACTATGCAAATGTGATGGCACCCCTTACATTCGAATGTCTCAAATATAGAATTTCTGATAAGACTAACGAGTTTTCTGGAACTTGTACTTTGCTAACTCCCCTTATCATCGATTATATCCAAATTTCTGAACATTATATCTCGTTACAAGATTTTAGTTTCTGTTAATGTAAAGATTGCAAGTGCAATATCCCACTAGAGTTTCGCCCCAAGAGAGAATCTTCATTATGATTATACCACCGTTGAAAAATTGAAGCGTAAGAAAATTACGTGAAAAGGAATTCACGATTTGAGTGAAAAAGGGCAAGAATGATTTGAAAAAGTAAAAAAGTCGTTCAAAGCTTAAAAAGTGAGACTCCTTTTTATCCTCCGGTACGTGGTAAGAATTTAAAACCAAACTGCTTATCTCAACTTCAGGACAGCCTGGCTGTAAAATCTCAATCTCTGCGTTGATCGTAAACTCGTTTTGGACATAAAGCTTTATGTTGATGTTTTGATAGAATATTGGTATCGTGGCGCATTTGGAGTCATATGGCCAATGTAAAAGGTACATTTATGTGAAAAATTGTCACGTTATTGAAGATTAAAAGAAACGAGGTATTGGAATAACACGTAATCTCAAATTCTGAGTCTGCGGGTTGCGTGGGTTGGGTGCGTTTGGATCTTCCTCGATTCAAGGGGCTAATGCACTACACATCACTTTGTATTATACAAGCCAATTCTTGCATGATTTGCACGCACCTTTACTCCCACATTCGAATTCTTCGCAAATTATATAACGTGGTATTTAGATGTATCTTCTCGAACATAAAATCAATTAAGATTCATTTTGTTGCTATAGGCCCCGTGAAAACCTTGGGAAAGCCATGGAATTTTTAAGCCAGTCTTCTGTAGCAAGGAATATTTGTAAGATTTTGAAAATGTTTTATAAGAGCTAAGAGACTCTAAGAACTAATAACATTGAGTCGAGGACGTGCAATCAGTTCCTATATAATCGCTCTTCGAACTTCTTGAAAGCCGTTGAGGAGTGTTGTATAGTCCAGAGAGCGCAAAAGTGCTCCAGGCAAGGAGAGAAAGGCATGTAATTGCAACCTTATCGTGTTTAAATACAGCGCTTAATAATAGAGGAACAATTTTTCCTAATTGAAAGCCTTACGCGTCTTCGCAGAACACAATCGTCTCGGGAACCTCAGACATATATTACAATTTCGAAAGGAGGACGATCAGTCCGTTATTATTATTATCATCATCATAATTGTGTAATGAAAATGTTCACGGATAATTTAAAGCTTGTTTTCCATTCGCGATTTCGAAATTATATCTGATATTTTCAAATCTCATTCTGGATATAATTAAAACTTTGTTACGAATGAGTTTACGTTTTGCCGAAAAATTGAAATGGTAAAAAGTTAATTGGCAAATGAGCAGTCCCGAATATTAAATTCGCAGATTTAATAAAATAAAAACTTGCAATAGGAAAGCTCAATCTGAACATTTTCACCAATTAAAATGTGCTCTATATATGTATAGCATCAACATTGCGTGGCAGATTTTGTATATCTGTTTTAAATAAAATGCACATCGACCCTAAATTCAGTTGAAATTGGCTATACATTGGGATAATTCTGTGCATCAACGACCGCGGCCTGATCGTGGTTTCAGCGATGATGAAAACAAATTTTATCACTGTGCATTTATTTACCGCTGGTTGAATTACTCGACCCGTCCCCGGAGGCACAGCCAGTGCCGCCTTTGAATAACGAACTTTTGCTTTTTTTCATCATAACAAAATGAATACTCGATATGCTCAGCTTCTCAAAGACTTCGCGATGTTTACACCATTTAACTTTTTAATCTGATATAAATTAATCGATGTAATTCCGACTAGTTTTGAAAATATAATTTAAGCATTCATACAATAGAATTGTAATATTCAAATCAAATATGTATAATGTATATGCCTCACCCTCGCTGCTTGAAAGTTCTCTTGAAGTACTCTTAAATCGACAGTATTCCTGGCGTTTCGGACTCTTTAAGCTCTTCCGAAGAAGATGAAGAAGAAAAAGAAGACGAAGCAGGAAAATAAAGGAGTAAAACGGATGGAAAGAAAAATGAAAAGTGTGGGTGAGGCGTGTCCGCTGTAGGTTCGTCGAAGATTCGCGGTCTGGACTTACGACTGCCTTTGCCGCATAATGGATGACTTTCTAACGACACTTTAAGATAGTTCTCACTTGGAAGCACCAAGTATTTTCTTTTCTAGTAACGCATATGTCAAACAAGTCCAGGGAAGAGTAATCGATTTTTTGTAACCTTCCAGTCCTAAGTACCTTTGCTAAAAAAATAGAACAAACAAATTTTTTTTTATAAGTTCAAAGAAATTTTTTTACGTGAAATAATAATTGATATTAATAAGAATGATTATTAGCTTCTGAAAGGGGGTTGTTCATTTTGTCTGATTTTGTTATCTCGTAGTTTCCAAGATAAACAAAATTCGTTACGTGAATGCTGAAAGAGAAAGGTCCGATGAAAAGTGGTTAAAGGCGAAAGAAACTTTAGCGTCACTTCCATTAACTCCTGCCTTCAAAGCGTTACCTTGACTCCATAAAACTTGAGATTGGAGACCCCGTGGAAAATCGATTTTCGCCTTAATTTCGGCTTTGCGATTTCGTCTCGCGGCCAACGAATCTTACGTGGGTAGAACAAACCCCGCGAGAAAGTTTGCTTCGCAGCCGATCGAGGCATCCCCGAGTTTTCGAAACTCTGACAATATATATATATATAGGTATTGGGTTTCCCCGTTTGATCTTCTTCGACTAATCAAACTCTCGCGAAACTCGCTTTCTCAACGAGTGGTGCCGATACCAGGAAAGCGAAATAAGAAAAGTGGCTGGATCAGGTCTTGGATAGATTGCGGTATAACACGCTCAAATGAATTATCCTCCCAGATAAATTGTCCATAATTTTCCCTCAGGAACATCGTCGGTAATTAGTTATTCAAAGTCTGTCTCGTTTAATCCAACTGAAAATATAACAATTTTTACAAAGCACAATAATTTTATTTTTAAATTGATCTTGGACTAAATTGATCACAATGTATCTATTTTATCGACCATATAAATAAATGAATATATCGTCTTTTGTGAATAACTAATAGTGCTAAAAATACAAACATCTGGCATTGATCAAAGATTAGACTACTCAAACTTTCATATGTATCTCTTGAATAAGGATTTCTAAAATAATGAAACTATGTGCGATTGAAGCCTCACGGAGAGGAATAAAATCCTTCCTAATCACGTTTTTTTTTTTTTTTTAGTATTTTGACGTATTTCTGCAATATCTGTTAATAAATTTCACATTTTGCAATCAACGTGGGCTCATTGGATGAAGAATTTTATTACCTTTTGCAGTAATAAGAGGGGAAAAATTTCATGATGCAGCTGATATTATAAAAAGGAAAGCACTTTAGCAACAGCTGAAAAAACAGGCGTATAGATCATTTCCGCCGGTGATGTATATTTCCTAAACAAGATAATTTCCATGGATAACAAATATAATTTTAAATGGTCTATAGTAAAGAATAAAATGAGACTATTTAAATAAACTATTATTACCTGAAATACTTTTCTATTAAAAAAAACTACGTTGAAATTATCAAAATTTAAATATTGAAAAAATAAAATGAAAATTTCCAAAAACTGATCGTATACATTAATTGAAAACTTTATCCGCTAACTGGAAATGTTTGACAAATTCAAAAATATTTAAATCAAATTTAAAAAACTGGGAAAATGGGTGTAGTAAACAAGAAATTTGTAATATATTTTCTCTACTACATAATATTCGCTCTCTCTCCCTGAGATTTAAATGCTTGCAATTTTCTGTTATATACACATTTTTTTCATACGAGCCTCGAGGATATAGTCCCACATTTTTGTTGAAAATTTTAGTAATAAAAATGGAAATATGAGATAAAATGAATTTTTCACTTCTGAATTTTAGAGGGAATGTAATATATTGAAAGGGCACAAACGGATGGTTGGAGCAAACTTTTTTCCCTGGAGCGAGCGTTTTGCACTTTTCCAGTCGTAAAACGAATGCTCGGAAGTACAGTGGTGTATTTTGTCATAGCGTTCCCCATAGCCTATCCAGGAACAGCTTCCATGTATCACGTGTGCAGTTTTCTTTTCCGGCCTCGCCAGCACCGAGTTTCAAAGATACTTAGGTACAACGCAATGCAGCTGCACAGCGCCGCGCCACGCCAGGTCTTACGATCTCTTTATCTCTTTGTCGCTTAAATCGCAGTCCTCTTAGCAGTAGCTGCTCTTCAAGGCCTCGTACGTATTTCTTCACCGATTGGTTGCAACTTGCAACTTCACGTGTACGATTCCACCCCGAGAATCTATTTTCGATCGCTTAAAACTTCCTTTGAATAATGTTCGAGTAAAAAAATCACTTTTATTTACTTACTCGTGGATAATCTATTTCATAGTATATTTTTGATAATTGGTTTCGCATTAAATCAGTTGTAAACGAGGTAAAATTGAGGGGCTTTATTTTTTTAATTGTTCGGAGGCCAGAAAATGTATTCATTAAAATCAGCCTGGTTATCAGCATGTACTGTGAGGATAATTTTAGCAATGGATATTTTGAAATCCGGTATTTTTAATCAATACTCTCTCCTAATGAAGCCTTTTTTTGTAATTTTGTTGCAGGTACGTATCCTTTCTTACACTCGGGAGTTACCAGAAGCTTTTCCCCTTTCCAAAATGGTAACGTACACAATTAGGGTTTCTTTACTTTTTATATACCATCTTCAAAGCAAAGTAACTGCGAAATTTTCGTTTTTTCAACGACCTTTGTGTTCATAATGGGGATCGCGTGGGCACATATTTACAATCGCTTACATTGTCACTGAAACCGTTTTCGTGTTGAACGATTCGTTATACTTCGCTTCCGACGCAACGTTAAATCCTTCAGGTTCCGCGATTTATTTCGGATTAAACGGGACCCAGAGTGCAACTCATGATCGCTTTGGAACATCCTCTGCGCGAGCTTAACCCTGATTAATAAAACCGCTTGGTCATCCGTATCTCCAGAAGTGTCCCTCGTATCTGTGACGTTCACCCTGGGGACATTGACTCTTGCGGATTTGAGTAGCATATTTACTTCAAGCCTATCGTAATATTTTTTTTTATCGCCTGTAATGGATTTAAAGCATAAAACTTCGAATATTCGTTTTTATGCGAAGGCTGCTTTCGAAATCAGCACTCTGAATAATCGCACACTCGACCGTAAATGCATTACAGTCCTGGACATAAATCCGCGAAATCGTGAAGTCGCGTATACCGAATCGTTTCGCGAATCACAGAGGTTTAATACCCAGTGATCTATCCGAGATAGGAGGCTCACGTGCGTTGATACTGGCCGTGTAAGTACGTTACGTACATTATATCGTGTACACACACACATTTATATACATACATATATATATAAACCTGAGCGCGACGCACTTCGTCATCGAGATACACCCCATGTTCTAACAATGCGAGCATCGCGAGTTCCCGTACCGAGCTCGTTTCTCTGACCTCATCCTCTGAGACAGGTCAAAGGCCCCAACTTCCAGGCACAAAATAAACCTTGCGATATTTCGAAAAATTGAGGTGGGAAATAAATCGGCAACGTTAAAAGTGGCAGTTAAAGTATTATCTCAAGGTAGATACTTTCATTTTGTCTTAAAAGTCTGATACGGGAGCCAATCGTTCACCAGCAAGTTGCTGAGATTCTATCTCAATCCGGAGTCGCGAGTTGTCTCAATCGCGTTCATTTCGTGAGCCAAGTTCCGCAAACGCAAAAGGGTTACAAGGTAAACAGATAAAGGCTGCGGTTCTTTTCTGCTCTGGTCAAACTGGCTGGCTAATCTGTTCCACGATCACAAACGCGTTAACTCACATAGCAATACTTCTTCTTAATCTGCCCAAAGATGGCCTTTGATCCGGCCTTCTACAAGGTCAGGAATCGATGGTTACAAATAATTCATCAAGTTTTTTCACTGCACACATCTGTGCAGCACACAATTTATTATACCAAATTTATGATTCCGTATTATGCAAAATTCATCTTGCCTTGTACTACTTTAAACTGTCTTTGATGAAAGAGTATATTCAGTGTATATTTTCCACCCGTCAAAGTCCACAAAGAGAAAAGTCTAGTCGCGTTAGTGGAATGTGTAGTCACGTTTTTATGAACAGCCTCCCTAAGATTCTGTAATCCATTCAAAATGACACAACCCCTTAGAATTCTTGCATAATTTATGCAAAGCTTGGAGGGTTATAATGAAAGAGCGCATAATAAAATATTTTAGCTGGCGTTCTTTATAAATAATATTAAAAACAGGGTGGAAGAGTTGGAGGTTTCAGCGAACTTTTTTGACGGTGCTTTATTCTCGATTTTCCTGCTTCTCTTCGTGTTCATGCCAATAACTTGACAGTTTCCTAGTTAATACTGAAGATGTCAGTTTCACCCTTTTATAAAGCGGACACGCTGTATCGATTTTTTCTTTGATGAGTTCAATTTATACTGGAGAGAAAGAAAGTTTGATGGATGTAGACATTTCAGAATCCATCACTGTCTTCATTTATGATATCAAAATGCCGTGGAACCGAGCAGTGCTCGCAAATCCAGAGGCGCTGTATATCCAGGAGGCAGCAAGACCGATTAATTTCATGCCTGGAAAAGCTAAGCGAAATAGAACATTTGCCCTTGTAAAAATATAGAAAAAAAAAATATTTTTCATGTAAGGTTATCCTCCATTTTTCTGCTCGATTTTCTTCAGTTTAATAAAATGCTATTAGGAATTCTCTTATTATGGGCCGTAAAAATCATTGAGTTAAGTGTAAAAGGCGACCTTTGAGGCGGAATCTTTTACTGCTCTGAATAATTTCTTCATTGGGGGAAAGATGGTCGATTTAAAAAATACACTTCTGAATAAGCTGGATGCCTCCTTTGAATTACGTATTACGTCAAGAGTGAAAAGTAAATGGCCACGACACAGAAAGTTTATGCACCCCTGGTGTCTACGACAGAATCCTCGAAGCCACTTATTTCGCTCTCTGCGAAGTAAAACGCGTTGCCACGAGCATCGGACATCTCCGAGATGTAGTCGCATGTAACGACAAGGAGGAAGAGCTGGATGCAAGAATGAGATAGATGAAGCGAATGAAATGGGAACATAGAGCACTAGAAAGAGCAAAGAGGACGCAGAGGTCGCTTCGTGGCGGTCCTCTCCTGGATTACGGGTGGAACTATTGGTGAGCTTAGTTCGCGGTTGGTTGCCTTTACGAGTTACTCGGCATTTGCGTATTTCACGGAGGCCGTTATGACTGCGACTGCACGAGAAGACCCATGCCACCCTTATCTTTCTCAAGAATCTACGGATTCGGGATTCCAAAGCGCGAATCTTGAACCAGAATTAAGCGCAGTTATGTACAACATCCATAATATCTTTGTTGAAGATACCGAGTTGAATCTTCTTAACTGGGGGAGTTAACTATTACTAGCTGATAAATTAAGTTGCTGAAGTTAATGTTACAAAAATGAAAACATCTGTTTCTTGTTGTGGTTGTAGATTTGCGATCGCAGATGTTCTTAGTCATTGAATTTCATGTTAGATCCATTTGTGTCTACCAAAATTTTAATGTTTTTTGTAATAGCTAATGGTTCTTAATAAGCAATGATAACTGTATAAAATTTGGTTTCAGTGCCTAGAAAATTCAATGAATTCTACAATCACAATTCTGTAACAATCATTTACTCCAGCTCTTAAATCACTATGACCTTCTTATAACGAAGTACTAATAACAGATAATGTTGAAGAGATTCATTACAGAATTGTAATAGAGTTCACTCTTCCTGTTAGGAGGATTCAACTCCGTATCTATGCCAAAGATATTATTGATGATGTTGTACATCACTGTATCTTCATCTTTCCTGCCACTACAGGCCATCTGGGATCTTGGATTTATCTAATAATTGCAAGTACTTCTTCTCCAATTCCTTACGTCCCACATTCTCTGCATCAAATTGCAAAATATAAATTCATCTCATGCCGTGACTTCTAACAATCTACTGCTTGGAACAATCTCAACGAAATGCAGTATTATATTCCTAGCATCGGATCATTTCAAATTCCACGTAATATCGATGAAGTTTTATTATTCGGGAAGCAAAAGGTAAAGTGAGTTTGGAGATTCTTTTTCACAGTCAGCGCATGGAAAGGGTTGAATAAGCGTTATCGAACTGGCACGTCCGAATGCCCCGAACTATACGTCTAATGCAAGCGCTGGAACCTAATCGCTGTATGCAAATCACAGGGCGTCTCTGGGCACATTCGTATAATCAATGGTCTGCTTCGGATCGATGCTGAAACCATCGTCTTGTACCTGCCAAGTATTTCCAAACCAAGTTTCCAATCTCTTCGAAGTTCATCTCCTTCATGTGATTGCAGTCATGATCTGAAATAATCGCTCTCTTTCGGATTGTTGTTTAATCGCTCAAGTGAATATTAGCAGAAATTAAATTCTGAAGTCGGAAGATCCCTGGTTAGGTAGTAGAGTACCACCCACTCCAAACAATTTGATCTTCGATGTCTACCATTCTGCTCATTCAAGTTATCGTACTTTTCCCATACCGATCATGTGCTTCAGGAAAGATTATCCCGTAAATACGCTCTTGAACAGAGTCAGCTTCGCCGGATTTGGAAACTCTTGAAAGGTTTAGAACTTAAGTCGACGAAGGCTTGTACATAAACCTGGTTGCATCGAACACTGAAACGTCTAGACTCTAGATGTTTTCAAATGACGCTTTTTCGTCAAATTGAATTTGCAAAGCCTTCCAAGAAGAATGCAATGCACAACTCGATTTCCACTTTCGCTCCAAACCTTCTTTCAATTTCCTTTCACTAGTAAATGAAAAGTAGCTCAAGTTAAATAAACAAACCCAATAAAGTTTTATTTGAAATCACATGTTTTAGACTTTAGATTTTCCTTCTCATAAAGAATTTAACTTACCATAAAATCTTGTTGTTCCAACTCAGAATAAAGAATACGAAATCCCGCCGTTGGTTGCGAACAAATCGAGTGTTTAATAATTACTCTTCAATTACACGTGGAATCGTATATCCGGTGTCTTTCTTGGAAATACTGTTCTTTCTCATCGAATGGACGAACGTGCCCTGTTTTCAAGACCTTTGTATGCATGAATTGTATTCCAGAGAAAAAGAAAGAGGGGCTACAATTCCTTGCAGCCAGAATTTCAACCCGGTACGATACGTATTGACCCTGCATCTCGAAACGTCATTCCCCACTTTGATAAGCAATTTTCTTTCTTTCATTACGTTCGCGATTGAAATCTATTGTTCTCGAAAACAAACGTCACTTTTGGCGCTGTGACGTGCCATTATTAATGTATAGTGGACTCGACTTTTGGTAAAATAATACCTAATTATAGAGAGTATATTCTGAACATGAACGTATCCATCAAAAATGTCAAATGGAATATGAGACGCAGAACGTGCACAAAATACGAAAGAGAATATCGAATGTGGACAAGTCAGGGATTCAGATAATATTACAAATCTGGATAGAAGGGTTGGAATCAATTGTTTGACTGCAATTTTGATGAGAGAATTGTGTAAACATTGTTTGAAAAGTACGAGGGTATTAGATTTTATGAGTCTTCTAATCATTATTGTAATACACCTCTGGTCGATAGAAGGTGTCAAAAAGGTCTCATCAAAAGATATCGATCTAAGAACAATTAAAACATTTGGTATAGTACTTTGGTGTTTTTTTAGGTTGACAGGCAAAATTAATTAAAATTGTAGAATGGAGAACAAATGTGTAGGATGAAAAAGTAGCACACGATAGTTGAGTGACCTTTGATGTTTGAGGGAGCGATGATGTGTGGAATAGGAGAGAAGGGATAAGTAATAAGATCTAATGAGGTCTTCGATTTTGATTGAATTGAAAGGAAAATGATTCGAGTCGGGATATTTGGAAGACTCTTATCCTTCGAGGGCCCTGACTGACTGAGTGAATAGGCTGGGTAGAAGAAAGGAGATAAAAGGAGGGAGCAGGACGGGTCGAAAAAGGTAGGGTGAAAGAGAATGAGAGCAAGTGAGACAGTAGAGAAAGAATGTGAGGAGGTGGCGAGAGAAGGAGAGAGCCAGAGGGTCGACTATCAGGGTCATTAGTTACGGATGTCCCGTCCGAACCGAGACCACTCTCGTCTCGATAAACAGAGGGGCTCGAAAAAAAGAGGCACAAATAATAATTATATCCCTGTAATATAACGGTCAGTGCGGCACGGTTATCTGTGGCTCTGAGAGTGCACTACGCTGTCCATAAGATAAAACGTCGCCGTCCCTGGGCTCTTTTTTCTTTTGATTGGGCCCTGTCCGATATGGCCGCACGACACCAGACTCACCCAGAATTATGGAAGCAGCGACTTCGAAGGTCGGTGTTCCGATCATGTTGTACTTGGATGTATGTAACTGGCGGGCCATGCTTGTCGCACTTCGATTGCCGCAGGTAACTCGAACTTGTTGCGTATTTGCCGTGACGAACTTCCAAACGAAGAGAGTCCTGTCCTCTAGATTAAACGACTCCGCCAGCTTAAAACCACTCTCAATGCTCAGATCCGTACGTAAATTCGTTCTGTACTCTAACCGAAGTACGAAAGTAGATCGCACGGATGTCACGGTTAATCGGATAACTTACAATCCAAAGAGCGACTTTACTTTAGCACATTTTACAACCACCGGAACGAAACCATTTCAACAGATAGCTGATAGTCACGTTTATGCTAGACCTGTCAAAATTAACCTTGTTCCGATTCGGTACGTTTATTCTGTTTTATTATTCGTAAAATACTTCAGAATTATTATTTAGAATATAAAATTGTTTCACTGCACTGTCATTTTTCCCCCTACGATTGTTGAAATATCGTTTTTTCATTCGTAACAAAGGCTTAGCAGCGTTCAACTGTCCTGCACATTCATGTTCACCTGCGGCACGCGTCACGGCCGAAGAGCCTGCTTTCCTACACGACCGAGGGCGTGAGACCGTGAAAATCGTTTGCTGAAAGGGAACCGTTTCGGTTTGTGACCCAGGACGAGCAAAAACTCGAGGGAGCAAGTACCTCTCGAGTTATCGAAGAACGAGTCAAGAATTCACAAGGACCAAAAAAAAATGATAAAAATCATCCCATACGAAGCTACTACCAAATCCCGTAATATTCCTCAACGATATATTGAATTTATATTATGATTTAATTAATCTCGCTTTAATTGGTGTTTCCCTTCCAAGAACATAAAACATATTGAATTAGTAGTGACAAACACCTATAAAAGTCGATGTATTGGAAAGTTACTAAATGAAATTCCCAATTTCCATTTCTGTTTTTATTTTATCGGAAACTGAAGATGGAAGTAATCTAGAAAACCGCAGCGTCGATATCGGAAAAGATAATCTTTTTCTATCTCAACTCTAACTATTTATTTGATCGCTCGGTATTATCTTCATTTCTGGTTTCACAGCGGCTTCCGCCTCTTTTGTGTTTTGAAATTAATGGCATCGTACGTTCTTTCATTTTATCCCCTAAGGAGGACTTTAAAGAAACGGGCGAAACTCGAAATGACCGTCGGCAACGGGAACGTTGGCCGCCTAGCGCAACGGAGGCAGCAACAAGTGCATAAGTTCGTGCGTCCTTGATATCGCGTCGCTGTTTCGCGCCGGTTATTTCTCGAGATTCCTACGCCCTGGCAAAAAAGTTCCTCCAATTACGAGGAAACTGCGCGGCACTCTTCTACACCCTTCTCCTCTCGTTGTCTCTGTTCCAGCCACTTCCGACAAAACCCGTTCTCACTCGGTCGAAATTACGTAGGTATATCCGCCGCGAAGCTTGTAAGAGCGGAAAAAAGTATAGGAAGATCTAAGAAAAAGATCGAGAGTAACGGAGAAGAAACTTCAGACTGCTTTATAGTGGTAAACATTGCACAATGATGACAGCAATGACAACACTTATCAAATAATTCCATGTGAGATCAGTAAAGCTATTATTAATGTACCATTAATAAAATGTTAATAACATCGCTTCTAATACTTCTAAACTCAGAAATGTAGTATCACGGAAAAGTCAAGTTCAACTTGACTCGAGGATTTCCAGGAGTGGAGACTGGAGGCGCATTTCTGGATAAGAGGTTGACCAAGAGTCGAGATTCCATCTTGTACCACGTCTTGGTCTAAGCTCTAAGGGTTCTTTTCGAGTATGTCACCCCTTGAAAGCAGCAACTACCGTTGGTAATGTCGTGATCTGCTAATGCAGGTTTGTAAGTATCCTCTTGCAAAACTCCTCACGATACTCACTTAACCCACAAAGGCACAAGTTCTCCAAAGGCCTTTGTTCCTAAACTTGAATTGATATTGATCCCCTTGATCCAAAACAGTGTCTTAAATTCCTCACTCTACAAAATTACACAAAATGGTGAAACTCGAGGTTTATGTAAATAAGGAAAGGTATCTATAGAATTCGATTGATAGATTTTTCTACGTTACTCGAGTCTTCCGCAGAAAGGTGAGAGGCAAAGATAAAAAGAGTGGCTAAGCTGGTCTTGACACAGTTTGTATACATAAAGAACAGAAAGTGGAAAAAAGTTCAAAGAGTCAATCGGGAAGGTTTAGAGCAACTTCTATCCTCGTTGAAAGGAATCTAGTTTCGTCGGTGTTGGAGAACTGGCGGCGGTGGCGATGGTTAGGTGGCGTTGGGGTGGCAATATTTTAAAAGGCTGCGAGTCTGTTGCGGGCAGAGTAGCACACCGTACACTCGGTGAAGAGCAGAACCAACTTGCACAAGCCGAGAGAGTAAAGGGAGGGCGTGCCCGCTGTTATCTTGCTTGTTCCCTGGATGAAATATCGGCTAGCAGTTTCAGGCCTTTTCCCGACCCGCCTTCGAGCTCTCAACCTCCTCGGCACATTGCTAACCAACCCCCGCAGCTGTACGCAACCATCGTTCCCTTCGAATCGGTCGACAATGTGTCCGTCCTTGTCGCATATAGTAGGCAGCTAGTCTCGTGTAAATGTACACAGCCCGAGCAGACCTGACCCGGACTCATCGATCACCTTCTCTTATCGCTTCTACGCAAAGAGCCAACCAAAAAATATACCACTGTTCTTCCGCTGCTTCTAAATTACATTTGTCTTAGTTATTGTCCGTCAGAGTATGGTGGATGAACAAGATAGATATGAGATTGCTCCTGCTTTCAACCTTCTGAACGAACACTCACTTTTCTGTTGATAAATAAAATTCGTGAAGACTGACATTGCATAGGATGTTGTTAACGGTGATGGACAATCTTGTTCTGCGTCACCTACAATGATGTCGAGTGGAGGCATATGGTTTGATAAATTGGAACGCCCAGAGGTTTTCTCAGAAAGTTCCAAGCAGAATTAGAAGTTAAACTGTTGTGAGCGCGGAGTGAGAACGAAGTGTATGGCGATTTTTGAAGATAGGTAATTTGTTAATAGCGAGGTGGAAATCATTGACTCAGGTCAATGTTCGGCCCAATTTTTTTCACAGTAAAGATATAGAATCCCAACTCCACGCAGCTAACGCTATTGTCTGTGTTAAGCCAATTTTGCTAGCTGCACTACTATTGATTGCAATAGGTGTTGAGTTTCATGGCTCAGCAGACAACACGAACTTCCCGGCTTACCACGATTAAATCAAGCATTGGTTTAGGTTTAGGGTCTACTTCGACGCTCGCTGGAGCACACCAACCTCCTTTCAATAGTTAGCATCTAAATTATTTGCTCATGGATCTAATCACGCTCCTTTGAATACGTTTCAATCGTAGGCGAGAATCAATCCCTGGACTCGCGAAGGTATTATCGAGTGCGGTATATAAAGTCAGAGTTGCGAGGATGAAATTGTAATTGTCGAACAAGCTGGTATCAGCAAGTTGTGTCGAGGTAGCAAATCTATCAGTAGGGCTTATCAACCGGTGCGAGACTTTTATCGGGTCCGTTTATTCACGTAGTTGTGCACATTAATTCTCGCTTGGAGTCGATCCTTGAATATATTCGTGGCCGATAGGTATGTACGGGTGGGTTGAAAGGTGGGTAGGTAGGCAGGTAAGTAAAGATCGTACGCAAGAGTAAGAAGCATCGATCTGCGAAGTACCCTGTAGCCTTATGTGCGCACCATTGTGCTAGGCTGGATTTACTATCGCGACGGTGTGTCAGGGTGTTTCGCAAGGAGAAAACGAAGCAAGAGTAAACGAAACAGAGGGAAAAAGCAAGAAGCGGGGGATGAAGGACAAAGGTAGGGAAGTGGGAGGCAAAAGAAAGGAAGATGGTGACAATGCGATCTTGACTCCGATACGGAATTGCCGCTGGCTCCAGGTATGGTCTGCTGAAATGAGCATAAGCTCCCTCGGTTATTTCTTACCTCGAATTGTGTACCAACGTTCCAAATATCTTCTCTCTCACCCTTTTTTCTTTGACTCGCGCGGCCCTTTTGACCCTGACTTATCGCCGCGAACTCGAACCTCTTCGTATTCTCACGTTATTTCTCTGAATCAACGCTCTCTGCCAAAGACCGCCATCGCGCCATCTTCGCTCATCGGGACGTCCTGGACAATGGAGCTCCTCGCTGTGGAACTTGTGACGCGATACGTGTCGTTGTTATCACACTACGTGTTTTCCAGGCTAAGCAACATTAGGTGAAGAGGAGAGAAGACTTGGACTCTATACTATGTTATTCTTCGCATCAACACCCTGATGTTTGTTAGTTCCGAATGACATAGATAACTCTATCGACGTGTTACCGTGAGAGCGATTGCAGCACGTAACGTGGAGTCTGCTAAACGTTGATGCAACGCAGCAGCAATATGATCGGAGCAGCCCGATGGAAAAGTTTACGGACAAGTGGGATAACAACGGAAGCCACGCCGACGTTGTTCGAAACTTCTGCTTCCCTATCACACGCTATGCGACAGAGAAAGACCATTCAACGTAACTTCTCCCCCATGCTGAAAGCAAAGTGAAGTTTCGATTAGTCAATAACGAAATTAGGGTAACCAATCGATTTTGTAATAACATTAGGGAAGTTAATTATTAGAATGTGTCTAATACAATTTTGATACTATCCTAGAAAAACTTTCTTCATATTGGCTTTCAATTAGTGAGGATATACAAATTGAATAGAGGTCGTTCTGTAGCAAAAACTTTGCAAAGGGGGATAGGGAGGGTAAGTTGGAATAAAAGTGGCTTCAGCAGGAGTCGGCGATAGGAGGCAAAGGAAGCCTTCTTCTTGCAGTAGCAGTAAGAAAAGAATCCCTCGGTTGCCATCAGTGAGAAAAACTTTTCAGCCAATCAAGTAATTAATTCCCTTATTCGATGCTCGATTCACTCCTTTCGGTCTTTTCTCTCCATTTTCCGGATCCCTAAAGTGGGTACGGTTACTTCAAATATCCAAAAGCATTTCTTTCAATCTCACCGGGCCCGTTTGTGCTCCAACTTTCATAGGTCTCCAGATCCCGATCTCTTTCGACCGTAAAGCTCCCTATCTACCACTGAGTCCACGATCTTCAATTACCTACAAATCGGATTATAGAAACGGGTTAACGAATATTTGCAAGTGAGACTTTATCGCCAATAACAGACGTTTTTTCTCCACAGGTGATAATTACTTCTCCATAAAAGCTTTTGGAAGTAAAACCTCGTTTACATTCAATTTATTGAAGAGATTTTATAAATTTTTGAAGGAATATTGAATGAGGTCTTACTTCAAAATTCTGACTAAAAAAAGAAGGATAGAATGAAGGAGCGGGAGCTGAGAAACACCTTGGAAGCGTTAAACGTGGCCTTTTTCGTAGTAAGGAGGGCCACCGTTCCTGTATATAGTGCAAGCGAATTCGGCGCTCTGGCCCGATTACAGGGGAAGAGCCCTCTTCTTCTTTTCTTCTTTTTGTTTTGCTTGCCCTGCTAACGGAAACCGGCCACAGTAGAACGAAGACACGCATAACGCGATCTCCACGCTTCTGTTGCCCTCAAACATCGAACACCGTCAACCTGACATAAGATTAGATCGTTCTCAGGCGCATCTGCCCACAAATTCTTTGTTCTTTTCAGTCGACCGACGAAACCGAGCCCTTTCCCTCTTTCTGCAAAGATATTATCAAACTTACGGAAAACGACGTTTGGCACCAGTTCTTCCTTTAGGAACCACTGATTATTCGTGTTTTTGCTAGAATGTATCAGCAAATTAAAGTTCCCATGTTATATTTGAAAGTGAATGTATACTTTTCAGAGGAGGCTCACGAATATTCCGCAAATTCTAGATTTCCTAATATTTATTTTACCGGAATTCATTTGCCTAAATAGCATTTTGCCCTCGTTTTCATTTGTCCGAATTATCATTTGGCTCAATTTGAATTTCACACAATTTTTGTTATGCTAGATATTATGGCAAATGGAAATTCGGGAAAAAATGTAAATTAGGCCTCCTTTCGGCAGTTGCAAATTCGAACTATAAATTTTAAAGGGCTGAATTTTGAAGAATGCATTGAATAATTGAGCGTCAGCGTATATTGTGGGAGTTTAGCAGAAGGGGTTTGGGGTATAGATGTATACTCTTGCAAATCCTCCCTTTGTGGACACCGACGATGGCTGCTGGCTCTGAATGTATACGTAGTTGGCAGCGGCAGTGCCGAGATGCGGTGCTGACGTTTTGCCAATAAACGTTCGGAGTCGGCGACAGTGCGGTGTTCTTTTTGATTAAACGCTTTGAAGCCCAAAGGTCGGAGTCGGGAATTGGAATCACAGATTTTCTCGTTCTCCGTGAAGCGGGCGGTGTGTTTACCTAACTAGTTACCCGTGGCAGCTCGATAGGTACCAGGTGAAGCTGTTTCGTAGGGATCTATATTTGTATTTACCAAAAAGAAAAAATTCTTTACACTTTTCATTTTTCTTCACCTCTCAAAACTTCTTCATATTCAACTTAATCTACTCCATACAGCTAACTATTCCATTCAGACTAATTGGAAAAGCTGTGAAAGGAATCTGGTTATTTGGAAGATATAGTTGTTTATAAAAGTTCAAGATTGTTGAAGCAGATATAATTGGTGTTTTGGAGGTGTAGATTCGAATAGAAACGTCGAAAATCTGGACACGTGCTCCCAAATCGCAAGTTGAGCGGAAACGGGCAAATTCCCTCGGCATTGCTAAAAGGGCCGACAATGTCGGAATCTTACGGCTGGTTTCTCTCTCTCTCTCTCTTGTTTCCAGCAGTCTAACGAATGGCTCGAGTTTTCGTCCCTTCGGGCGAATCGCTCGGGACTTGTCCATGCTCACTTAATTCTTCGTTCGACGCGTCGTTCTCGATGCTCGGTACCTCTTTTAACGTCGGTATAGGATTCCAAGTCAGTGTTCGAGGAACGATATTTGCTCCGAAGCTTTCGAGGTAAGCAAGTAGGCAGGAACAACTCGAATAAGTGCCGTTCCCGACGCGAAGATACGCAATTTAGGGCCATTACTTCGCGCGGTTGTACAACTTCATCCGCAGCAGCGCAAATGACACTTGTTTGATGCCTGGTCACCGATCGATTAATAATAAATCGATTGCTTGGAATATTTATTATCCTCTGAACTCACTGATTATTTGATTTACAGTTGATTCGTATTTTCTTTCCGATAATGAAAGGCGAAGAAAAAATAAAAACGTCTCTCAAGTTCCAAAGATACTTGATAAATCTTTTATCGATGAAGGAGGTGCCAAAATAAATTGAAAAGTTCTCGGATGAAAAGCAGAAGACTTCAAATTTGAAAAAAACTTGATGAGATTTCAATTATTTGAAAAATCTACCTAACTTCTAATATTTTCCCATTTTGTTTCATTTTGATTTACTCATTAAACTCGTTTTGTATAGCGACGATACTAAATTGCCAAGTATCGAACTTAGTCAATGAAGAGATATTACATTGGGTATCTGTTAATATCGCGCATGAAATGCATTCATCACGTGCTTTGAGGTCTTTGTAGATTATTTACTCTGCTTTATTAAGCTGCTCTAATATTGTGGACGACTAAAGCCGCTCGATAATCCATACCTAAAATCCTCCTGTCCTATCAAGCTTGAAATTTTCCAACTCTATTTAATTTCGATAAAGCATATTGCAAATTTAAATATATTTTTATTAATGTAATTTATATTTATATGAATTTATATAATGCATACAACAGGCTATAGAATCATAGCTAGAAATGTTCCCCCTTATTCTACTCAAGTTAAATTTACATTTCCAGAGGATTTCTGAGAAAAATAACTCCGTCTACTTTTCCGTGTGAAAGCTTGATTACGCTGTTATCTTGAGATGGTTTCTCTTTTCCTGAAATTCTCAAAAAACATGGGTACATCGCTTCGATCCCTCTCAGTAACGTGATACGTCTCGTATCTTAGAAAGACGTACAACCGATTGAATGCATGTACCCACTGACAAGTCCGTTACTTTCCTCTGCCGCTAATTTTCATTCCAAAATAAGAAAACTTTCAGAAGAAAAAAAAGTTTTCACTTTTGACACTGTGAGTGACCGCGTATCAAACAAAATCTGTTGAAAAATTATCTTACCATGATTAGAATTGAATACCGTGCTCTAACCATCTTTTATTTTTATTTTGTTTCAGGTATGTATAATTTCTTACACTCGAGAGTTTCAAGGAACGTGTTCCCTTTTCAAAGCGGTAACGTAGAAAATCCGGATTTCCTAACTTTTTTACGTATAATATATTTTTGTTATGAAAGTGAAAAATCATCAGATTGGAAGCATCCAAGTTTGAATACATGTATATGAAACATTAGGATAGCCTCAATAGCTGAAAGATTTTAAATAAATTGAAAACAGAGATGAGTAGTCTTATATGGAACCTTCAAAAATGCAGACTTTAAAATAATAAATATGTTCCAAATTGAAGAATTTATCATTTAAAAAATGTAAACGTATCTCTGGTACTCTGGTATAAGAAAGCAAGTAAAAAAGTTTGATAAAATCGTAAAAAATAACAAAATAGCTTTTATGTAATTTAAGAACTGAAAAAAAACTTTTAGGAACAATACAAAATTGAGTTATTGTTATACAAAAGAAAATTACATGAAGTTGTCCGGGAAAAGACCTGATACAGATTTTTTTTTGTATTGTCTTTTAAATATCCCTCCGACTGATTAGGAATTCTATTGTCAATTCAAGTCCTTTTTTTGGCTTACAAAAAAACTGCAAATGCTTAGAAAAATTTGAAACCGTAAGTTATAATTAAATGGGAATTATCTCTTTCTCTTAGAAAATGTTTGCCTAAGATCCGCAAAAAAAGAGAATACCTTTGGCCTCCAGGAATGTAAAAGAAATTGAAATTCAAGAAAATTTAAAAACTCTGCAAACAAGAAATTGTTCAAACCTTTTTTCAACCACGGATAACCAATCGGCATATCTATCGATTCCAATTTAAATATATTTTTTTTAGATCCCAATAGGCTAGTTTTTCACTTTGAAACGAATTCGAATTCCAGAATTTTTTATTTTCAATCCACCCTAACTGATATGCACCTGATGAACGGAAATGACATTTTCCTATGCTGCTCGTTTTAAATAATGTGAAATTTAAATTCTTGAAAAGGAAATCTTGTTTGAATAAAACGTATTTTAAGGCGACGGATCTTTTCTGCGATTTGCATCACATGAACAAAGAAGACATCGATCACTTTTTCGATCTTACGGCTTTTCTGAAGCGTAGGCGAACCAGACGTCCACAGATACGAGTGCATTAGCTTCCTGCCTGCATGATCGATCGTCGCTTACGCTTACGAGAGTCGGTGGGACGCAGGATTTGTTCCTGCATGTACCAAGCCAAAGGAACCTTTTCGCAATTAGGTACGATCCGCGGTGATCGTTCAAACGAGATAGATATATATCGAATCGCTCTTCTTGTCGTGTCTTCGTTACCATCGTAGAATTATATCGGCATAAATCTTTGATTTAATGCGCCAAAGTCTATTTATTGGTAATTCGATACCGACAGAAATGGCTGGACGAGAATATCACTGCTACTGGCAGGTGTCAATTAACGTAGAGGACGTAAATTCTGAATTACCCGTGAACGTCACTCTCGTCGTTCCACAATTTTAACTGATATTGGATTTTTTTTTTCTTCACATAGATCGAACCGCAATTATATTTAACAATTACAACAGAAGACTGTCGAGACAAATGGATAAATGAGAAAAATGGAGACCAGTTATATCTGTCATTCATCTTTAATTCAACTTCTAGTCAATATTCCCTCCGAGTTGATTCCTATTATTGTTTCCGATTTCGAAATAGAGACATTGTGCGATTGAACGAGACCAGAAATTGATTTTCCTTTCAACATTGGTAATACAAGCAATTTCGCGAAAGAGGACGCGGAATTTTAAAAAAACATTCAATGAAACGTCATTCCTTCGCTATCGGTCATCGATCAGTCGCTCGAATAAGCGGAAACTGATATTGACAAGGTTGACGAGTTACGTCGACAGAAGTGACGTTTCACAAGCGATCTTTCGCTTCTGTGTATATACAAGCAGGTACCTACCTGTGTTTAAAATTAATTCCTCTTCGCTGGGCTGCGCCAGCTGTGATATATTTGTAACAGTCTCACGTAAATCATATGGAGCCAGCAGTAGCAACAGGCATTACTTACTTGTACATGAGAATACTCGATTCATCGTGAATCGATAATGTAATTAGAGCTCAGAAAAGGATTAGCTGAATTAGAAATCTCGCGCTTCGCGAAGCCCCCGGAGTCCAACAAACCAGAGTCTCGGAGGACTTTGATTTATGCGTCCCAGAGGCGCTTCACGAACCAAAGCCAGTTGAGCTTGGTCGATGGCTGTGGAGGGGGTGGGAGGGGTGGGGGGGGGGGGTAAAAGATGCATGGCTTTTGAAACTTGCACTCACGTAAAGCTCTGCTTCTGTTTCTCCAAAGAATTTTATTTACTATTTGTGTATCTTTTGAGATACAAATTGTTAGTATTTTGATCAGATCTAAGCTTTTTCAACAGAGTTCAAGTGCTTTTTTTCTGAATGCTTTCAAATTTCAGGGATAAAGGTATAGAATTAAAAAAAAATTATCAAACTCTTGTCTCTGTGAAATTAAAAAATAGCGTGCCTCACAATTTCGTTAACGTTGGCTGACAACATACATTTTTAAAATTTTTAATCAAGAATTATGGCCGATAAAATATTCACGTCCTGCTTTCACACATTTTTTACAGGTGCAAATAATTTCAATTTTTTTTAAATTTAAATACATGCCTTAAAATTAATAATCCTTAATGAAAGCACTAAAAAATCCAACATTTTAATTAAAAAATCTTAACATTGAAAAAGGTGTTGGTAAATTCTACACTGAATCTTTCTAAGACAATTTTTCAATTGTTATTTGTTTAATCATTCAAAATTTCACTCTCTGAAATCGTTTATTGAATAAATGCAAAATAAAGCGTTTTGAGTTGTATAATTTTAAAATAAAAGCATTAATAGTTCAACAATATGTGATTCAAAGATTGATTCTAAAATGAAGGTGTTAAAATGTATAAAATTTGAGAATTGATTGCAACTATGAACATTAAAATTTTACAACCGCCAAATTTTATTTACCATTGATCCCAGATTCGATATCAAAGAAAACGATTCTTATGCCACTCTATGAGACGAGTGTAATTATTAAAATATGTTCATTGAATATATTTTCTAATGATTTCCGTGCGAAATGACTTTATCAATGTTGCTTAAGTGAATTTTTAGAGCATAACGACTCTAAAAGTAGATCGTGAATACGTAATTACTCGCGTTTCATTCGAGGTTGGCTGAGCTATTAACGAGCTAGGGATTAACGAGCAACGTGTCAGCTATACTCTGTACTATAGGAGTATAAGGTACCCAAGCGAGGGGGACCAAGTAACTTGAAGGACGAATGGCTTAACCGCGACTGCAGGTAACGTCAGTTGCAGCTGTGCATTCTGTACATCCAAGCAACACTGTAAAATAAAGATGTCGCCGGAGGCATTCCTTATGCGTCCTTCGTTAATTGTAAGTAATCGAAAGCGGTGAAGACGCAAAGTAACATTGTACTATCGAAGGCTTTGTAACAAGCATCAAAAGTTTGTAGGGTAGCAGCAGTCAACTGGTAACTTTGTAACAAGTGTACATCGTACACCTGCGGCCTGCAGGCTAACAATTAATTCACTGGAGGATTAATAGCAGTCGCTAATCAAAGAAACCAAATCGAATCAGTTATTAATACTATCAACATTTATTTTATATCCCGAGACGGCCCAATCAGCTAATTTTGTATCGAGTTTGATTATTGTTTATTGGTCGAATAAATTCGGCACGTGAAACTGTTTGTTAAAACCATTCTGAATCGGTTCGTGTTATCTAAATATTTGATGTGATTTTGTGTGTACTACAAATTAGGTACAAGGGAGGCAAAAAATGCAATAGTAGTTTTCTCCAGTTAAACGGGATTTAGTTGCAGTGACAAGAGCTTTTGTGGATTAGGCGAGATCGAGAGAACATGTTCGTGTGAGAGGAAAATAAAAGTCTTAACAGGTTGGACAATAGAAGCGTCAGCATCATAGGAATCAGGCACTGGGGGATCCTCATGGTATAAAGGAAGTCCGTGGAAGCCTGTGCAGCTTGTGGTCTCGCAGAAGCTGTTAGTGGTGTTCTCGAGGCGAGAGGTTCGAATGGACGTCGAGAACCGCATGAACAAGACGTACCCAAGGGATCCACGCCCGACTGGAGTATGCAACATACATGCTTGTTCCGAATCATTGGATCGCAGAGAATCCATTCCATGTGTCGATACACTATATGGTTGCACAGTATACGGAATACAGTATATAGTAGTAGTTGACAATATACGATCGAATGCGTGGTATTGTCCCGGAGACAAACGCAGGATGGACCACCACATCTCTCCCTGTTCATATTTATATATCTTTCTCTCTTCCTCTCTATCTTTCACCCTTTCACATCTCATCCTTCCCCATCCAGTTGGCCGAGGGAAAGAGGAGAATTGCAGTTTACCATTAATGACTTCGGGTAATAATATATCGGAGAGGCTGGTAGTGCTGCGCCTCCCGCTGCCGCGGCGGTGGACTTGAAAGGATCCACGAACAGCGGGTTGTCGGCCCTCAGTACTCTTAGACTCGAAACCTTCATCTGTGGCCGAAGTTGAAACACTGAGAGGACCATTGTGTCTACGAACAAACAGTACGCCCTTCTTCCTCCATCTCCAGTCTGTCTTCCTGGTTTGTTGACAGCTCCTGATTATACGTATGCCCTCCTTAATGTTTTCGGCAATGTCTTTGGAGGTCCCATTTCGGACACAACAAGTACAACTCTTGATACAGTACTGTCTTTTAAACTTCAAACAGACCGTCATTTTGCGGACCCAAGAAAAGAGTCATTCTCACTTCCGGCAGTGAAGGATATATTTCATTTTTTGCATTCATCCGAATAATTGTTTCCTTCATTTCCTCGTGATATAATTAAACTTTGGGTTGAATATATGAAAATGGTGTATTATTATCAAGGAATAATAATCCTCTCTTGGTCATGTCTTCTTGGAACGAATGGAAATATAATTAACTACCAACTGTTACTTTTCTTACAACACTGCTCCTATTCAGAGTTAGAATTTAAGTTAAAATAAACCTATTGACGAGAAGAGGATGGGGGTTGTTGTACGTTTCTCGATTCTTAGAAAAAGATTGGAAGCACCCCAACCAAAGTGACGTGTTTGATATTTCCCAGATCACTCTCTGTTTAGTCTTGAGACACCGGATATTTGAAGAAACGGTCGCAGTTACACGACGAAAATAATCCAGCTTTTAAGGATCTGTTAAATGGGTGGTTAAGATAAACACTCTGCAGATGGTGATTAGACTAGAAGGGTCACATTTCCACTTGGAAACCTAGACTAGATGAATAGCTATTGATGTTAATAAGAGTTTAAAAGTATGGCTACTGCAATCTGTACCCTGTAAATTGAGGAGCCGAAAGAATGTGTAAAATAGATTTATTTTCGAAAAATCATAAATCATGCCGGAGATGTAGCGCGTCGATGCAGGACGTTTTTTTCTTCTGTTAGCATCGCCTGCTGCCCGCCTCTGCATCGCTGAATACGTGGTAATTGTGAACTCAATGGCATATCATGAAACGAACCCTCTTCGTGGCACCTGAACCTTTCCGTTTCCCTCGATCACAAAGATTACGCGTGCACGCAGACGACTGAAGTCCTAACCGCGGTCTAAAACGGCATTGTAGCGCGTTGGTATGGAACTAATGAACTCACGATGTGGCTTTCACGTGCAGAGTTATTACAGACCTCTTCCCTCTTTCGATCCCCTCAAGTCCTTGCCCGAGTCTTAGTCGCCGGTTCTTCCTCTTTGCCACTTCCTCTAACTACCACCCTTCCCCCCATCGCATCATACCAAAGCTATCATCACTTTTTTCACGTAACTTGAAAATAGTCCTAAAACCAGGATGGCCTCAGAGCAAGGAAACCTGGCACTCAGTGATAAGTTAGAGCATTTTCTTGGTCAATTATTTTGAAAAAAAAGTCAGGGAATTTCTGTGAGAAACACTTTCAGTAACTTCCAAACATAATCAGGGCTTCCACAATCACTTTCAGTTACTTTCTTCCTCAAATCACTTTTTAGTCACTTTTCTTTTAATAAACGCAGGTCTATACATACTTCTGAATTTTTATTATTGAATTCTTTTGGAGGGATTTTAAAGGATTTCTTTTGAAGCGGTTACAAAGGATTTTTAAGATTTCACGGTATTTTTAAAAATTCCATGGAACTACGACGAGCTTTAAAAAGTTTCATGGGATTTCAAAAGATTTCAAATGATTCAAAATATTTTAGGATACGTCAAAAGATTCCAAGGAATGTTGAACAGATTTCAATAATTTGAATGTATTCAAAAAAATTTTAAATATTTTATGGCATTTTTAAAATAACCAAGGAATTTTTAAGAGCTCTAAAAAGTTTCATGGGATTTCAAAAGCATTTCAAAAGAATTTAAATAGTTTATCGTATTTTAAATGATTTAAAGGCATTTTCAAGAGACCACAAGATTTTTAAGGATTTGAATGATTTCGTGGGACTTAAAAAATTTTCTATAGGGTTTTAAAGAATTTTCTAAAATTTCGGAAGATATGGAACGATTTTGTAGGTCCTATAAGCTTTTATAATTTTTGTTTAAGGATTACGAGGGATTTTATCAGATTTTCGAGGATTTCAATGGTTTAATAAGGGATTTTAAAAACTCTTAAAGTATTTTAATACATTTTGAAAGATTTCAGGAAATATATTTCATGTAATTTCACGGTATTTTATAATATTTTTTTGGATTTTAAAGAATTTATCCAAAAGAATCAAGGGCTTTCGTAGGAATTGAAGGTTGTCAAATATTGCAATGTATTTCCAAAGATTTGAAAGATTTTTTAACATTGCAGGGAATTTGAAAAGATTCCAAAGAATTTTCAATGTATTCCAATCATTTATTGCGATTTTCAAGGATTTGAAATATTTTAGAGTATTTTAAATTATTCCAAGGCATTTTCAAGAGCTTTTAAAAGTTGCAGTTGATTTCAAACGATTTCACAGGATTTTTAATGTTTTAGATAACTTTTAAAGGTTCCAAGGATTTTTTTTTATTTCAATAATTCGAACGGATTTCGTAGGATTTTTAATATGTTAGTGTATTTCAAAAGATTCCAAGGGGTTGTTTTACAAGATTTTAGAGCTTTTTAATGCTCGAAATGGATGAATTTAATGGATTTCAAAGAATTTATTTTCAAGAAGTGAGGAATTTCATACGGTTTCAAATATTTGAAGAGATTTTCAAATATTTCTTGCGATTTATTTGTATCGATTTGGAATTCACCCTAAATTCTTAATTTATTCTGAATTCTTATTTTCTCTTTATTTTTTCGTATTCAGTTACATTTTTTTAAATTCACTTGATTCTATTCAATTCAATAGATTTTATCTTCAGTTTTTGTTCAATTCATCCTGAAGTATTTTAAAACCCACTTTGAATTGTAAGTCATTTAATCAGATTATGTTGCATTTCCTTGAGTTTTTCTAAACTCATTTCAAACTTACTGAATTTAATTAATTTCATCCAATTCTGCTCATTTTCCTTAAATTCTTCTCAATTCACTTGAATTGTAATGAAATCAGTGGACATTTTTGGAGTTAAAAAAAGCCAATTGATTTCAATTTATCTGAATTTATTTTAAATTGTTTTGAAGTCTTATGAATCAAATTCTTTTGATTTCTTTTAAATTTAAAAGAACCCTGAGAATGATAAATTGAAAATTTATATAGGTATATATATTCAAATATAAAATTGCTTTATTCCATCCATAAAAGATTCTACATTAAATTGTGACAACATTAGAATTTTAGTGTTTAAATATATATTGTCTTGAAAAATGAAAAATTGGTCAGCGAAAAATCAGGGAAAAGTCTCTTTTAATCATTCTTAGAAAAAGTGTTGTTGGCAGTGGTGAGAGTCATCAATCGTCTACGATCTTTTGCTAAAAGTCCTTTTCAATCTTTTTCTACAAAATTCCAACTAGCGATTAAAGACAAGTAAAATTATAATCCTGCAACTGATGTTCCTTTTAAAGAAAAAAGATTTATTTGGAAGTGAAATCCGCGAATTCCATTCTCTTACGCGTGAATAATTCCAAACAAATTTGTAGGAATGGTTTCTGCTTATTTTACAGGAAGCACCCTACCGAAAATTGTGTAATACCAGCACTTTGCCATCTCAATAATTTTTCACATTTTCTCTCGTTGAGCAAATATTTTGTGCCTAGAGCGCAGTATGCACCGAAAATATTTACCTCGCCCGTTTATTTACGTAATAATATTCCACATATCGGTTGAGAATTTTTCAGTAGAATGGTTCAGAAATAGTCGATTAAATCACGTATTAATTAACATGATTATAATTAAATTACGACTGACTTTTAGCCGGCTTGTTAGCTTGGCTAACGAAAGGAGATATATAAATCTAGAGCAATTTTTAATGCGTTAATTTGTATGCAAATGAAGCTCGTTGTGCCGGGGAAGAGAGAATAGTCGATTCTGCGGAATTCTGTGAAACTCAAGAGTTGTGGCTCAACAATCTGGGATTTTGGCCCCATTCAAGTAGTCCGGAGAAGCAAGGGAAGTCTTTGCGACGTCTCATTCTCACTACTCACACCACGATCCCTTTATCTTAATTCTATTACGTTTTACAAGGCGAGCGTCTCTGCGGGCAAACTCACTTTGCAAAATATACGTAACCCGGGCGCGACCTGAGCCGTCCAATTTCATACTTCCTTTGACAGTCTCAAAAGTCATCGCGACCACCGCCAAAGAGCTTTTATCCCTCCCGACTAAGATCCGTGAAAGAGAAGAATCGAGATAAGTCCTCCTGACTCGCGGTGCGACAACACAAGAGATTTATTTGCCTCTAAACTCTAATTATCTCAGACAACTGTCAGTTTGCATTCATCCAAGTCGACGAGGATTTGAGGTTCTTTCTATTTTTTCCATTCTTTTATGGGATTCATTTATTTGTGATATCTGAAAAAAGGTGTCCCACAAATCATTTTCGAAAGGGGCAATCCATATACTAGTAACTAGGTTGATAGTGGGGGTTGAGGGTGTAGCCAAAGTTCACGTGGACTCGTGTTCTCCTGGATTTGCGGATTTATTTTCAAACCTGAAAAACTAAAACAATTTTCACGACTTTTTGTTTGGACTTCCTACCTTATATCATCAGACTTATATGTTAAGAATTTCAACCAATTCGCCGGTCCTTTCGACTTCCTAGCTTTTTAATACCAATAATATCCATATTTTCATGAAATATAAAACAAGTTATACAAAATTATTTGTTAAAAATGTTACAAGAATAAAATGCCGGTCTTCGAATATTAGTAGTCAGTGAAAAGCTATAGAAAAGTGAGGAAATTTCGAAAATGAAGCTTTTCGGCCACCCTGATGTTGAACTATTTTGACTCAAATTAAGTTGACATGTGTCATTGAAAAACTTGACTTTTTCCAAACGAGACAACTTTTTTTCACCACAAACTAGTTTGTTAACCAGTGTTACTAATGTCATCTTTTTTTTCCTGTTGCAGAGAGGTACGACACGGCTTACGCTTGCGAGGGCAAAACGCTGCGGATAGAATGCCAAGAGGGGGAGCTGATACACCTCATTAGGGCGAACTATGGAAGGTTTTCCATAACGATATGCAACGAGCACGGAAACACCGACTGGAGTGTCAATTGCATGTCGCCCAAGTCTTTCCGGGTTCTCTACAACAAGTAAGTCTGCTTCCAGTCATTCTCGAAATCCTCTCGTTCTATGAAACACGCGCCGACGAATCCCGAACCTAGGCTTGCAGCACGTGCCTTAATGAGCAGAAGTTACAATTAGAGGTGAAGTTACGCGACCTCGCTTAGACCAACTCGCCAAGTTTGTTCCGATATCGGGCTGATCGAGAGAGCACTTTGTCGCTCGATTCACAAGTAATTCGCGCAAAGTACAAATTCCTCCAAGGTGATCAAAATTGCAGACGAAGAAAGATTACTTTCATTTTAAAATTGAACTAATTGGCGATTTTGAATTCAATAATTGAGGGCCCGGATCGAAAAACTGGTTATAATATTCTGGCCTCTAGATTGGGAGGACCCCTGAACGTCGCTTGAATTCGAGCAGTGAGGAGTCTCTCCACTCTGAAGGCCAGAAAATTATAACCGGTTCTTTGATCCGGGCTCTCAATTTCTTGAGAAAATTGGTTTGTCATTTTTCATTATATTTATATGACACTTGATTGGTTTTTGATATTCAGGTGCAAATTAAACTTTGATGCTGTAATGTAAAAGGATCGAATTCATTTTAATTCATACAGGTTCTGCATTTCAAGTAGCAGAATCTTTCAGCGACGAAATATATTGTTATTTAGAGTAAATTTGGCGACGCGTTTTTTTTTCCGAAAAGTTTAGAGTATTTGTTTTTTGACGCCCATTAAAAAAAACACACATACATTTTTTTGAAGTCTTTTGAAGTCCGTTGTAAAATTCAAGTATTTTTAATTCACTTAAAGCAAACCCTTTTTTAGATGGTTCACTTGATTGATCGGAATTCTCCTGAATTTCCTTGAATGAAATTATTTTGAATTCACTTTTTACAATTTAGTTAAACTTACTTGAATGTACATAGAATCTACATAAATTCAATTAACCTTCTACATTAACTGAGTCCCATTTCTTGGATTGCACCATGAATTGACTACTGATAAAGCAACTTTCTTAATTTTTTTCATATCCTTTTTATAAATTTATAAAAGTTGAGGAAAGATAATACGTAAAATGGAAGTATAATTATCTTGATGAACAATTAAGTAAACTACTTCTTGCATCTCTCGTCGGCAGATTGCAGATTGGATGGGTCTTAAGATGAAATTCATGAGTCAAGCGAGTAACTTTGCTGAGCACGCCTAGGTCGGGATTCGATCGATGCTATTCCCCATAGTCAGAACTATCCCCTTGAAATCTCTCTGCGACAAGAAATAAAGAGTAAGAATTGAGATGAGCAAAAAAAAAACAAGGGATGGAGTGGTGGAGCACAGAGCTTCACGTGGTCCGGCGAACTGGCCAATTGCTTGACCATTGGAGCGTGTATTGGCAGCGGATCGGTTCAGGTAGAGAAAATCGCAAAGTCAGCGCTATTCTCTATCCCGATCTGCTGCGAAATCCACTCTATTTCCTTCAATCTTTTCCAAACCGCTCACACCCTCCTCCATTGTGTCCTCTCCCAACCTAATCTAGTACGTATCCTCCTTTATCTTTATTTTTTCTTTTTTTATTAGTTAATTTCTCACTTTATATTTTATTTTTTTAGAGAGCAGAAACTTCCTAGTGATTTACAAATGTAGACATGTCCCAGTTTCTGAGCTATTCATTGCCAGGGTGGCCGCAGGTCAGGGAAAACCTGGAAGTCAGGGAAAAATCAGGGATTTAAAAAAATTTCAAAAGTCACGAAATTTCTGTACGAAGCACTTTAAGTGACGCTCAATAATAAATCAGGGCTGCTCACAGTCACTTTTTTCCGGAAATCATTTTCTTAATGAATCAATTCAATATTCAATAAATTAAACAATGGGTTAACCACTGTTAAACTCACCGTTTTCTGAATTTTCTTGAATTCTTTTCAAATATTTTAGGTTGTTTTAAAAGATTCCAACACAGTTTTAATAGATTTCAATAATTTTAAGGGATTCCAAAGGATTTTAAAGATTTTAGGGTGTTTTTAGCAACGCCAAGAAATTTTCACGAGCTTCAAAAAGTTTCAGGGGATTTCAAAGGATTTGAAATATTTTAGTGTACTTTAAAATATTGCAAGAAATTTTTACTAGATTTCAAAATTTTGTAGGTATTCCAAAGGATTTTAATGATTTTAGGGCGTTTTTTAAAACTTTCGAAGAATTTGCAAGAGCTTTAAAAAGTATTAGACGATTTCAAAATATTTCAAGGAATTTCCAAATATCTGAAAGGATTTTAAATTTAAGGGATTTTAAAGTCTCTCGAGGTATTTTTAAAAATTTTCTAGGATATCAAAATATCAGAATACATGTAATTTTGTGTTTCCAAAGACTTTAGAGAATTTTAAGGATTTTCGGATATTTAAAAAGATTCCAAAAAAATTTCAGTTGATTTCAAATTTGAAGGGATTTCAAAGGATTTCAAATATTTACGACATTTTAGAAGATTCAAGAGATTCGAGCTTCATTCGAATTCATGGGATTTTCAAGGATTTGAATGATTTTAAGGAATTTGAAAAGCTCTCAAGTTACTTTAGTAATTTTTCCAGTATTTCAAGCATATCGGATTTCATAGAATTTCACGAAATTTTTGAAGAATTTCAAAATATTATTGCAGATAATTTAGAATTCACTCTAAATTCTTATTTATTTATCCCGAATTCATTTAAATACTTTGGAATGCTCTTGCATTTTGTTGTTAGTTCACTATATTCTTCTAAATTCACTCAATTCTACTAAATTCAGTAAATTTGTAAAATTTTCTGTTCAATTCATGCCGAAGTAATTAAAACTCTCCTTGCTGGTTAAATGAATCCAACGAATTTGGCATATTTTGTTATTTTTCCAATTCACGTAAATAAATTCTTTAATTCTTTTGAATTCAACTTGAATTATTTTTAAGTTTTTTTAATTTATCATGAATTTGTTGAAATTCTTCTGGAATTATTATAAATTTCATCAAAATATTTTTAATTCTGTTAAATTCAAAAGAACGTTAGTCACGTTATTAATGCACATTAGTCACTTTTAGTCAATTTTTGTGTTGGAAATAAGTCACTTTTGGTAGAAAAGTCATATTTTTTGGTTAAAATAAATTCGAAATTCTTCAATTTTCACCTGAAATTGTTTTATTCCGTTTATAAAAGATTATTAGCTAAAAATGTCACATGATTAGAATGTTGGTCATCAAATAATAATGGTCCGGAAAAATAAAAAATTAGCCAGAGAAAAGTCAGGGAATTTTGAAAATGAGGTTTTTCGGCCACCCTGATTACGTATGCGTGATTCACACCTACAAAAAGAACCATTAATAAGCACACTAAAAATGATCTGGACGATTCATCACGTTTAACTTCTATCTTTTTATCATAAGTTTCCAAATTCGATTTAAAATATTAAAATGTTAAAAAGTTTTTAAACTTTAATTTCTTTAATTTGATACTTTATCTTGTGAACTTAATTTCAAGAAATTTCGTTTTGAATTTTAAAATTCGCTAAATCGGCAAGAGTCGAACACCGGCACTCTTTTCTTCGCCTCGGATAAAAAGGCAAGTAAAAGTGATAATCTTGTAAAGTTGGATTATTATTATGCAGAAGGTACAATTTGAGAAAAGTATTTAAAAGTTCGAGCGACTCATGCCGAGTTACGAGACGTCGCGAAATAACTTTCGGATTAACTTCACACCGGAAAACTTCAACTCGCTGTTTGATCGTCTAGTGAAATGTGTACACGTTAAATTACGAAGATAAAAAAAAGATGAAAAAATTCCAAGCTTGATTTTTCTCGTAATTTCAACGTCGTCTTGATTATCATTATCGTCCCTTTTTCATGCGGTGAATCACGCATCTGATACGTTCCCTGTTTGTAGAATTTTTTTGCAAATTGCTTGATGATTTTTCACTTTTCCCCTATTATAGCTGAAAACGGAATTTTCCCTCTCGGAAATTAGATTTATTTAATTCAAACGTCCCTGAGCTTTCATAGACGTCCTTTTTAATCAAGGAAAAGTAAAAGAACATTCAAGTCAAGCTAACTTGTATGCAAAAAAATTCTGACTCTAAGGGACATGGAATGAAAAATGTAGAAAAATATGGGGAAGACGTTCAAATGAGAATTTGTAGTTTCCAACTATGACACCAAAAAGTCCGTAGAAACTTTAGTAATATTATTTTTCTGTTTCTCCTTCTTTCTAGTGTTTGTTGTTTGTTATTCTTCATTCGAATAGCTCAGTATATTTAGAAAAGTATTTTATTTCATTGCAACATTTCTTGTAGTATTTATAATGATTGTTTTTTGCTATCTTTGCGTGGAATGAACAGTACAATATCTCGTCGTTATAAAAAAAAGGATTCTTAGATAAAAATGAATTCGTGATTACGTGAAACATTTCCGAAAAGAAATGATTTTAAATTCTACGTTTCTTTGCATATTACTTTTTCTTCCATAGTGTGTCTCTCTGTCAATTTTTACTGCAACCATATCACATTTTTTATAGTGTTTTCACTCGTTTTCCTTCTGTGCTGCATGCTTTAATCTTGTAAAACTACTGAAATTAGTGTGTTTAATTTTCTTATTTTTGTTTCTGGTCTATGCATGACTAAAAAATGATTCCTTCCCTTCCTCTTTCTGCTCCAGGCAATATTTATCATAATAAAAATACTGTCGAAATGCTACAGCAACTTTTCATAAAAAATAAATAACAATTTATATAAAGATATGTAACTACTCTCCATAATGATTTAGAGATAAGATTTGAAAGCAAATATCTGTGATTAATCTTTCCACCTAACATTCCGCACTCAATCTTTCTCAATTTCTCGCATTCATTTCTTCAAAACTATTTGGGCACCTTTGCCAAGACACAAATACGCCGCAGCTTCTTTAACATGAAAAATAAGGTCGACTGTGGAGTTGCTATCACAAATAAATTGTTTGATTAAACATCAATTTTTCACTTCAGTGCATACGCGAATGATATAATCTTTAACTATTGAAAAACTTAGTTTTTTAATTGAGTTATCAAATAAATTCAGGTACTAGAAATTCGCTTCATTAATGTTCACATACATACAGCCATTTATATCAGGGTTTCGATAAAACTAATAAGTTATTTAATTTGTATTGTATCACATCATATATTCCATTCTCCAGACAAAGAAAAATACCTTCATCCTTGAATTTCATACTCCCCTTAATAAAAGGTAAACCACGATGCAGTAGTTGAAGTTTGCATTGCAGATTTTTATGAGAACGATCAAAAGGTCTTAATTTTCTTTTTCTTATAATCTTGTGAAATATTGAGAAATTCTAGTATTTTCAGTCCCTTGATAAAGTAAAATAAAATATAAAATTTGTATCATACACAAGTATCCACCGCATTTTTCTTCTCGCTTTAACGTCTTACTGAAACTCGTTTAATCCCAGCGGGATTAAACGAAAGGGACTTTGTAGCTGACGCATAAAAGTATTCCAATCACGAACAAGCGTAGATAGCAGGTACACGAGGAATATTTTACTGGAAAAGAAAAGGCTGCTCTTGAGATGCAAAACTGGAAATAATGAATCCCAGTCAATGGCCAAACTTCGACATCTGCATCGAAACTACATTTCGCAAATCCTTGCTCCATTTGGTGCCCAAATCATTGCTCAGAAGTTTAATTTCAAATCTGCATGCTTATACCATATAATATCCTTCATATAATATCAAATAAAAAAGGTTGTCATAGTTACAATCGTAGCGCCTTTTGTCACATTGTGGCGCTTTGCGTCGGCCAGTCGGCGGATTCGCCACAATGCATTTTTCGCATGTGCTATTATCATTCTTCAAGGACAGAAAATGATCGTAACTATGACAGTTCCTTGGGAAAGACATATCCATATGACGATCTGTGTGAATGCATCAAAATTGGTACAAAAAGATTTTAACCCTATAAGGTTAAAAGGTTATGCTATATTTATTCTTTAAGAGGAGGAAGAAAATGTGTTATGACTTTTGTTATAAATCTAAATGTTGAAGAGTATTTTATTAGAGCTTATAGATGTAACAGAATTGCATATTTCATGTTAGTGGATTCCACGCCGGACTCACACTAACCAGGTTTTCACGTCATCGTTTTTTTTTTAAACTTTGCCTATTTATTTGTTTAGCAGAGAAAATATAGATTGCTAATGATTTCACTTTAACAAAATTTTTGTTGAAAGTTATTGCACTTTTTCTATTTTCGACACTTTTCGAGTCTAAAACACTAATTGCACCAACTCAATAAAGGCTGTTTAAGTCAGTTTCTATCTAATTAGTTAGTTTTAAAAACGGGCGGGAAGCCCATGGGGAGCTCCCCTGGCGCTCAAGCTATAAAGCCTATTGTGTCACGTCTATCTAATTAACTGAAACTCTTTTTTTTTATTGCGGAAAACCCCGGAGAAACTAAATTTTGAGATTTCAATTGACTCCAAAAGCTCCTTCATGGTTATTTTTCATTTTGTTTTTAATTTATATATTTTTAAAAATAAATTGTTAAATAATAAATAAAGTACTTTATAATATCGTATATTTTATAATGTCGGCAATTTTATTTGGGAAATTATCTATTATCGAAAATTCTTCATTTCGGCAATGTTAAAAACCATGGGGAATTTTAAATTAACGGTAATTTTCGATTTCGAAGATTTCTTTTTCGGGAATGTGTCAGGAATGTTATTTTTCGGGGTTTTTCAGTCTCGATATTAACTAATTAAAATTTTTTTCACTTTTTTCGGATGCTAATCAACAAATTTTTTCCTCTGAGCCCAAACAATTCAATGAATTTTATTTCTTTTCTTTTTGATAATATTGAAAATATATCGAATCAATTACAAAATCGATATAATCAATTAAAAAGTTTATTTTGTAATTGAAAGATTTCAAAAGCTCATCTGTGTGACTTGCAGAAAAAATATTGAAACACATAGTAAAATGATGAGAATGTAAAAATGACAATGAAAAAAATGTAATTTCTTTTAAACAAAAGATTTCGTTTTGAAAAAATGTCTGCAATTTCTGTTTTAGAGACTCAAATAGTGTCCGAAATAGAAAAGGTGCAATAATTTTGAACAAAACTTTGTTTACAGTGTAATCTTTGTCAATCCATATTTTCTCCACTAAATAAATAAGTATGCAATGTTTAAAATACATCGATGATGTAAATGTCTGGTTGGTTTATAATATAATATTGGAATTTATTTATAATTTTTTTATAATATTGGAATTGACCTCTAATTAAAAGAAGCTTGTAACAATTTGATATTGAGCTTACTGAAAGTAATATTTCCATAAAAATAATGCTGATACCTTCTCTCCTTTGAAAGATAAAATATAGCAATAGTGAGTTATAGTGAAATTGTCCCGCATTGCGCGCTTTAAATCCATTCTAGCGATAGATTAAGCTTAAAATGTGCGTGTGTACTGCCATGGAGTTCGTTTTCTTTTGGAATGTCACAACGGAAGGCCGGCTTGTGTCAGTCTGTGTAAATTGTCCCACTGCATCATCCATTTGCAGTGAAGAAAGTCGTCCCCTGGGAAATTCCTGTTAAGGGCTTTATGTTGT
This sequence comes from Andricus quercusramuli, assembly GCA_932178445.1. Lineage (NCBI taxonomy): Eukaryota > Metazoa > Arthropoda > Insecta > Hymenoptera > Cynipidae > Andricus > Andricus quercusramuli. Next base: position 58,270 of record CAKNXH010060962.1, read on the forward strand.
GTGTATAGTATAGACTATAGAGTGTACAATGCACATATACGTGCAAGTAATGTGTGTGCGGCGCGTAATACTAGGATGAGAAATTCCGTAGGTAGGTACACCATCGTTTAAGACCGCTGCGAATTATAAAAGCGACGAGAAGCCGATGGCACTTCTGGACTACCTAACGACCGTCAATAAATTCTCAAAATCTGCATCCGGCGGCACTTTAATTTCAAATATATTTCCCGGAGATCAGAACGTTTTCGCCGCGACCTATTACAGAAGCCTTGGCGCATTCCGTGCATTTTTATCGCGACGCGAAAAATCGGAAAACCAAATAATTTTTGCTACTTGTAGATACCTACACATATTTCTTATTAGTTCAGGTGTACTTATGAATGATGAGATATTTTTAATATCCGTCATATTTCAAAAAGGGTGCGGCGCACTGTTCAACTTTGTGAAACGTACATAAAAAACGGTAAAGAATACAGTAGACTCACAAAGCACCCTTTCCTCGCCAAGTGCCTCTCCCTTCCGTCACCTCTAAATTCGGTGAGCGCCTTGAGCGTGGCATAAGATGCGCGTATGCGAGGCGATATTCAAATAATCTGCCAATGCGTCTCAGAGATATTTCCCGCCAAGCCTTTGGCGATAAATATTTGGGGCGTGGCTTAACTAAGCGGGCGCTTAGTGAGATCCTCGGTCCCGAGCGCCGGGCGCTTTGTGAGAGTCGAATTTTAAATTGTTACATCTTGAAATATTTGGCATTAAACTCTGAATGTACTCCAATTCAACTTTAAGGTGGTGCAATTTTAAGTTATCTTTTTTACTCTGAAGAGATTGCCAATTCTTCGGAACAACTTTCTGGGATTATTTTGGTTCTGTAATTTTCTGAAAATTTCGCGGGCTTCATGTTTGTCTAAATCTGTTATCAGCTTCAGTAAAATTGTAGAATTGTTCAGAAAAAACAGTTTCGTTCCTGTCTTAGCCCAGCCGTAGGTCAGGAAAAATCTCGAATTCAGGCAAAAGTGAGGGAATTTCTATAAGAGTCCCTTTAAATAATTTTGAAATTGTTGTATTCAGTTTATGAAAAACTCTGTGTTCAAAATATTGCAAGATTAAAATTCTGATCTTTGAATATTAATGGTTAGGGGAAAACCATTAGCTACCAATTTTATTATTTGAAAGCTAATTCAACAATTTTGTTAAAAATGTATCCTTTTTTTCTTGAGTATTTTTTTTTAATTTGTCTTTTTGGTTAAAAAATACATCCTTTTTGATAGAAAGCTTAACTACTTTGTTGAAAACTCTTTTCTCTAGTTGAAAATTTACCTTTTTTATTGCGAATTCTTTTTTTTATTAAATTTTTTAAACTGTAAATATAACTTTTCTATTTTTTGTTGAAAATTGATCTTTTTTTTCAAATTTCGTCTTTTTTGGTAGAAAACTAATCTTGTTGGTGGAAATTTTCTCTGTTTTGGTTGAAAATGCAACTGTTTGGTTGAAAATTAAATTTTTGTTGAAAATTCAACTGTTTTATAGAAATTTCATCTTTTGGCTTGAAAGTTCAACAATTATGGATGAACTTTTTTTTCTTTCTCGACTGAAAAATCTTTTTGATTGAAAATTCATTTTTTTTGGGTAAAATATAGAACTTCTGGGTTGATAGTTGAACTACTTTGCTCAAAATATTATTCATTTTTGGTTGACGATTCATTTTAAATGAAAATTCATCTCTTTGGTTGAAAATTTAAATATTTTTTCCATTCATCGTTTTGGTAAAAAAATAATATTCGTGGGTTGAAAATACAACTGTTTCGTAGAAAATTCGTCTTTTTGGTTAAAAATTTGTCTTTTTTATGTTAAAAGTTGAACTGCTTTATAAAACATTAATTTTTTGGTAGCAAATTCATCGTTTTAGTTGAAAATTCATTTCTTCGGTTGAGAACTTATCTTATTAGGTTGAAAATTAAGCTATGTGGTTAAAAATTCTATTTTGTTTATTATTTAATTATTTTCATTAAGATTAAACTCTTTAGTTGAATATGTCACTATGTCATTGAAAATTCGTTTGTTTTTTGGTGAAATGTCGATTGTTGTATTTTTTTTATCTTTTTGCTGAAAACAAACTTTTCGAGTTGAAAATTAAACTGCTTTTGGTTATAGTTTAATCTGCTTTATTCAAAAATTCGACTATTTGGTTGATAGTTCATCTTTGTAGGTAGAAAATTCCAGTATTTGATTAAAAATTTAACTATGGTGTTGAAAATTCAAGTATTTTGAAAATTTTATTATTTTATTGAAAAATAAACTATTTTGTTAGACTGTCATCTTTTGTATCAAAAATTCAACTATTTTTTTAAAAATTCGTCCCTTTGGATTGAAGATTCATCTTTTATGCTATGGGAATTTCGAAAATAAAATGTTGCGTTTTCCTGATAAGATTAAATTTCCATTATCAGAACCACACATTACATGAATGAATCACCTATTAACAATGACCAATTATTCATCCAATTTCAATCGCCAGAAACAATTCATGTGTGAACGTTCATAAAAAACCTAAATTGCCTGGCTCGTTCGTTTCAACATTCAAGGATCTTTAATTGTTTTGCTTGATAAAAGCACGGCGTAGCTTTTAAGCGACAATAACGAATACGCCTTTCAAAAATAAAAAATGAATGAATAACTGGTTTTTTATATCCCAGATTTCAAAACTCGTTTCGAGCTCGCATTTACCGCAGCGGGAGCGTTGATTTTAGTCTCAATGTGCGTGACTTTGGGTCGTGAAACGCTCGTGCGGCGTCAAACAGGGCATATACTGCATTTCTTTTTTTGCTTTTTGCAATTTAGTTCAAGAGCAACAACGCACACACCAACTCTTCGCGATCAGGGTGTCGGTTCCTACAAAGAAATCTCAACGACAATTAAAAAACTATTCGATCCTGCTTTACAGATAGCATTGTTTGAAATTCCTCTTTAATCCAAATTAACGTTTTTATTTTCCATTTCACAAAGATAACAACAAAGCGTAATGAATTGCACTACATATTTTCATAAATGTAATTTCGAGATGTATTTTATTTTACATGTAATGCACGTATTTCGACTCTCTCACTATCGCCTTCGTTTTCATTTTGCAATTTAATTTTCGCCTCTGTTTCTGAACACGTCTCAAAACCAAACAAAACCACATTTAATCAGTAAATCTCGCTACCGCTCGGCTACTTTTTTCATAATTCAGAGAATTGCGAGGAACAGATGTGTGAATATATTTTTTTTGGTGAAATCTTGTCTTTAAACCGATTATACATACTGCCTATGATACATTTTTGTGCCCCTCGAAGCTTGAATTTCAGTTTAAAACTCAGAGTTCCTAAGTCGATTTGTTCCACACATATTGCCGAGATTCATACGACTGATAATGACGCATGAGTCTCACGGTGATGCGAAACGAAGGCTCATATTTTGAAGGATTTTTGAAACTTAGGGGATGAAATATTTGAGGGAGGAGTAGGCGATTTACGGATTTTCGTTAATGGGTCTGCCTAATTGGGATTATTTGGATTTTAATGCAAAAGGGATTACGATTTAAAAACTCCAATTTCACCCCGTTAAAACTAAGTGCAACTGTCTACTGCTTGAATGACTCTTTCATCAATTCCCGAATCCCTTCGTTGGCTGTTGAATCACCCCTCACTCGGTCTCCAATTAGTAGCGTTGTTTCACAAAGTTTATTACGCGAATAACAAAATTTACAAGTTGGAAGGGTCAAATAATTCTGATATTTTCACGCTACAAGGGCTTAATAATTTCTATGTGTAGGCATGCTCTAAGGGCGAAATAATTTTGAAATTTCATGCTTTTGTTCCACTTAAGTAGACAAAGTCTGTGTTGGTGCGACACGGGTAACGCTGAAGCGTCCATCCGCAACTCATCGGGCAATGATTTACTCGTGTTTTCCAACTCGTTTCCCCATCTAGCTCGGTTATTCGGTGGTGATAATCCTGCTTACAAAAGATTTTAAAACCAGCTGGCTAAAGCATGATGGGTAATAATTCTGTTTACGAGGGTCACTGTCAATTCAATAATCATGACGCACTACTTGGCGCCCATGTCGTTCCCAAAACCCCGGTAATAACCGCACGGAAATGAGGTATTAAGAGCAGACTGCGACCAAGATTAATAATATTTTCCTCAGTTCGTGAAAATCATATACGATTCAGTAAAAATGCTAATTTTTTTTTTAGAGTTGTGAAATCCCCTCTGATTATTTATGGTTTTTTAAAACAATAATTCTCAATGTTTATGGTTGTAAATAAACTTTTTAAAAGGAGGACTCATTCAGGCTCCCTTCTCTTCAAAATAACATTCAATTTTTCTAAGTTAGAATCCGTAGACTTCTTTTTCCGGATTTTCGGAGGAATTGAATTCTAGAACATGAATAATTTTTTTTAATTACCAACTTAAATGAAATTTTGTTCATTCTAACTAAAAATCAAATAACATTCTTTTTTCGGAAATAATAAAAATAAAAGGGATACGATTTTTTTAAACTGATTAACAATTTCCTATCTAAAAGGATTTTAAATATATTTTTAAGAAGAAAAAACTGGTCCTGAAAAAAATTAAGTTATACTTTCAAGAAGCGCGATCTTCTTAATGTTTTTTGACATTACTGGGTGTCAAAAAAGGGTTACCAATTTTTTCTGATTTTAATCAATAATTTTATAAGAGATAATTCATATTTAATTTAACCCTGTTTCCGGAAAAAAATTCCTAACGCCTGTGTAAATAGGAAAAACTTTTTGGGTTCCTGAAAACTTTTCAGTGACAAAAATTCCCTAGGAAAAAAAGTCTCCAAAATCCAAGTATTAAATTAAATTGTCTTAATAATTAGTAAATTTAATGTAAAAATTGTAAAAAAAAAAGATTTTTATATACATAAGATATATTTAAAATAATTGTAAATTTTTTGGATCATATGTGGACCTTTTTTGCATTGAAATACACAAGAAAAAAATCGGCAATACCCAGGATTCGAAATTGGAATTACAACTAATTTTCAAAATTTTCTATTTTGGTGTTTAATAGAATTTTGCTAGTCTATTTTCATTCTGAAAAGCCCGCAGATGCTCAGAAAATTGTTTAAATCACAAGTTATAAAGATAATATCATTTAATACAAAAATCAGAATTTTATAAATTCGCTATATTTCCAATTTTGATTCATTGGTCTTTTTGATGAAACAGATATTATCTTTTAGAAAATGCTTCAATGAAATCCGAAAAAAAATTGTGAACCTTTTTTGTCCTGCACGAATGTAAAAAAATTGCAAAACGCTTCAAACAAGACATTTTTTTAACATATTTTGTGAACACGGGTAACCAAGCTGCATCTCTGTCGATTACAGAATTTTTTTATTTTCGACTCACACATCTAATCTTATTCGATTTTGTAAAAAGTAAATTACATGCGTAGTTGATAAATATAGGCATTTTTTTATTTGGTATGAAGCGATTTAAAAAACTAGCAAAAAATAAAATTGATTGAATAAAACATTTTTATATTTTAAATTTGTTTACATATAATAATATTTATCTGTTTAAAAATACCATTATTAATCAGATTACAATTCTCGATAATATAACTTAAATTTGTTAAAAATTAGTAATAATTTACTAATGAAATAGTGCGAGTTCGCTTATCAATTGATTTAGTACTGTTTAAATCTGAATTCATTAAAAATGTCTGATTGATAACATAGTATTCAACGAATTATTAGTCAAAAGTGACTAATAAAGTTAAATTTTACTTTTAAGGTGTGCGTATGCGATTCAACTAATAAGTTAGTGATATTTTCTTCGCTAATGTTTCAGTAACTTATTCTACTAACAATTAGTTAAAACAAATAATAATAATAAATAATAATAACAAGGGACTATTATTTAATTTTAACTAATTAGCCAAGCAAGAAGATGCTCTCACTTTTTACTAATCAACATTTAAAAAGTAAGCATTTCTGCTAATGTTTAGAGGAAAACTATTAATTCACAGTAAAATCTTTACCAATTGAATTAGTAACGATTTTGTAACAGTTTTTAAGTTTGTACTCAAGATTACTAGATATAGTTACTAAATCAATTGATAAATGGCCTTGCATTATTTCTTTAGTAATTTTTGATAAATTCACACTTTAAGTATATTCTAAGAAGTCCAAGAATAAAGCAAGGATATTTTCAAATCGAAAATCCAAAATTCGTAAAATTAAGAAATCTACAGATCATGAATATCACAGCAATATCACTACAAATATCTGCAAAAGAATGTTTATAAAATTTGACAGTCTTTTTTTGTTGTTGAATCGTTAGTGCACTTTCAAAAATCATCAAAAAAACTAGAACACAAATAAATCTATGTATAATTAAAAAAAATATTAAATATTTAAAAAGTGGAAGGAGCGTGAACAATGAAAATATAAAAAGTGTTTCGTGAAAATAGGCATATAAACCATTTAAAAGTTATATCTAGTACTGAAATTGATCCAGAAATACGCACTAAAAAAAAAAAAAAAATTGATTAGCATTTCGAACTCGAAAGTTCATTGCCTCACTACCCGATTCGGGTAGTGTTTCTAGGTGGATAAATACTACCGTGTGGGTCCACCACACCCACGACGGGTCAACAACACGCAGTATTCCCCGAACGGTCACCCATCCAAGTACTAACCGCGCCCAACACTGCTTAACTTCAGTGATCTAACGGGAACTGGTGTTTTCAGCGTGGTATCGCCGTTGACGATAAAGAAATACGCACTAAAAGAGATTAAATGATAAAAACTGGCTGTAAAATGAACAGAGTACGCAAATGGATTTAATTTACTGAAATTATTTACCTTTGCAAAATGACAAAATTTTGTGCCCTCTTAACATGAAAAATTCATAGTGGACCACTGTGTTTGATTTCTGTTATGACAGTTTTAATCACCACATGATGGGGAACGGGTAATGTTTCAGCTATACAAATATAATTCACCCTTCAGCGTCGAATTTCGTTGCCGGAAACGCAAATCTCTCCGCGTATGGGGTATTTACGTACTTAAGTTTGAATATTCAACAAAAAAATACGCATTTAATCGTCTATATGAAATTTGTTTCTCTGAGCGCCCTCGAGTTGAGAGTAGGCGATTGAAATAATAAATATCCGTCGAATCATGGATTCAATTTCAGTAATGTTTTTTAAGAAAAAATAATAATACATAATATGAATATTAAACCTGAAACATTGAAAATTTTAATTTCACAATCTAGAAGACAATCTCATACCCACAGCACTCATTTTTCGAATCTAGGACACATTTTCTGCGGGATTTCTTTTTCTATAAGTGGATTCGTTTCGAAATTGCCTACTTGTCTCGAACTACTGTGCTTTTGTCTCAAACTGTTATTATCACCACTGTCGCTAACCTCAGTCCTATTCTTAATCTAACCTAATGTCACGCTTCTCAAAGGAAAGTCACCTCGATTATTCCTCTAATGATGACAGCCTCCAAGTCGTTATAACTGCAATTCTCACGTTAAACGTGCCGATTACTGAAATAATTTGTCATTTTTACCATACTCTAGGTCTCTAGGAAAAAATGTTTCACGCGGTTTCAAAATTATTATTGTTAAACCAAAGTGAACAAAGCTCCTTGAACTGACACGAATAGATTTTCAAATATACACTTGGGATTTATTACTGTATCATTCCACGCTAAAATAGAAGCCTGATAAAACCAGGAGATTCCATGGGGAATTTTTTTTCTTTTTCACGTTGCGGTCGCAGGTGCAACGGTCGCCGGTTTTGCACCGTGGATGTAAGGAGCGATGTTTTCGAGGAGGACCCATGTCCCGGTACCGGAAAATACATCGAGGTGCAATATCACTGTCTAGGTTGGTCATGATTTTTTATTTTTTTCACATTTCCTGCGTTTACGAATTAGGTGACAGAAAAGGTAAAAGATAGGACACTACGTATTTGTTAAGAAACAAATAGAGAATCAGGGATATAAGGAATTTGCCTGGAATTTCTGGCTTGCACGAAAAATCCTGATTACGAGGTAGCAAGTTATTTGCTGTTATATGGCGTTTGAAATGGGCACTCGTGGAGAGCCCCTACGGTAGGAAATCAATCGACAAAACGAGAGAAGCGGCTCCCACGACTCTCCCTGAAGGCAATGATAATAACCTCGGTTTACGGTAGGCTGAGCGTCCATACGTGGTGCGCGTTTCAACGACCCTTTGTCTGCCAAGTCCATCTGGACCAAAAAAAAAGCGAGTCTTTCGCGATTCGACTATGACTTTTCGGCATTAAAATCAAACGCGATCGGAAATGCGAGTAGCGATGGACAATCAGAAAAGTCGTGACTCGAGCGGCCCCTGGCAAAAATCCAGGGAAAAACGTCATCCATGGCAGTGCACAAGAGAAAAGGTGTATACAAGGTTCGGTAATTAAATTGTCGCCTTTCTTGGCGATCCTCGTACAGGTGCAATCAACAGCAGAACTGCAGCATCGTGGCGGCAACTTCGCAGTTTGGAGACCCGTGCATTAACACCCTCAAATACCTCGAAGCACATTATCAGTGCGTCTCTGGTAAGTAGAAAACTTTTTCTAATCGTACAAGGGAACGTCCATTAATTACGTTAGGATGTTTTTTTATATTTTATACACCCCCCCCCCCCCCACCCCTATTGCAATGATTCGTAAAATTGATGTACCCCTCCCCGTTTTTACGTAAGATTCTATATTTTATGCTCAACGTATCAGCAATATGTAAGGGTGGCACAATAGGCTTTATAGCTTGAGCGCCAGGGGTTGGGACCTCACGGGCCCTCCCGCCTACATTACAACTATCAGCAATATATCAATTATTTTCACGGTAAATGAGATTTCAATAGATTTGATAGATTTTCAATTTTTGAAGAGACTTCAATGGATTTTAATGTGTTTCAAAAGAACTTCAAATTATATATAGGAAATACAACATTTTTATGGAATTTTAATAAATTTCCAAAGCTTCTTAAGGATTTCATAAATTTAAAGAAATTACCTAGTACAATTTCAGAGAGAATCTCAATTTTAGAAGGGAATTTTGGGGGTTTCGAGATGCATACTTAATTAATGGACGTTCGCAAAGACTGCGTTTTTTTTTGGTAGGTAAGAATGAAATTGTTAATTTTATTTAAGGATGTACAGTTCAGTCTAAAATTGAATCCTAAAATGCATCTTCAATATTTAATGTATTGAAGGAATGAGAGGTACTTCTGATTTTAAAATTTACCTTATTTCTTTTTGTTTATTTTTTTTTACTCTTCATTACATTTCAAAGAATTTTATATTTTAATGCCATAATATTGAAGATCTGGAATTTAAAAATGTTACGAATTTTATTTTGTATTTAAAAATGTTATAACTTAAACGGTTGAAATAATTTGTAGCTTTAAAGCTAATGTCTAAAACTTCCAAATTTCAACTGTTTCGATATAGACATAGATTTAAAGATTATTTGCAAATTGAAAAGATTCAGATATAATTCTTTTTTTGAATTTTTGATGATCAATTCTAAAGTTTCAAAATTCAGATCTGTGAAATTAAAGGATGTAAAATTATTTTAATCCGTCAACTTTGTATTAAAACATGTCTCCACTTAGTTACTGTGAATTCGAAATCTCTTCAATTTAAGCGCTTTCAATTTTTCATCAAGCATTGAAAGCTTTCGCATTTATCTCTTTTTAAATAATAATTGCTTTCACTTTAGTAATTTCAAATCCAAAAGCCCTCAATCACTTCTATATTGAAGTTGGCTTTAAATATTTAATTTCATTTTTAAACGAAGTTAAATTTTTAAATTTTCCTCCTAAAGTAAATTATAACTTTTTCCCCAATTATATTAATCTTATTTGACAAATTGATCTGAAGTACCAGGCAGTTCATTCTTTATATATCCTCCACGAAGGAATAGTAAGGAGTAGTATCCCTGTAAGTGGGGAGTGGGACGAGCGACGTCCAATAATTCGTTAATGCTAGCTACGAATGAAAACTCTTATGCTGCCCCGTTCACATGCGCACTGGCGGTTGCCATGCCAACGATGTCAACACGCGTTTGAAGTTTCGAACTTTTGTATTGAACGAACATAAACAAACGAACATAACCTACATGTGCATCGAGATGTCAAAAGATAACATATTGAGTGGGTATAACATGTGACTGCAAAAACAGCTCTGCGCATGTGCACTGTGGAGCATTCGAGTTTTCATTCGTAGCTAGCATTAACGAATTATTGGACGTCACTTGTCCCACCTCTGCTCACCGAACACATAGGGTGATACCACTCCTTACTATTCCTTCGTGATATCCTCAAATAAGCAAGTCAATAAGGATTCAATTTTTGAACACTGAAAATATTGAACAGTCTCTAGGGTTGTCGTTCGGTTCTAAACATCGAGCCTGCAGTACATTTGAACACGGACGTGCTCGTCGCGATAAGGAATTCATTACGAGAGCGATAACGATCTCATAATTACACCACTGCCTTTAATGTACAGACGATGATGGAGAACAAACGGGATCCTGCATTACGAGCTCTTCAACTTCTATCAGTTTTTCAAGTAGAAAAAATCAACTCTAGTCAGACAGTTTATTCGTTGTTTCTAGTCAATTAATTTTCAAAAGCAGTCGTAAACCAGTAAAGAATTATCGAGAAAATAAAATCTGCTCAATCTCGAGTGACTGATTTCTTATGAAATCGAGCAGTCTCACTCTGGTGATGTTCAAGAACTTCGGGCTACTTTATTTAAGTGAATTTTATCAAAAAGATCAACTTTGGTTTTTTTCTTGATCTTTTTTTAATTTATAGTGTCATAAGAGAAATATTCTATAAATTGTGTCCTCGCTAAATTTGTCCTTCATATAGAAAAATTTTATTTTTATAATACGAAGTGAATTTTTAAAATGTCAATTGTTTTCTTAAACATTCTTAGTTTTATATTTTGAAGGCGCTAGAATCATATGGGGTGATACATTTTACTGAAAAATAAAATCCCTCATGTTGGTAAATACCGAAAATATAATTATCGAATTAAAAGTAGAATTACCGAAGTAAAATTTAATGTAAATTTCAGAATTTTTAAAAACAGAAATTTCAACTTCAAGAAATTAGTCAATTTTCGGAATTTCTAATTACCAAAATTTCAAATTTCCAACAAAAAAACAATTTAAATTTAATATTTTTTATCTTTTAGAATAATATTTTATTTTATATCGTGAATACTGCTTAGATTTGAATTTTAAAAAGTTCTTCAAACTTTTATAATATAAAACACTATTTTAACCGATAAAAATAATAAATGCAGTTTTTTCGGGAATTTGAACCTTTAATAATTTAGAATTTCGGGAATTTGCTAATTTCGTGAATAGAATAATTCCAAAAGTTTATCTGCTAATTTTGAAAATTTACTAATTTCGGGAACAGCAACATTTGGGATTTTTATTTTGCGGCTTAATTTTTTCATCTCGACAAAATTTCGGAAAATTATGATCAATTTGGAAAAATAAAGTTGTGAAATTTTCTGATACATTTTATGTGGAATTTCTAAAACTTGTAACAGAAAAATTGTAGGTTTCGAGTAACCAAACTTTTTTGCAAATTTCGTTACAATTTCGTAACTTTATGAAATTTCTAAACTTTGTTATTTTATATTTTGTAGATATATACGATTCTAGCTTTTTAAGACATAAAACTAAGAATGTTCCAAAAAGTTAATGATATTTTGACAATTTGATTTTATATGAAAAAAATAAGTATTATTTATTCTGAATCTAAAAAAATCAAGAAAAAAATCGAAGATGGCCTTTTTAGTTTTCTTAAAAAATATACGCATAGAAAATTAGATTGTGTCAATTGGCACCCGAGATACAACTTTTTAATGAAGATTGCTATTAATATTTTCTCAATTCGCCTAAATATACAAATATCCGTAAGTTCGTAAACATATTTTTTGGATGAAAAACAAAAAATAAAATTCAGTGACATCACTACTGTCCATTCACTTTACGAAGGCCCTCAAAAGCAGATCTACATTTTCAAAAATCCCTCGTAAAATTTTGTTTAAAAACACAGCTTCCTGTGATAAAACTTCCTTTATTGCACATAAAACAAGTCCACATTTTTTGTACGAAAATTCGCCTAAAAAATAGCCTTGCGAAAAGATGAAAACCATGTTTTTATTCGCATTACTCTGCCGTGGCTTGACTTTCAATGATGACATCTTTGACATAAACAATTCAAAAAATGTGAAAAGAATTTCGTAAATTTTTGGTTGTTTTGACTATACACACGTGAAAATTAAATTTCAACAAATTAATAACATTTAAGGTAACATGCAATTGAAGATTAGTGAATCTCTTGTAGTGTACATAATAGAGAGAGATATTTTGTCTTAAGTTGCTTGAAATCTATACAAATTTAAAATTTATTAGTTTTCAAATAATATTTCCGGAAACCCCATTTATGTAAGTGTTAGTGCAAAATCACAGCGGGAGCTCACTCAAAAGTTTTTGCCTCTACCCTAATTTATTTGTTGAAATATTCCAAGCAATTTAAGCTAAAACAAGGGAGGTAATCTAAACTGAGGTAAACTTTCCCTGGTGAATCGCAGAAATCTTCGGCGGGTATGGAACGTTAGAGGACAATAGTCAGCTGAATTCTCACAACTGAGGTAAACTTTCAGTGGATACATGCCTGTAACGTGCTGCCTCTAGCGGAGTCTGCCGAGGATATCTAAGATTCACCACGGAAAATTTACCTCAATTTGAAGTACTCCCCTTATTTTGGTTTAAATAGGGGGATGGGGGATACTCCGAACTGAGGTAAATTTTCCGTGGTGAATCATAGATATCTTTGGCTGTCTCTGCTAGAGGCAGCACGTTACAGGCCTGTAACCACGGAAAGTTTACCTCAGTTTGGTGCATTCAGCTGACTATTGCCCTCTAACGTGTCATACCCTCCCAGTTTTTTCTACGTATAGATGACATTATTTAACATGCTTTGTTTTCAACTTTTTCTGTCAAAGATGTCATTGAAAATCAAGCCACGGCAGAGTGACGCGAAAAAAAACACGGTTCTCATTATTTCGCGAAGGCTATTTTTTAAAAGAATTTTCATACATAAACAAATTTGGACTTATGGGCAATAAAGTAAGATTTATTATGGCATAAGCTACGTTTTTGGCGATTATTCTTTTACGGGTAATTTTCAAAAATGTAGAGCTGTTTTGGAGGGGCCTTCATACAGTGAATGGGTAGTTGGGTCACACTGTCCGATGTCACATGAAATTGGTCCAGGTCACTCATAAATCTTTATGTCTGGAGATTGAGAGATAAAAAAAATATATTTTTTCAATCATATTAACTCCTGTTGTATCGTAAATTCCCATTATATATATATATATATATATATATATATATATATATATATTTTAATAAAGTCAAATAAATAGAAAAACAAGTAGTTGAATCTCGTAAGTTCCTTTTGAATTCAAAGGAATAATTTCTCTCAAGTGCTCCATTTTGCTCGATCGGTTCCGAGATCTCAAGAATAAACGGAAGGAACTAGAATCGGTGATTCGGAAAATCGCAGTAGAATTTGCAAATAGGACAAGTAGAGTCGGGTTTCGTTGATTGTCCGATGTGCGGGTAAGAGAAAAAGTACAAAGTTCAACATGCCACTATCGTAACGGACATCGCAACGTCCGGTATTTTACCTTATCGCCAACCCCCTTCGGCCAATAAAGATGACCCTTATAGAGATAGTCTCGCGAAATACGCTGACCATTCCATTCAGGATTAACTGCTGACTGTCGCCATCTTGGGTTAAAGATCGTTTCTCCCTTAGTCAGATAGTCACGATACTACTTACCCAACTAATCTTTATAAGATATTCAAGTTATTTGGAAAACGTTTCATTTCTGCATCGTGCTTGCTAGCCTTAGGGGGCTGCTCCACTTCGAATATTACATCTGCCATCTGCATTTTCCATAAAACGTCTTGCTAAAAATGTCAATTAGTATCATACACAAAATTTATCAAAACAATTTTAGAATCTTTTTAGCAGGACTTTTCGAAAAGATGTTCTGATTGTTCCATCTAATACAGGGTGGCCTCAGGTGAGGGAAATCAGTGAAAAGTCAGGACATTTTGTTGGTCAGAGATAGTCAGGGATTTTGAAAAAAAGATGACAAAAGTCAGGGAGTTTATGTAAGAAGCATTTTAAGCAGCTGTCAAGAATAATCAGACTGCCAGAGTCACTTTTTTCAAATCACTTTTTAAAGATAAAGTCACTATAATCACTTTTTTCAATCTTTTAAGGTATTTAAAAATATTTCAAGACATTTTTAATAGACTTCAATAATTTGAAGAGATTTCAAAGGGTTTTCAAGTTGTTAGGGTATTTTCAAAAATTCTAAGGAATTTTCAAAAGCATTAAAATGTTTCAAGGGATTCCAAAGAATGTTAATGATTTTAGGGAATTTTTAAAATATTCAGAAAATTTTAAAAACCTTTAAAAAGTTTCAAGGGATGTCAAAGAATTTGAAATATTTTAGGCTATTTTTAAAAAGATTTCAAGGCAATTTAAGAGACCCAAAAAAAATGCAAGGGTTTTCCAAATATTTCAAAGGATTTGAAAACATTGTTTTAAGTGATTTTAAAAATTTCAAAGGGTTTTAAATATTTTAAAGAATTTTAGAAGATTTCAAGAAATTTTCAGTTGATTTCAACAACACAGGCCGATTAAAATGACATCTTTTTTGCTAAAAATAGAATTTTTTCACATTTATGTTAGGATATCTCCAAAACCTGACGTAAAGGAAAAATTTAGACAAAGGATTCTTTTTTAGGCCAAAAATCCTTCGGGGTTACAAAAGATTTTAAAGGATTAGAAATATTTAGGTTATTTTAAAAGATTCCAAGGCATTTTTATGAGCTTTAAAAAGTTTGAAGTGATTTCAAAGGATTTGCAATATTTTAGGAAATTCAAAGAGGCCAAGGAATTCACTGTTTATTTCAACATTTTGAAGGGATTTCAAAAGATTTGTAATTCTAGGGGTTTCAAGAAATTTTAAAAATTTCAAGGGACTTTATAAGATTTCAAAGGATTTTAATGATTTTAAAAGCCCTCAAGGTATTTTAATCAATTGTACAGGATTTTAGGAAATATCAGATTTCAGAAAATTTCATTGGATTGTTTAATATTAAAATTAGTTTCAAAAAATTTATTCACAAAAAGTGAGGAATTCCGTAGCATTTCAAACATTTGAAGAGATTTTCAAATATTTTTTGCTGTTCATTTGAATTCTTTGGAATCCTCTTGAATTTGTTTAATTCACTCAAATTTTTTAAAAGTTTACCTTGAATTTTTATGAATTGCATTGAACTATTCCCATATTGCTTATATTCCTAACTACTGCAAGTTCACTTAAATGAATCGATGTTTAAAAAAAATTTCCAATTCATTTGAATTCTTTTAAATTTAACTTGGATTATTTTGAAGACTTATGAATATATATTATTTTAATTCAGAAGAACACTAGTCACATTAATAATGTACATTAGTTACTTTTAGTCACTTTCTTACTTTTTGAAGTAAATTAGGGGTTTAAATATTAGCGGTCAGGTTAAATGCAAAATTAATCAGGGTATTTAGAAAATGAATTTTTATGGCCACCCTGTTCTAATAAGGCTTCAGAATGAAACCTCAGCTGGAGTCTTATTGTAGGAAAAAATCAAAATATTGAGAGGAAATTGCAGAGGAATTGTATTTCATATTTTATATCTACAACAGAAAATGATTGTTAGCACTTTTAGAAGTTAATGTTAGTTTGTTAAAGATGATTGTTACAATTGAAATCCTGGATTATGAAAAGATTAACTTTACGTGCTAACAGTGGTTTTATGTTGAGGCTCCAGATTAAGCAAGTTTGCAGTTTTTAAACTGATTTACGTAATGTTCACAGCTTCTACAACGACGACGACGTCACGTCCTAGTCCTCCCTGGCTGACAACGTCCCAGCCCAGTGCCTGGAGTACAGTTAAGCCGACAGTCAGACCACCCTCGAGGATTACAACACCAGCTGCTCAGCAGCCTCCCCAACCATCAGTACCATCCACTACCCCTTCGATAACGACTCTACCGAGGTCAGCTACTACTAAACTTTCCAAAAAGTTACAAAAAAGTCCAAAACGTACATGACCATTTTTATTTCCTCAGGATCTAACGACTAATTGCATAAACTTGTTCAATATATTGAAAATCAATTTTTCATCACTTAAAATATGATTTAATATGACCTTATTGTCATTTAACCTTACAAGGAGAGACCGCCATTTCTGAATTTTAGTTTTAGTTCATATTTTTTTAAATGATAGCTCCTTACATGAGTATTAATTTGCCAAAAAAAGTAATACGCGCTTTTTTGCCGTTTTCGAGGAAATCGACTTTGAAGTATTCGTCAAAGCTCATATAGATTTTGGCGAAAAATACTTCCAATCCGCTGATAGCTATGGCAGTAGCGCTTCGGCTTCATGACCGGAAGATTACGAGTTCAATTCTCGCAAATAATAATTTTTTTTAATACTTTTTTTCATGAAAAAAAATGATTTTTGTAACTTTACTAGGTTTTTTGCAAACAAATTTATTTTCTATAATTGTTATTAATTTTTTTCATAAGGTTTACCAATTATATTTAAATTTAGAATTATGAACGATTTTTTCAACGAAAAATTGTATTTTCAATCAGAATTTATATTTAACACCTTCCGAAGCAAATATTTCTCTGGTGAATCACTTTTTTAAAAATTTAGTTTAATTTAAAAGTTTTTAAATTTCAAAAACAAAAATTATGAACCGATACTAAAATTCACGTTTGGCGGTCCCCCCTTGTTAGTGCAAAATAAATACAGTCAAAAAATACAGTACAAATATATCTAAATAAAAAATATAAATCAAATAAATATGTATAAATACAGTGAGAAATTTTTTTCAAAAAAAGTCAATTTCGGGCCTATTTGTTTCAAACAATTTTTTGCCTTGTTAGATACATTACGAAGTGTTTGAAATTTTATTATTATACAATAACATTTCAATATTTAAATTAGAGAGTAATTACTTTCATAATTTTGAGGACTGGTCCTAAGATATTTTAACAATTAGATATTTAAATATTTGACTCGATATTTAATCACTTTAAAAGTACAAGATTTTTTTAATTGAAAACTTAAAAGCTTTGAAGTTTAAATAATTTTCAACTTAAAATATTTTGAAGCTTTCAAGGTCTTAAAATATAAAAAATTCTTCACATACTCTCGAGTTTAATCAGTTTCAATCTGAATTTTCTTAATTTCCTACTGTTAACCGGGGCTAAGCGGCGCATATGTGGGGGGAAAGCTGCACATCCTCAATTTTATGTATTTAACAAGCGATATCGCTTCATCTAGTATTTAAAATTATTATTTGCAAGCCTCTATAATTTTCACCTTGAATAAGCAAATATCGCGTTCAGTAATGCATAAGGGCGTGCCGCTTTCCCCCACATGCGCCGCTCAGCCCCAGTTTACGGTACTCTTTAAACTGAAAGCTTGTTAAATTCCGTGCTGTAAATTTTTAATATATTCTATTTCAAGCGTTCCTAGTTTTACAGCTTTAAAAATAAACCCTGTATATTCTGCACGTTTTAAAAATCAAATATTTAAATATGGATTTTATCGTTAATGGCTTTTTAATAACATATTCGATATAATGTACAAATGGCCTAGCTAAGTATGCTAAAAGCTTTTAGGTAATAATTCCATAATTTTATATTAATTAATATTTTGATATTCCAATTGCAGTCCTACGTCGACGAAGCTCGGTAGTGAAGTTGAAAATGTCGACGAAAATCCGGAAATGATTCCTCCAGTCAGCGGACATGGTTCTGTCAAGGTGCCTGTCGAACCGGAAACAACACAAGCAACGACAACGTCGGTGTTTGTGTCGATGAAAACTAGTCATAGAACCACTGGTAAATTTCTTTTTTTTTTCATCTATTTATCGTTCTCAATATAATGTAATTATCTCTAACCC
Source organism: Andricus quercusramuli (assembly GCA_932178445.1). Lineage (NCBI taxonomy): Eukaryota > Metazoa > Arthropoda > Insecta > Hymenoptera > Cynipidae > Andricus > Andricus quercusramuli. The sequence goes on from CAKNXH010060962.1 coordinate 76,413, forward strand.
AATTACACCTGATTTTATCTCTGTAAACCACAGCTATCTCACGCTCGCCCCAAACACTTCCTCCAAATATTTTCTCGAATTCTTCACTATATTACTTTTTAAAAGTTCGTTAACTTCAAACTAAAGTATTTAAGTTTTAAATAAAACTTTTAAAGTAAAATATTTTGTCATTGAATCTATGCAAATTGAATATTTTTGCAATTGACTACAATAAACTACCAAAAACCAGCTTTTAACATTTTGGAAAATTTAAGCGCAGTTTGGGGACGAATGAAAAATCCTGACACTGTAAAATTCCCAAATTGGAAAATTCTCGAATAATAAAATTCCGAAATTATAAAATTCCCGACAGTTCATAATATTACCGAATTTAAAAATTCCCGACGGAAAATTGCCAAATTGTAAAATTCCCGAATTTAAACAATTAAAATTTTTTATAAATATTATTTATTCATTAAGAGTACAATAATAACATATTTTTATAAAAAAATTACTTTATAGTTTCTAAAGTTTCTAAAGTTATTGTTTGAATATAAAATAACAATAAATGAAAAAAATTATCCAGAAATGTATTTTTTTCAATTATTGTTATTTTAAATTCAAACAATAATTTTAGAAACTTCAGACATAAAAAATAATTATTTTTTCGATAAAAATATTTGATTATTGTATTTTTATTAAATAAATAATATTCATTAAAAAATTTCAATTGTTTAAATTCGTGAATTTTCTAGTTCGAATATTCTATAATTCGCCAACTTTCTGACGGGCATTTTACAATTCGGGAATTTTATAATTCGGCAATTTCGTTATACGGCAGTTTTACTATTCGGGAGTTTCATTGTTCGAAAATTTTATTGTTCGGAAATTTTTTCATTCGGGAATTTTATTATTCGGGAATTTTATAATTCAACAATTTTATTATTCGGGAGTTTTATTGTTCGAAAATTGTATTATTCGGAAATTTTTTTATTCGGGAATTTTATTATTCGGGAATTTCATTACTCGGCAATTTTATTATTCGGGAGTTTTATTGTTCGAAAATTGTATTATTCGGAAATTTTTTTATTCGGGAATTTTATAATTCAACAACTTTATTATTCGGGAGTTTTATTGTTCGAAAATTGTATTATTCGGAAATTTTTTTATTCGGGAATTTTATTATCCGGGAATTTTCTTTTTCGGGAATTTTATTTTTCGAGATTTTTTAGTCATACCTCCGTTTTTAGTAGATGCTGAACATTTTTTTTTAAATATATATTCCATATAATATTTAATTAAAGTAAAAAATTATTGAAATTCAAAAAAACCTCTTACCTTTACTTTTTCTTAGATAAAGATCCCCTAAGCTTTTTTGAGATCAAAATAAAACCGAAAAATGTGCCTTTTTTATTTTAAAAATTTTAAATAAAAACTATTTTCTATTTAAAGTTATTTCATCCCTTAGGGTTCAAATTGAAAATTTTCATAGTAAAGGGATTTAGTTTTACTTCGCAGATTTAAAAAATTGTTAATTGGTACTGTTTTTAGTGCTTAGACAATTTCAAATAAGTGATTGAAATTAAACAACCTTTGTTTTGTAATATTACTCAATTTCTATATGTTTTAATACAATAAATCTCAAATGATTTCTACTTATTTCAATGGATTTTTACGATTTCGAGGGATTTTGACGAATTTCTAGAGAACTTTAGGGAATACATTTTATTTTATTTCAAGAGATTTCTGCGGGTTTTAACAGTTTCATGGGATGAAGGAATTCGAAAATTTTCCAGGAGTTGCAAGATTTTATCTTATTAAAAAAAATTCTAAAGAATTTCAAGAGATTTCGTTTCGAAAATGTAGAAAATAATATTGCTAATAATGCCATTTAAAATAAAAAAACGATATTTTCAAAGAAAATTTTTAAGACTTAAAAAAACATTTCCATTAACAATTATTTTGCAATAGAATTTTTTCTTACTATCACTTTTTACCAATTTTTGAAAAATGCTCGAATTATAATAAATGATGGCTTATTTGAAGATTATTGACTTATTTTCAAAACTGAAAACAGTAGAGTTGTATGGAATGTTTTTCCCGAAAAATAAGTCGTGATTGATTAAAATTCAACTATTTTAAAGAAATTGGCAAAAAGCGACAGTAAGAAACAATTCAATTGAAAAAATATTATTTAAATAATTATTTTTCGCAATTCTTCAATTTTTTTCATACAAAATTATGTTTTTCTTTCGTAATATATGACGTATGATACCATTCCAATTCCTAAAATCATAGAAAATTTGTTTCAGATACTTATTTTTTGGCACGACAACAAATTTGTGAAAAATTTTAAATACCAGTTATGATTTGATTTCTTATTTTTCAGTTGCTTTTTTCAATTTTAATATTTAATGGCAGAAGTCATATAAAAATCATTTTAACATTTAAAAACTATACAGTTTCTTCTTTTCTAAATATAAAAATAAATGTCCCTGAATGATTGAAATAAATAAATTATTATCTTACGACAATTAGGATTTAAAAAACAAAGTTAAATTATACCATGACACCAAATATAACGAAGCTCATAGAAACTTGCGAAAAGTTACAGAGGAAAAGAATACAAAAAATAATGAAGTTGAAATTCTAATTTTTAATTACCCATTTACATGCAGCGTGCCTTGCTTAAAAAGGGTAAACTCTCAAATATCGCTGTATTTTTCTTAAGTCTAGTGTGGGATCTAATTACGATTATTCTCTATGGAGTTCACGTAGCGTACGTGACCTACACGAGTTTTCAGAAAAAGGGCTTAGGTCATACGATTGTGGCTGAATAGTAAAATCCTCGCATTAGTGGGATCCAGTTCCTTCTGAAAGCTTTCATACAATTCTTAGAAAGTTACATGAGGTATGCTCAAAGGGATCGATGCAGTTTCTAGAAGCCCGAGTTTCTTTATCCAGATGCATGAGAAATATTTTCTACCATATTGCTTGCTCGGGAAAAGAATACTTTCAAGTACGTTGAGGTCTTCTCGGCTCTATAAATATTTACCAATTTTAAAACTCAAAGAGAGTATATCTGGGGATTTCATTTAAATAATTAGAATTTGAAAAATAAATGTCAGTGCTGGATCACATGGTATAAAACAAGGTTCAGCCACTTTTCACTTTTTAATATTCCAGGGTTGTTGTAGGTCAGGAAAACCGGGAAATCAGGGAATTTTATTTTTGGGAAAAGTCAGGGATTTTGAAAAGAGATCTTGCAAAAGTCAGGAAATTTCTGTAAAAGGTCAATATTTGTGAAGGATACTAAATTTTAATTTAAAATTATTTCATTTCGTTTATAAAAGACTTCACCTTAAAAATTTTACAAGATTAAGATTCTTTTCTTCGAATATTAATGGTCAGGGGAAATTTAGGGAATTTGGAAAATGATATTTTGTCGCCACCCTGATATAATATTCTTGTTATTAATTTATTTGCCTTGTATTTATAGTTTCATTTTTTTTTTTTGTAGTTTCTTTCTCTAACCGATTATATTTTCATTACAAAATTGTATTATTTGGTTAAAAATTCCACAATTTTGTTAAAAAGCTGGTTGAAAATTTATATTTTGGTGTTGAAAATTTAACTGAAATATTTCTTGATTGAAAATTCAACTTTTTTTTAAATTCTTTTTGGTTTAGAAATTAATCTGTTCAGTAGAAATGTCATCTCTTTTGAATAAAAATGCAACTGTGTTTGAACATCAATCTTCTTTGGTAAAATTCGTCTTTTTTCAATTCAATTCAACTGTTTTTATTTAAAATTAAAATATTTTCGGTTGAAGTATCTACTATTACATTATTCGTTGAAAATTCATAATTTTTGTTGAATTTGAAACTACTTGGTTATCGGTGGAACCACTTAGTTAGAAAAACATTTTTTTTGTTGAAGATTCATAATTTTATTAGAAATTCCATCTTTGGTTGAAAATTCGTTTTTTTTTATTTTGAAAATTAATTTTTTTCGGTTCAAAATTAAATTTTTCAACTGAAATTATGTATAACTTTTTCATTCTTTCTTGAAAATTGATCTTTTTCAGTTGAAAATACGTCCTTTTTGGTAGAAAACTAATCTTCGTGGTTAAAATTTCCTCCTTTTTTTGGTTAAAAATGAAACTGTTTGGTTAAAAATTAACTTTTTTATTGAAAATTCATATCTTTAGTTTGAAAATTCAACTATTTCACAGATAATTCGTCTTTTGGCTTGAAATTTTAACAATTTGGACGAACTTTTTTCTAGCTGGATTGAGAAACTTATACTTTTTGTTGAATATTCGTATTTTTGTTTGAAAAATTCATAATTTTAGTTACTCTTAGAATGAACTCTTAAAATGAAAATGAGCTTTTTTACTGTAAATTCAACATTTCCATTTCTGGTTAAAAATTGATCTTTTTTATTTGAAAATTCGTCTTTTTTGGAAGCAACCTAATCTTCGTGGTTTGAAATTTCCCCTTTTTTGATGAAAAATGTAACTGTTTCGTTGAAAATTAACTTTTTTATTGACTATTCATGTTTTCGGGTTGAAAATTCAACTGTTTTGCAGAAATTTCATCACTTGGCTTGAAAAATCAACAATTTTGACGAGGTTTTTTTGTGTCCTGACTAAGAAATCTATACTTTTTGTTGAAATTTTGTCTTTTGGGTTTTAAAATTCATATTTTTTGGTAAAAATCTCAACTTCCTGATTGTAAAATTAACTATTAGATTTTTTCGTTTAAAATACATCTTGATAAGTTGAAAGGTCAACTACTTGGTTAAAAATTAAACTATTTAGTTGAAAATTCAACATCTTTTTAAATTCAATTCTGGTTGAAAATTTAACTTTTTTTGTTGAAAATCCGTTTTTTTGTTGTTGACTTTTCGAGTTGAAAATTCAATTGTTTTCCATTGATATGTAATCTTACTTGTTTGGAAATTTTACTATTTGGTTAAAAATTCATCTTTTTAAGTAAGAAATTCAAGTATTTTGTTAAAAAATCATATTTTTCTGTTCAAAAATTCAACTGTTTTGTGGAACATTCGTTTTTTTATTGAAGCTTTTGGTTGAAATTGAATATTTTTTGTTTGAAAGTTCGTCCTTTTGGACTAAACATTCATCTTTTATGTTAGAGCAGTCATCTTTTTTTATTCACATAAATAAATTTGTTCATTTTAATCTGGAATTATTTTACTCAGTTTTTTTTAAATAATTAAAATGCTGGTTTTTTAAAGTAGCCGGGGAAAATTAAAAATTGACCAGGAAAAAGTCAAGAAACATTGAAAATGATGTTTTTTAGCTACCCTGAATATTCAGAGTCAGTAATTCGAATCAATTAATTTTCTATCCCCCTAATGGACTTTGCCTCAAATCAATTCACTAGAAACGCATCTACTATATGAATCCATTGTTTGATTCTAGCGCCCAGTACACAATATCCAGAATCCAGTTCGAACGGCCAGTGGTATGATTATGGTAGACAATTATGTACGCCGCGAGAGGCTAGAAATTTGAATTGGAATACCACGCGCGCTGGTGACATGGCCGTGCAAAATTGTCCGGGTGGTGCCAATGGGTATGCACGCTGGAATTGCGTTGCCAGAGGAGACTCTGCCACCTGGGATCGAGACACTCCTGACCTAAGTGAATGTCGGTCCGTGTGGTTAACATCCTTGGAGAACCGAGTCCAAGATGGTGACGTGATTCTTGGAATTAGTCGTGACCTCTCGCAGGTGACAAACAATAGTCAGATGCTTTATGGTGGTGACATGAAAATCACGACCAAGATCATCAAAAACATGGCCAAGAAGATGGCCCAGGACATCAGAACGTATCAAGATCCAAGTCAGAGGGAAGCCAGCGTCACAGAATTACTTCAGGGTGTCATCAGAACTGGTAGCAATCTTCTAGATGAGGCACAATTGGCCTCCTGGAAGGATCTGAGCGAAAGTGATCAGATGGTCGTTGCCACCTCGTTGTTCATTGGTTTGGAAGAAAATGCCTTTCTCTTGGCTGAAACTCTCACCCACGAGAAGAAAATCATTCAGGAGGGCAGAAATATACGTGAGTTCGTTTATCCTTATTGCAAGATCTATGATTTATGTGCATATTTCATTATTCATACTGTGGTTCTTGTTTTCAGTAATGGAGGTTCGTGTTCTGGAAACGCGTAATATCAATAACAACGTAGAAGTCTTTCCTTCGAAATCCACTCAGCAGAAATGGAACGCTACCATTGAATTGCCGAGGCGAGCGCTCCTGGAGAACAGCGAGGGCGGGATTGTTCGACTCGTTTTCATGGCTTTCGACAGACTTGAAGAAATTTTACAAACTGTGGAGAAAATACCCACAGTCGTCATGAGCGATGATGTGCTAGCACAACCAAAGGAAAATAGAACGAGAATTCTCAACAGTAAAGTCATATCAGCGTCACTCGGAAAAGGGAGACACATTGAACTTACCCAACCGGTCAAGATCTATTTCAAACATTTGAAAGTTTCTGACAATGTGACGAATCCCACGTGTGTCTTCTGGGATTATATCTTCAAGTAATTATCTTTCATCTGGCTATAGTATAAACAAACATTTAGTTGATGATTAATTCTAATTACATTTTCTGTTTACAGTGCGTGGTCGAATGAGGGGTGTGGTGTTCTTGATACAAACAAGACACATACTGTTTGTTCGTGTAGTCATCTGACAAACTTTGCGATCCTCATGGACGTGCATGCCGTTCCCCTGACAGACGGACAAGATCGTGCTCTGCAAATAATGACATACATCGGTTGCACCATCTCTGTGGTGTGCCTTTTCCTCGCAATTCTTACATTTCAGCTCTTTCGGGGTCTGAAGGTAACTACATCATTTCAAGTATTAAATTTAAACATAGTCATTATCAGAAGAATATATATATATGAGTTAACCATTCTAAATTTTCAGTCTGACAGAACAACAATTCACAAGAATCTGTGCGTCTGTTTGCTCATTGCCGAGCTCCTTTTCGTCTGTGGAATCGGACAAACGGATCAGAGAGTCCTCTGCGGTATTGTTGCGGGACTTCTTCATTTCTTCTTCCTTTGCGCCTTTGCCTGGATGTTCCTCGAAGGTATTTAATTTAATAAAATAGACCAACTTTTATTCAAATCTAAGAATTCATCATTTATCTATCTTTATCATTTTTTTTTTCCAGGCTTTCAACTATACGTAATGCTTATCGAAGTTTTCGAGGCTGAAAAATCGAGACTTCGATGGTACTATCTCGTAGCTTATGGCTTGCCATTGCTTATAGTCTCCATCTCCTGCATAATCGATCCTCTTAGCTACGGAACTGATCGTCACTGTTGGCTCAGGACAGACAACTACTTCATCTTCAGCTTCGTGGGGCCTGTGATACTTGTCATTCTGGTAAAAAGAAAACTTACTCAAACTTTATAACTCATAAAATATTTATTGCAGGAAATTATAAACTCTTCTCCTTTTTCTCTTATTATTCTTTATTTAATCACTCAATAATCTCTCGTTTTTTTCCCATTGGAAATAATACGCATTCGATCCCATTTCCATGGAAATCTTTAACATAGCTATTTGCTGCTCAACAGGCAAATTTGGTATTCCTCTCGATGGCGATCTACATGATGTGTCGGCACGCGAACACCACCGTTTCCATGAAGAGCAAAGAACATTCTCGGCTCGCCAGTGCAAGGTAAGCAGCAACTCATGTCCGACAAATTTTTCACAAACGCAGCAGTTTGCACATAACATTCGAGTCGGTAAAAAATACATCACGTACGAGGACAGAAACTCTGAACGAGTAGAATCGAAGTGTGTTTTATGCTTTCAATTTACGTTAAGCTTGACTCGCTTCCAAAAACTTTAAGGAAGAGGTTTTTTTTTCTTCACGCATTTTTTTATGACGCATTTTTTGATTTCGATTGGAAAAAAGTTTTTGTTGGAATGATCGCAGATTGCGTTCAACACACCACATTGTGATGCAATTTTCTGTAGATACACACGCATTGTTTATAATCATACATTTGCAAATCATTCTCATAATATTTCATACAAATTTGTACAGATAATTATAATTTCTCATAGATATAATTTTTCGAATACAACTTTGGGAGATTCGGTTTTTTTATTTAGATAAACTTCTTTTTGGGTGTTGGTTTGGTATTTCGTAGAACTAAAACTGTTGCTCTCTCGATTCGAATTATCATTTCTGTTGATGACTTTTGATGGTGTAGTACATTCAAAGAGAAGGGGAGATTATAGTTCGAATCGCGAAACAGATTTTAATCCATAGATTTATTAACGGTGTCGGAACAACCGCCTAACTTCTGTATTGTTTCATTTTTTTTATTAAAAACTTCTACCCACTTCTGTCTACACTTCTACATTCTTCTGCATGGCGTGGTTGGTTGGTAGTGGAAAGGAGGAAAATGCTCTTCCCAACAAATTGCAAGCGCACTTGTAAGATATTTACGATTTTTATTATCCTTCACCCGACATCTTAATGATTTATTCATCATTAGAGAAGCTAATTTTTTATTTAATTTTTCGATTTTTCCACGTAGTCGTAGAATAAGCTTTTCGCACTTGTAAGTTGGTAAACTCAGTGAAATATTAATTTGATCTTAGCTATTCAAATATCTGGTCATAGTAGTTGCATTGAGTTTACACGCAAGTTACTGCATGCTTTGATTTTTTAATTTGGTATGTTTTGTACCCAAATTAATGTAGATAGTTTGAGTGTAGTTATGTAAAAACTAAAACTAATTCCTCATTATAAGTTTTCCACATTGACTTACAACACAATGAGTATTTTACAACAATGGTACACGAAACAATATTAATAAATGGGGCAGTTGGTGATGGAGTAGATTGTCTTTGCAGAAATAATTCTAGGAAACTAACCAGAGAAGTTACGTGTACTATTCTCGTGAAATATAACACATTTTTTTAAGGATCTCGAACCGAAACTACAGATCTTGATTATTTAACAGGGCCTGGTTGCGCGGAGCAGTCGTGTTGGTGTTCCTCTTAGGACTCACCTGGACATTCGGACTCCTTTATCTCAATCAAAGTACCATAGTGATGGCTTATATCTTCACTATACTCAATAGCCTTCAAGGATTGTTTATCTTCGTATTTCACTGTGTACAGAACGAAAAGGTAAGTCGAGCTTCTTGTTAGTTTTAAGATCCTCTACGATATTTTGGATATCTTCTAAGATATGTCTTTCTAATACTCGCGGACATGGACTGATCATTCCAGGTGAAAAAAGAATACCGAAAGTTCATCAGAAGACATTCCTGGCTACCAAAGTGCTTGAGGTGTTCGAAGACGGTGACCGGAAATTCGGGTTCTTCGGGCACCAGTGGAGTTGGCGCAGGAGCCAATGGTGGGAAGGACTTTGGTTCTCACAATACGTCCTCCAATCCCTCAGCACCGACGACGGATAGTTCCGGATTGTCGCCGCATGCAGCTTCCAATGTGGGTACCTCACCGAACAATCACAGCAACCTGACAGCAGCCTGTAACAATACGAATCTTTCGATAAACGTGAACTTGAACAATTTGTCGCTGAGGTCGCCAGTGGGGCCACACCAGTTGCATATGATGGCGCCTAGCAACCACAATAGGCATCCCGCTCAACAAGGTATCCAAAGACCGCTTATACACCAAACCAGAAAAAAAACCCGCTCGAGGTCTCTTGCTTCTCTCTGTCTCTAGCCATCGATTAACTTTCACTTCCGGGCCGTGACTTTTCTCGATTTCCTTATTTTCCACTGTTGACTATCGATCAGCTTGATCACGAAACGTGTGCTGCTCCTTTGCATCAACCCCCATGGTTGATCAACTTGAACTCTCGATTTTTACCTGCATCCCACTATTGAACTATGTTTTTTTCTTTTTCTTTTTTAATGTGTGACCCCAAGTTTGTTGCAGGGTACTCAAATCTGAGGATTCCTCGATACTCAAATTGAAATGTCTTGAATTTAATTGAAATATGTTTTTTGGTTCGTTTAACCAAATTTTTTCAAGTGTACATAGATTTTCAGAAAACTTTACATCGAAGAAGTCGCACGAGTAATGCAGTTTAATCTAACCAATTGTATATAAAAGAAAAGTTAACGGTGGTTAATTGAGTATTATCCAGCAGGACTGTCACAGCTGCGCGATTTCAGCCGCATGACGTTTATCTCGTAAATTTAAAAAGCCTACTCTGGTAAATGCACTTTCGAGCTAAATCACACGCTAGACACACAAGAGTACAAGATAGTTTAGAAATTAAACAAGACCTCCTACTAACCAGTGGTGATTTTCGTTCTGCTTCTTTTGCGGCGGGGTTTGGTGTACGCGGTTGCCGGTTACTTTGTTCGCACTGTACAAAACACTTAACAAAACTTATGTTCTCGAACGGTTTATCCTTCGTTTCAGATCCGCATTTTTTCTTTACGGAGAAAAAACCAGTGAGGAACTGGTCCGTTGCTTGAAAGATTCGTAATGTACAAGACAAGAGAGGCAGAAACAGGCAACGTAACTTCCAAAAAAATAAGTTTTCCCCACCCATTTTTTGAAGTTGAAGAAGTTTTGAGTTGCCTTTTTCTATCTCTAGCTATCATACCTCGTAAGCAAAGTTGACATCTCAAAATCGTTTGTTTTTCAAATTGAAATTGTTTTTGAAATTGAAGTAAGCTTGTAAAAATAGATTTTGAGCTGTTATCTTTTTTGAGGTGCACTGTAAGATACATAGCATATTACGCATACTCACTCATGCACGCACGCCATCAACATGCTAACAAATTTCCAGTGGAGATAAGTTCAGTTCCTAAAGAAATAAGAACATTTATTAAATGTTCCCGAGAAGCTAAACTTGATACGAAGCCAAAGAAGTTTGTAACAGCACTGCTAACAGTGAAATCGATTACAAACTACATCGGAACTTGTACTGCACTGGAAACTTTTTGGCACTGTTTGCTCCAACATATCCCAACGCCTCTTCCAACAATACAGTCACCCGAAAACCTCTCAACGAGTTTCACAACACCAGGTACCTAAAAAGGCCATTCCGGGTTTAACTTTTGAGACAGATCGGATGCTAGAAATCCCCAAACTCTTTGAATTCCATTCTCGCTTAAATCACTGGTGTACTTTGCCCATTCTTACTTTACCCCAACGTATTTTACCCATCTTACTCTACCCTAATCGTGTCTTGTCTGATCTGTTTTTTTTTCGCTTTACCAAATCGGATCTTCGGCTCCTTTGAAGCAACAATTTGTTGGTATGTTCTGGTACATTATCCGCGCTACAAATTTTCTACCTAAATCTCTGGTCCGATTAAACATTGCTATCGGTTATCACGCGAGAATATCTCGCGTGACCGGCCTCTATAGGTCACGCAAAACGCGTAGAGTAATTTCGGACACGTAGAGAATGTACGTGCGTGCAGACGTCGTCGCGTATCTCTATACATCGCTATAGATTTGTTTCCAAGCCTAAGCGGTATCCACTTCGCTTATCACGAACAACATGTTCGCTAGAATAGAATCATCAGTTGTTCAGAGGTGAGCTGACACGTGATACCAAATGACACAAAATCCCCTTAAACGACCAATTAACGCCCATTACCGAATTACTTTTCACCATCATCTCATCTCATATATGATCTCAACTCATGATAGCGTAAATATTTCAGAAATCTCTTAAAGAGATTTCAAAGATTCCCTAGAATTATTAAAACTGTGCTCTAGTGGAATTTCGAGGTACTGCCTTTTGGCAGTAGAGTCTCAGAGATGCTCCCTTTTTTTTCTCTTTCTTTTTGGAGTGCTCGACATTGTCAAGTGATTAGACTTAGGTCTTTTTTTTTAAATGGAAATAAATTCGGAAATTGAATCCGAGGTACAATGGGGAAATAATCACGAAATTAAGGAGAATGGCTAACCCTTGGTTTACAGTATTTGGTGTCCGGACGAGGTTGGCCAACTACCGATAGGCAAGCAGCAGTTGCTGTGCCACATGAAACTTCCACGTCAGAGAATCATATCGTGGCCACGCTGCCCCACGCCCGTCACGCCTTCTTCCCCTCAGCTCCTAATATCCCCAAATCTGCCACTGCTACCTGGGGGCCCCTTAACAAAAACCTCATGTGGAAGGTAACTAACTCATGGCTATTGGGCCACGCTACTACTAATACTAACTCTACTTTTTTCGCGCACCAAAGCTCTGCGTGGTCCGTATTTATCGCCACGCCTAACTCTCGAGTCGCACAAAAAAGAAGTGCCTGATAAGCCTCAAGGAGTCTTAACATCTCCTTTTGTCTGTTCTTCTTTTGCATGATACTCCAAACCTGAAAAGATTTTAGTTTATTCCACCTCCTTCTGTTTTCACTTTTTCGCGAATTGACCATATAATTGGATCAGATACTGATCATAAAAAAATATATAGAGATTAAATAAGTATCCTTGGTATTGTGAATTTTAAATGGATTAGGTGGAATAGGCTAATTAATCTTTGTAAATATTTCCACTTGCTTTGACACTGAGCGTTCTAGTAGATTTGATAATTTGACATCTGAAAAAAAAAACCCAGCAAACGAATGTCATGATTGTGTGAAAATAGTTTGATTCCTAGAGTGATTCTGATAACACACTTATTCTTTTTGCAATATTTTCTTTTTTCCTTTCTGTTTTATTTCTTTTAGTTAAGTGATATGATCCTGCTCTTTTAGATGATTGAAAATATTTGATAGATTGTAGTTTTCCTGAACGCTTTCAGTTTTTATTAACTTAGTATTATACCTAAACTGTTTATTTTATATTTTATTATGATTAAAAATACGATACAATCATAACAAGATTTGGCGAGTTTGAAAAGGAAACTTAATCGGTAGGTTGACCCTATTTTTGTTTCGTTTAATTTATACGAAAACTTTATTCAACTAGATTGAACTTTTATGTGCAATAATTATATATCCCTCTTTACAGTAACTTGATGAATACAATTAATCCTTAGATATGTGGTGTGAGATCTGGCACTCTACCAAATGAAAACAAAAATATAGGGTCACCCTATTTGTCCCATCCTTTCAGAATAAATCATCCAAAATTCAAACCAACACACAGAATTCTTATCAATTTATTTTCTCTCCCAACAGAACATTTCTTTTAAATCCTACTCTCGTGACTCTGGACACGGAGGGTCGGAACAAGAAGAGTCGCCCCGGACTCATGGCTCGATGACCTTGCAGGGCTACTCAGGAAGAACGCGCGAACGGCGAGTAGGCGGTGATGAGATTGGCACCAGGACGACTGGACGAAGAGCAGCCTCTCCCTACAACCACACCTACACCGAAATCCGAGACGGACGAGGTGGCCATCACCAGATTGGACATCATCATGGTCAACATCTGCACTTAACGAGGGGACTCGTGGGAGAGGATGATCCGGTCTACGAGGAGATTGAGCGTGGAAGCGAAATCCAAGTCTCCGACATGTCTGACGAGGATGGCAGACGACAAAGCGACATGAGCAGACAATCTTCTCGAAGCTATGGGGATCACAGGCCCTTGATTCCATATTCTCCAGCAAATGACCGGAATTTAAATCATTACGGACAAACTGGAGAACGCAGTGTAGCTCATTACGATCCGTCGGAATACAGTCCAGCTCAAGAAAGGACTCTAAACGCCTGCTGGGAAAAACTCAGACGACAGCAACCTAGGTACGAGTTGGGTGAACTACCTCGACTTCCCGGCACTTATGGAATTTCTCCTCAAGATCACACGAGGACGGTTGCTGTCCTCGACGGCCATACCGTCGTTTGTCACCTTCAACCTCAAACTGACATGTACACAGGACGAGGTATCCCGCCGCCATCCTACAGCGAATGTTAGAAAAGTCTACGTTATATTCTCTTATGAAGAAGTTTCTGTTGTTCTCGTGAGTTCACGAATCCGAGATCCCTCAAGCGAGCCGCTTCGGGAGAATCTCGAGCAAAGACCCCTCGGTGCAGAGCTGAAATGTGATCGTTGGTTTCGCTTCGACTTGGAAAGTCTTAACACAAACCCTGAGAAAAATTCTTCAAGGCTCTCTTGAACCAGAAGGCTTTTGTAAAAAAAAAACAATTCGAAATAGTCAAGCTTACTGCGAAAGTAGAGACCTAGACTTCTGGTATACTTTTCGAATTTTTACCAGGGTATGTCAAGTTGTCAAGTGAGATCTTAGACTGATGCGAGTGTAGCTCAAATCTTAATGCGAAACCTAGACGATTCGCCGAGAATCTTAGCCATATTGCGACCATAGGAGGGAGATAGGCGTTTATATTTTCGCGGGTCGAAATGAGGAATTACGCCGACTGACGTGCTGTCGTCCAGCCTTGTAGAAAACATCCACTGACATTTGGACCATCTTTGACTTTTGCTGAGAGCTTTATTTCATGATGTAAAAAAAACAAGAAAGATGTATTTCAAAAATGACGTATTTCTCTGCGCCTTTGATGAACTTGGGTTTCTTTCGAAACGTGTTACAGCAAGTACTGGTGAACTTGTTTTCAGTGTGAGGGCACCTTCATTTGATAGAGGTGCTTTCACACCGAAACTATTTCACCACAAGAGAGGGCAGAAATTGTCAATTTTTTAACATTCTCCTTCGGTTTTGTTAGAATGGTGAAAGTAGAGGATATTGAAATTCGGTGTGGTATTTTCAACAAGGGTGACCACAAGCAAGGTGCCGTCTGGACGAAGGCATTTTGCGTGTGATAAGAGTTCGAAGTGTAACCCGGAGCAAGTCGATGTGCATGGTTCGAGCGAATGAGTGTATCTGTGATTAAGTATCGAGTCCTGTATCATAACTAGCGGACCTCCTTCTCGAATATGTACATTGTCCATGCGCATGTATCTTGCCGAAGAACCGATTGAAACATGTGCATTAGGAATTGATCGCGTATGCATTCAAAATCACGGATTCTGTCGTGGAATATCATTAACTTATAGGATTTGCAGGCGCACGAAAATTGTCGTCTTTGCTTTTGTCCGATGCGAATTTTTCGGAGAAGGGAATGAGTGGATTTTCACCGCAGTGCGCTGTACAATCGTTTTAACTGAGACTAAGTGTCCCGTCGACATTCAATAGCTCAAGGACTGTCATCGGGTCTCCTAAGTTTACGATTAATCCTCAAACGTTTTAAAGAGCTGAGTCAAGCTGTGGTGCTTTGATCGAAAATGCAGTACTTTTCACTTGTCGGCACTCGACTATTTATTTTTTCAAGGCTCGAGTGGGAATTTCTTTAGTTTATTTTATTTCTCTACTTCTTTCTCTCGCTGTTATTTATTATCGCTTTATTGTTGTGTAAATTTGAATTAAAGATATTGATATCGCCCACTCACAGCTATTTGCAGAAACTTAATTTCGTTTTGTAATTACCGTGTGCTGAGAATTAAGTGGAAAAGTTTTGCATTTGCATCAAAGCGGCGGAGATTGACTTGTCGTATGCGGCGATCGATAAAAGAATAATGTTTCAAATAACATTGATTTTAAGGCACTAAGAGTTCAAACGTTTGAACCAAGTCTCTTGTGGAAATTTAAGGATTTGTAAATTCTTTTAACTTATTGACGCAAAAATTTTATTTCCTTTATGCCCCTTATTTTTCCACAATAGAAGTGGTTCATGGAAAAGATCAAACTTACGGCATTGATTATGTGATATTGAGAAGCCTGATTTTCAATTAATAAATTCTTTTATCGATTGACGTTTTTGCTTCCCTTTGACCCTTTCTCTGTATATTTTCTTTGGAATGTTATGTTTTGGTCCCAGAATGTTATTTTTATAAATAAATATATATGTATGTATATGTATGTAAACCGTGTACTAATGACGCAAGTGTGTAAGAGAGATATAGGAGTAAGCAATTTTCCATGCGAAGAGGAAAAGGCAAAACATAGTCACTGTTTTTTACTATTTTTAAACAAAAAAATGTATCTATCGTAATTAATCTGTAACTAAGAAAACCCGCGCGCTATTTATTTTTTTAGCACTCGTAAACGTTTTTAATGTATAAATTACTTGAGCGACTATAGAAAAACGTCGTATATTGTGATCGTGCGCATCGCTGAATCGCTCGAGAACATCTGAAAACAAAAAACATGCATTTACTTTTCAGATTCAATTGCAAATTTTTATGTATCATCTGTAGATATTAATTATTAATATGTTGGAAAAATCAAACCGAGCCAAAAGAAATTTCATTTGAAATCAATTTGAATCGTTGAAGCGTTCGACTGAATCTAGGAAAAAATTATCGGGATATGTGTGACTGTAGTTTCTAATATTCTCGAGGAGCGTTTTCGATGCTTTATTTATTTCCAAATCAATCTTTTTTTACCGTGAACTTTGCTCTGATATATGATAATAATATCTGCATTAGACGTACAACTGTGTTAAATGTTAAGTGTTCCCAGGTGTCCTTGCACTCAAATATAAGCACCGCAGAAGTATGAAGAACAACTTTTGTATCATATAAATCAGACTAACAAGAAGAAGTCGCGAGATGTGTGTCGCTCCAGTCGAATCGGCGACGCACATCTCGCGATCTCTCCTCGTAAATTAACGTTTAACATCCTTCAAAAACACGTTATCAAATATATAATTTTCATCACTAGAAGAGATTCTAAAGAGTTCCTAGAAAAGATATTTTTAATTTAGCATTAGAAGCGCCAAACTGATTCGCATTTATATTTTATATTGCAACGAAACGAGAGTTGAAGACAAATAGTTCATTTTTAGCATTCCATTGTACATTTTTCATCATCCTAGGCAGTTGCGATCTTAAAAGTTGGAGAATTGTGACTTTTTTTTTTGTGCATAGGGAACCAACATGACGTTATGTGACGTTTTTTAGGTTGAAAACTAATTTAAAGTAACGCGTTATTGTCGAAGTGTTTCTTCGAGCCCTGTAAATATTGTATATAAAGCTTTGTACATGTTGAATACTTGTAATGTAAGTACGAATGGTGAAAGTTCACGTAACGGTTAGTGTGAGATATCGTAGGTAAGTAGTTTGAGATCGCGAGGAAGAGACGCGTAAAGTTAATTTAAGTCCGAACGTAATATATAGGTATGTAAATAAACTAAGCAATGAGGTAAAATACTAAAAAGTCCCAAATAATCATTGGATATTTATAAAGATTCCACTAGAGTAGGAGCGACGATGAAAGAAATAAAATTTGTCTCCAACGCGTTTCTCCGTGCAACGGAGTCTGTCGTTTTAAATCGAAATACGCGTCGCATTGAATCCAGACAGGCAGACAGACAGACAAATATACAATGCATGTTTTATCATTAGCTCTTTTATAAGCTAATATTCCATTTTCCGCTCACGCAAAAGAAAAACGAATACGTGATTATTGTACTCGGTTGTATATTTATTTACGTTCCTTAGTTACTTTCATCCCCTCGCTGCCTCGCGTAACTCAACGAAGCGAGAGCTCCTAAATTCATTTTGAAATTGAGACTCTTCTTTTAAATACTGATTTTATTTAACCCCCTTTTATTTCATAGAAAAAGCTTTCTTTCACGAATATTTCTTTTTAATCATTTTGAAAAAGAGTTTTGAGTTTGTACAAACGGAGCTTTGGATTTGTTGAGTTACTTTTTTACCTACTTGCGCACTGGAAAGAAATGATGCAAGTGAAAATTTCAGACTTGTAATAATCTTGTTTATTCATTTTATATGCTTCTCTAAGACTGTCTGATACAAAAACAGAAAATAAATATGTGTACCAATCTCTGAAATGAATACTGTGTTTATGTTCACCTTCCCTCAATTTCCTGTATAATAATCTTTTGATTTTGTTTTTTAGAAAGCAGAAGCCAATAGTCACAAAATTGTAATGACTATAGAGCCATAGTAAAACTCTTAAATTTTCTAGTAAATAAATTTTCTACCTGGAAATTTCAGGCCATTTTTTTGAAGTTAAGGAATTTTTTTAAAGTCAGCGAATTTTTTGACAGTGTGTTTTTTTTTAATGCAATATAAAATTGAATAAAAATGATTCTTTATTTGTAAAAGGAGCTTCATAGTACTGTACTTAAATATTTTGTCGAAAATTATTTTTTTTCGGTTCAAAAGTAATGTTTTTAAACTTAAAATTGAACTATTCTATTTTTGGTTGAAAAATAATCGTTTATAGCTAACAATTCAAGTATCTGGTTGAAGATTCGTGTATTTTTTTGGAAAATTCAACAACAGTTTATTTGCAATTTTTTCTCTCTTTTGACTGAAGAATCTTTCTTAGTTAAAAGTTCAACTTATGTTCGAAAGTGATCATTTTTCGTTGAAATATTAGCTACAAAATTTTCCGTTCCAACAGTGAGGACTCATAATTTTAATTGAAAATTCATCTCTTTGGTTGGAAAATGAGATGTTTTGTTAATTTTTTATATCATTTTTTTAAACTGAAAAATGTAACTATTGCAGTTAAATATTCTATCATTTTAATTAATAATTCATCTTTGTGGTCGAACATTAGTTGTTTTACATAAAAATTTAACTATTTAATTTTTAATGGACCTTTTTTTGACGTTATTGTCAGTTGAAAATTCGTATTCTTGGGTAAAAATTAATCATCTTGGTTGAAAATTCTATTATTCTATTTAAAAATTCATCATTTTAGTTGAAAATTCATCTTTTTGGTTTACACTTGAAATATTCCGGTTGAAGATTTATCATTTTGGTTGATAATTCATCATCTTCTTTGAAAAAGTAACTATTTTTATTTAAATCAGTTTTTTGTTGTTGAAAATTATTACTTTTTTAAACTGAAAATTTAACTTTCAATTGAATATTCCCTCGTTTTAATCAAAATTTCATCTCTTGGGTTGAATATTAATTGTTTTAACTGCAAATTTAACTATTCTATTTTCGGTTGAAAATTTTCTAATTTTTACTTGAAAATTCAACAGTTTGTTTACAATTTCTTCTGTCTTTTACCTGAAAAATCTTTCTTAGTTGAAAAGTCGTCTGTTTTGTTTGAAATATCAACTGCTACATTTTTTGTTCAGGGTTCATATTTTTTGGAATGAAAATTTCATTACTTAGTTCAAAGTTAAACTCTATTTTTAAAAATTAATTTTTTTGGTTGAAGATTCATCATCTTAATTTAAATTTTATCCCATTGGTTATAAAATGAACTATTTTGTTGAATTACTGTTGTTGATTATTAATTTTTTCAAACAAAATGTAAATATTTCAGTTGGATATTTCATAATTTTAGTTAAAAATTCATCTATCTGGTTGAACATTAATATTTTTAAGTAAAACTGTCACTACTCAATTGCTGATTGACCTTTTTTTAGCCTCATTCTCAGTTGAAAATTCTTTTTTTATTGTTTAAATTAATCTTGGTTAAAAATTCGGTTCAAAATTAATTTTTTTTAACTTAAAATTGAACTATTCTATTTTTGGTTGAAAAACAATCGTTTATAGCTAAAAATTCAAGTATCTGGTTGAAGATTCGTGCATTTTTTTTGAAAATTCAACAACAGTTTATTTGCAATTTTTTCTCTCGTTTGACTGAAAAATCTTTCTTAGTTGAAAGTTCAACTTATGTTCGAAAGTGATCATTTTTGGTTGAAATATTAACTACGAGGCCTTTCTATGCAATTCTTTTTGCATATTTTGAACTTTTCGAATGTGTTTTTTCAAAATATCTGATTTTTGAATTCATAATGTTTCTGAGCCTTTTTGTTCAAAAATAGAATTTTTTCACAGATTGACTTGATAATATTGTGTTTCTAAAATTTTTGTTAAAAAATTTTCCGTTCCAAAAATAAGGATTCATAATTTTTATTGAAAATTCATCTCTTTGGTTGAAAAATGAGCTGTTTTGTTCATTTGTTTATATTTTTTTTTAACTGAAAATTTAATTATTCCAGTTAAATATTCCATCATTTTAATTAATATTTGATCTTTGTAGTTGTTGTTTTACATAAAAATTTAACTATTTAATTTTTGATTGACCTTTTAATTCGTATTCTTGGGTAAAAATGAATCATCTTGGTTGAAAATTCTATTATTCTATTTAAAAATTCATCATTCTAGTTGAAAATTAATCTTTTTGGTTCAAACATGAAATATTCCAGTTGAAGATTTATCATTTTGGTTGATATCCTTCTTTGAAAATGTAACTATTTTTATTTAAATTAGTTTTTTGTTGTTAAAAGTTATTACTTTTTTTAACTGAAAATAAAACTTCCAATTAATTATTCCATCCTTTTAGTTAAAATTTTATCTCTTGGGTTGAACATTAATTTTTTAAATTGAAAATTTAACTATTCTATTTTTTGTTGGAAATCGCTTGTTGGAAATCGCTCATTTTTAGTTGAAAATTGCTCATTTTTTGTTGAAAATTCAACAGTTCGTTTGCAATTTCTTCTCTATTTTAACTGAAAAATCTTTCTTAGTTGAAAAGTCGTATGTTTTGGTTGAAATATCAACTGCTACATTTTTTGTTCAGGATTCATCTTTTTTGGAATGAAAATTTCATTACTTAGTTCAAAGCTAAACTCTATTTTTAAACATTAATTTTTTGGTTGAAGATTCATCATCTTAATCGAGATTTTATCCCATTGGTTGAAAAATGAACTATATTGTTGAATTACTGTTGTTGATTATTAATTTTTTATACTGAAAATGTGAATATTTCAGTTGGATATTACATAACTTTAATTATAATTTTATCTATTTTATCGATCTGGTTGAACATTAATATTTTTAAATAGAACAGCTGAAAATTTATCTTTTTGGTTTAAAATTCAACTATTCTCATTGAAGATTTATCATTTTATTTGAAAATGTAACTAGTTTTTTAAAAATTAGTTTTTCTGGTTGAAAATGATTATTTTTTTAACTGAAAATGGAACTTCCGTTGAAAATCCAAGTATATGGTTGAAAATTCATATATTTTGTTGAAAATTCAACATTTTGTTAAAAATTTTTTTCTCTCTTGACTGAAAAATCTTTCTTAGTTGAAAATTCGTTTCTTCTGATTGAATTCTACTGTTTTGGGTTAAAAATTAACTTTTTTTTTGTTCGAAATATCAAATACTAAATTTTTCGTTCAGGATTCATCTTTTTGGAATGAAAAAATTACATACTTGGTTGGAAGTTAACTCTATAGTTAAAAATTAAGTTTTTTGAGTAAAGATTCATCATTTTAATTAAAAATTCATCTCTTTGGTTGATCATTAATTTTTTTAACTGAAAATTTAACTATTCAATTTTTGGTATTTTGCTAAAAATTCTTCTTTTTTTGGTAGAAATTAATCTTGGTTGAAAATTCAACTATTCCATTTTTTTTTAAATCGTACTTTTTGATAGAGAAAATTAATCTTCTTGTTTGAAAATGTATCCTTTTGGTTGAAAATTAAAGTATTTCACTTAAATATTCATAATTTTAGTTGACGATTCATCACTTTCGTTAAAAATTTAACTATTTGGTTACAAAAAATTCTGGGTTGGAAGCTAAACTCTTCATGTTAAAAATACATATATTCCATTTGAAGATTCTTCATTTTAGTTTTAAATTCATCACTTTGGTTGAAAATTAATTTTTTAACTGAAAATTTAACTATTCCATTTTTGGCTGCAAACTGATTTTTTAGTTGAAAATTCAACTATTAGGTTGAGAATTCATATATTTTGTTGAAAAATCGTTCTTTTTAGTAAAAAAATAAGTCTTATTTGATCATTTATCTTTTTGGTTGAACATTCAAGTACTCCAGTTAAATATTCATCATTTTCAATTGAAAATTCATCTTTTTGGTTGAAAATAAAACTTTTTGGGTGGAAGTTAAACTCTTCTTCTTAACAATTCATATATACCGGTTGAAGATTCAACCTTTTTGTTGAAAATTCATCACTTTGGTTGAAGATCAGTCTTTTTTAGTGGAAAATTCATTTTTTTAAACTGAAAATGTAACTATTCCATTTTTAGTTGAAAACTGATTTTCTAGTTCAAAATACAACTATTTGGTTGAAAATTGATCTTATTTAATTGAAAATTCAACTATTAGGATGAGAATTCTTGTATTTTGTTAAAAAATCGTGTTTTTGACTAGAAACTTCATTTTCTTGGTTGAAAATTTCGCCCTTTTGTCAAAAATTTATCTATCTTGTAGAAAAGGCAATAGGATTGAATTTGATGGACTTTAGGGATTTATTGACGGTACTTATACTGAAAAATATATCTTAATGTAATTTATCAAAGCTTTCAAAATGAAACATTATTGGAATCCCTAGAAACCAAAAAAAAAAACATTGTTTATAATAAACTCGTAAAACTCTGATACATATTCCGAGACGATTGTTTAAAAAAATTACAAAAAACTTACAACCGTTTAAATAATTTTCGAAAAGCAACATGAATTAAACCATTTTTAAATAAAAATGTAACTGTAAAAGAAGATAAGATCTAAAATAAAAATGGAAAAGGAGAAAATTGAACTTTTCCTATTACGATGACGATGTTTATAAACTTCTCTACTCAATATTTTTTTTTATGCTGACAGGGTGTCCAGCGATTCTTAGGAACGAAATTCAAGGTATTTTCCAGGTTTTCCAGGTCAAGAAGTCAAGTTTTTCCAGGTTTCTTTTTTTTACATCAAATAATGAAATAACCATTTGTTATCCATGTAAAAAATAAGCCATTTCATTTTTTGTTGGTCAATAATTTCTAAAAAAAGGCGGAACCATAAATGAACAAATTTTTTATTTTTTGCGAACATAAGTCGTCTTTGAAACCTTGAAATCTTTGAAATCTTTGTGAATTAGTTGAAATCTCTTGAAGTACATAAAATCGTTGTGAAATCTTGAAATTTCTGCGAAATCTTTTGGAATCTTTTCAAATTTTTGTAATATATTTGAAATCTTTGAAAACTTTATAATCCTTGAAACCTTTAAAGTTTTTTGAAATTTTTTGAAATTTTTATGAAATATTTGAAATATTTGTGAAAGCTTTCTTCAATCTTTGTTTGTAAATCTTTCGTATTCGTTTGAAGTCATCGAAATCTTTGAAATCGTTCAAAATCTTTTAAATGTTTTGAAACCTCCGGAATTCTTGTATAATTTTGATATCTTTATGAAATTTCTATGAAATCTTTCTTTTGTATCTTTTGTATTCATTAAAAATCGTAACAATTATTTCAATCTGTGTAAAATCTTTTGAAATCTGAAAAATCTAGTTTACTATAACCTTTAAAACTTTTGAAATATTTCGAAAGTTTTAAAATCTATGGAAATGTTCGAAATCTTTGTGAAATCTTTGAAATCTGGTGTATATGCCTTTTTTGAATCTTTGAAATCCTTGCAATCTTTATGAAATGTTAGAAATCTTTGAGAATTTGTTGTGAAATTTTTTTAAATCTTCATCAAATCTTTTTAAATATTTGTGAAATTTTGCTTACATCTTTGTTTGTAAAATCTTTTTTATTCGTTAAAATCAGTGAATTAATATTGAAATGTTTTCAAATCTTCTAAAATGTTTTGAAACTCTTTGAAATCATTTCAAATCTTCGAAATATTTTAAAATCTTAGAAATCTTATGTACTGTAAACGTTTTCAAATCTTTGAAATCCTTTAAATCTTTGTAAAATGTTCAAAAACCTCTTAAATATTCTAAAATCTTTGAAATATTTTGAAACTGTTTGAAACTGAATTAAAATCGAAATTTTCAACTAATAATTTTTATTATTTTTAAGTTGAATGTCACAAAAAAATGTATACTTGTAACATTCTATAGTAGCGGAGACGAAATAAAAAACTTATAGAATTATTCACAATATCGGGGTGGCGATTCGGCGAACGATTTCAAATTTCCGGTCATTTCCCGGTCAAGTTTTTAAACTTTCCTGGTCAACTAAAAGTAACATATTCATATTTCCAGAAAAAACGCAAATATTTATTTTAATTTATGAATACTTGAAATTTTCACTGAAAAATATTCATTTATTACAAAAAATGGAATAGTTAAACTTTCAGTTGAAAAAATTAATTTTCAACAAAAAAAACGGGTTTTCAACAAAACAGTTCAACTTTCAACCAGAGTGATGAATTTTCAATTAAATTATTAATCTTCAACTGGAATAGTTAAATTTTAAACCAAATAGTACAATTTTGAACTAAAAAAATAATATTTTTCAACCGAAAATGGAATAGTAACATTTTTAGTTAAAGAAAATAATTTTAACCCAAACATAAGAGTTTTCAACTAAAACAATTAATCTTCCACTGAAATGGTTGATTTTTAAACCAGAAAGATGTATTTTAAACTCCAAAATGATGAATTTTTAAACAAGAAGATTAGTTTTAACGAAATAATTCACTTTTTAATTAAAGAAGACAAAGAAACGAAAAACATCCAGAGGAAAAAAAAGTTTGTGATCAAACAGCTCATTTTTCAATCAAAGAAATGAATTTTTAATTAAAACGATGAATCTTAAAAAAAATGTAACAAGAGTTTGAATTTCAGCCAAATAATTTTATTTCCAACCTAAAAGATGAATATTTAATAGAAATAATAAATATTTATCTGGAATACTTGAATTGTTAACCGGTTGGAAGAATTTTTGAACAAGAAGATCAACTTTTAAATAAAATGATAATTTTTTACAAAAAATATAAATTTATTAACAAAATACATGAATTTTGAACGAAATTACTGAATTTTCAACTGGAATAGCTGAATTTTATGCCTAAAAAAAATTAATTTTCATCCATAAAGATAAACTTTCTACAAAAATGACGAATTTTTCACAAAGTACATATATTTTCAAACAGTTTCATTTTTAAATGCAAAATATCAATTTTCAACCAAATAGTTGAATTTTCATTTTAAAAAAAAGGTAAATTGATTTTTAACAAAGATACATATTCAGCCAGAGAAGAATTTTAAATTAAAATGATGAATCTTCAACTTTTCTAAATTGACCAAAATTATTAAAATAATTAAAACTTGAATTTTGCTACGATCAGAAGTTAATTCCCGGCTTTTTAATTAAATTCCCGGTCATTTCCTGGTCTTTTCCGGTCAAGTCGCCACCCTAAATATTAAAGTCTGTTCATTGCAATCTATAAAATAATTGGTGAAGTCTATAAAAAATGCCTAGAAATCTCTTTATTTATTGTGTAATAAGTAAAAGATAAATAAAAAACCTTTTAATAGCAAGGTTTCTTCTGAACGAGATGTTTCTTTTATAATAGACTAAAAGATTTAAATTACTTTTCGCATTTCAATAAAAAAACCTGTTAAAAAAAATTAATTCAAGGTTCTCGTGAAAAATGCTAGGATATTTCCAGGTTTTCCTGGAATAAAGGATCCAACAAACGAATTGTTTTGGTCTGAAGTATAATGTCATTTTACCATCTTTAAAATTATATTTTTATAAATTATATCACTCAGACAAACAACATCACTTTCCAAACATCTTTTCTAATCTAACTAAAAAAATCGAAATATTTGAATGGCATCCACTATGAAAAATCATACCTGGAAAAAACTTGAGATACCTAGAAAGAACCTGGAATTGTCAAGGAATTTTTTTCCAGGATTTGAGTAGATATCCTGAGCAATCTTCATATTTTTTATATTTGTCTTCATGTTCTAACAGTAATTTAACAACTTCATGTTGAGAATTTCTCTCTGCGGCAATAAATGGTGTGATCTGAAACTGAGCTTCTGATTTAACATCAATTAAATTACTTTCTAAAATGTATCTCACAGTCTCACTATTCCCCACTGAAGCAGCGATGTGAAGAATATTTTGTCCTGCATCGTCAACGGCAGCAATGTTAGCCCCGAATTCAATGAGACTTTTTGTGACCTCGAAGCATTTACTTTTAACTGATTCATGCAAAGGAGTAGATCCAGATGAATCTCTAGAGTCCAGCAGTTTTGCATTTTTAGAGACAAGCAGATCGATTACAGGTTTGCATCCATGAAATGCTAAAACACATTTGATTATTGATTAATTAGACATTTTTCAACAGATCATCCGGTATGGCAAGTATAAATTCTATATAAGGAGCCGTCCATAAACTACGTTACCAATTTTGGGCTTTTCCAGGTTTTCCAGGACAGAAATATACATTTTTCCGGGTACTTTTTTACAGTAAAAAAATAATACTTTCCACGAAACATAGTAGAAATTGTAGGTCTAGTGGAACTGAAAAAGTGTCATCTGCGAAATTTCTCATACGGCCCTAAAATCTGATTTTATAGAATAAAAAGGTTTTTTGGGCATCGTTCATTTTATCACGGCGAAACATCACGACGCTAGGATATAAAATATTCAAAGTTTCTCTTTTTTTCAAGGTTAAAAACAATTTAATGAAACTTTTGAAGTTCAATATTTTTTTGCTGTTTATAATTTAGCTATAATTTAGGTTTATTTGGAATGAAATAATGAAATTGTCAACAAATAAGTTGATTCTTCAACCAAATTGTTGAGTTTGCAACCTGCAAAGATGAATTTTCAACTAAATAATCGAATTTTAAACAGAAAAGATTAAACTTCAACTAAAAACAGTGGCATTTCCAAGGAAATAATTGAATATTTTGGAAGACAGTTTAATTCTTAACAAAAACGGTGAATTTTAAATTCAAAAGGACAAATTTTCTGTCGAAATAAGCGAATGTTGAACAAAACAATTGAATTTGCAACATAAACTTTAACCAAAAATAGTTGAATTTTCAACACGAAATTTGGAATGTTCGACAAAAATACGAATTCTCAATGAAAAATTAAATAGTTCATATTTCAAAAAAAAAAAAAATGAATTTTCAATAAAATAGTTAAATTTTCAACCAAAGAGTTGAATTAATTTTCTACCAAAAAATGACCAATTTTCAACAAAAAAAAACAATTAGCAAACAAATAATAACATATATTTTCAACCGAATAGTTGAATTCTCTACTAAAGACGATACATTTCCATCCAAAAATGGAATAGTTAAATTTTCAGTTAAAAAAATTAATTTTCGTAGAAAAAAAAGGATTTTCAAGAAAATAGTCAAGTCTTTAACCAATATAATAAATTTGAAGAAAGGTAGTTTCATTTTCAATCAAGTAGTTGCATTTTCTATTAGGTTAATTCAGAATTTCTACACAAAAAAAAAATTTACTGAAAAAAATATGAATTTTCAACCAAAACAGGAATAGTTAAATTTTTAGCACAACAAATAACTTTGATGCAAAAAACAATCATTTTTGACAGAATAGTTCAATTTTCCACAAATAAAATGAGTTTTTAACAAAGTAGTTCTACGGTCAACCAAATGGTTGAATTTTGAACCAAAAAAGTGAATTTTTAATGAAAAATTTAATGGTTGAATTTTCGTGTGAAAACGATCAATTTTCAACCTAAAATGCAATAGTTAAATTTTCAATTAAAAAAAGTTACTATCATACAAAAATAAAGTTTTTCCAAAAAAATAGTTCAATTTTCAGCCAATAAGATGATTTTTTATTAAAGTTGTTTTTAGATTCCAACCAAGTAATTGAATTTTTAATAAAGTTTTCTAATAAAAAAGAGATGAATTTACAACAACAACAAAAAACGAATTCTCAATAAAATAGTTGAATAAAGATAAATTCTTAACCAAAACGACGAATTTTCTACAAAGAAAATTAATTCTCTACCAAAAAAGACAAATTTTCAACAAAATACACCAATTTACAGGCAAATAATTTAATTTTCAACTAAAAATGATTTTTTTTCAGTAAAATAGATTTGAACTAAATAGCTGAATTTTGAACCGAAGAGAGGAATTTTCAACTAAAATGATGAATCTACCATTCTGCAACCAAAGAATGAATGTTTAATAAAGTAGGTCAACGTTTAACAAACAAAAAAAAACAACTTTCTACAAAACAGTTGAATTTTCAATCCAAAATTATTAATTTTCTACCAAAGAGACAAATTTTCTAATCAAAAAGACGAATTTTCAACAAATAAAGATTTTTTAGCCAAGACAGGGAAAAATATTAAAGAAATTTTTGAACATTCAAGCCAAAAGACCGCATTTTCAACTATAAAATATTAATTTTCACCAAAAAAGTTCATTTGCAACCAAAAAATTGCAGTTTCAATCAAAACAGAGAAAATTTCCATCAACAGGATTAGTTTTCTACCAATAAAGACCAATTTTTGACTTGAAAGAAGATTAAACTTCAGCAAAAAAAAAAAATTGGAAAGTTACATTTGTAGGCTAACAAATTAATTTTAAATTAAAAAAAGAATTCTCAGCAAAACATTCAAATTTTCAATCAAAGAGATCAACCCTCAAACAAATAAATCCTTAACAAAGTGGTTCAAGTTTTACCCAAGTGGTTGAATTTTCAATTTAAAAAATATCAATTTTCAGCCAAAAATAGTTACGTTTTTATTTTAAAAATTATTTTCCAACTAAAAAAGGGAATTTTCAACCAAAAAGCTGAAAATTCTATCAAAAATATGAATTCTCAACGAATAATGTAATAGTAGATATTTCAAATAAAAATTATGACTTTTTAATAAAAATTGTTGAATTTGCAACCAAATAATAAAATTCTTCACTACAATGACAGTCATGAGGATGAAGCAACTGTACGAAAAGAAATAAAAATACAAGGCAAATAAATTACTAACTAAAATAATTACCAGTCCCAAATTTCATTTTCAAAACTCCCGAATTTTGCCCCGACCAATTTTTTACTTGCTCTAACCATTAATATTCAAATACCATTTCGATTGTAGTTTCATGATTTTCACCGTGATAAAATAAATAGTCTATTGTTAAAAAGGTAATTTTTTTCGTTCAGAAGAGAAAAAGTTTGAAAAACTATTTTTTCTTGAAAAGAACAAAAATTCCAGAACCATGAGCAAAATTCAAGGACTTTTCCAGGGGTTTTCCAGGTAAAAAAGAATTCCAGGACTTTTCCAGGTTTTCAAGGATTTCCATGAAACTAGACACCAAGGCCGACGCAGCCAATATTTTGCATGCCTGGAGATTGTAAAGGGGGAGGGAGTAAAAAATTTTCTTCAGTTTATTTTAACGAGAACGTTCTTCTTCGTATATCATTCCTGCAGATAAATGCGTTTATGATTTCATTTAAATGAAAGAATTTTCAGCTAAAAATAGATCTTTTCAACAACAAAAAAACTGATTTCTTAACAAAGTGATTAAACCATATCTTTCAACTAAAATAGTTGAACACTCAAGCAAGGAAGAATAATTTTTAAACAAAAAGATGCATTTTCATAAAAAAAAGACATTTCTACCAAAGCGGATGAATTTATAAATCAAAAAGATAAATTAAAAAAAAAATAGTAGAATTTTCTGTTAAAAAAGATTTTAGTTGACTTTTCACAATCAAAATATGAATTTTTACCCAACAAATAAGATTCTACGAAAAA
Organism: Andricus quercusramuli; assembly: GCA_932178445.1. Taxonomy (NCBI): domain Eukaryota; kingdom Metazoa; phylum Arthropoda; class Insecta; order Hymenoptera; family Cynipidae; genus Andricus; species Andricus quercusramuli. The sequence goes on from CAKNXH010060962.1 coordinate 105,866, forward strand.
AATTAAATTTTCAATCCAGAAAGACAAATTTTTACCCAGAAGGGATGACTTTTTAACAAAATTGTTCAATACCCAATAGTTGCATCTTTATCAAGAAGGATACAATTTATTTTAAAACAGATGATTTTTTATTCAAAAAGAAAACAAATTTCAAGAAAAAATAATTGAATTTTCATCCAGAAAAGATTCCAGTTGACTTTTCAAGATCAAAATATGAATTTTTTAACAGAAAAATAAGTTTCTACGAACAAAATTGAATTTTTCAAACAAAAAGACGAATTTTTTCAACCAATAAGGATGCATTTTTAACGAAATAGTTGAATTCTCTACCAAATATTTAAATCTTTATCCAAGAAAGATGAAATTTGTACTAAAACAGATGAATTTTTTTTTAGAAAAAAAAAATTCACAAAAAAAGTTGAATTTTCATCCAGAAAAGATTTTAGTTCTCTTTCCAACACCAAAATATTAAATTTAACCAAAAAGTAAATTTTCTACAAAATAGTTAATTTTTCAACAAAACAGCAGAATTTTCAACCAAAAAGTATGACTTTTCAACAAAATTGTTGAATTTTAAACCAAACAGTTGCATTCTTATTCGAGAAAGATGTAATTTCTGCTAAAGCAGGTGAATTTTGTAATCAAAAAGACAAATTTTCAAAAAAGAGTTGAATTTTCAACCGAAAAGTTGCATTTGTTATTCAAGAAAAATGAAGTATTTCTTTTAAAACAGATTAAGTAAAAAAAAAAACTTCAGAAAAATCGTTAAATTTTCATCCAAAGAAGATTCCAGTTCACTTTCCAACACCAAAATAAGAATTGTAAACTATAAGTTAATTTTCTGCTAAATAGTCGAATTTTTAACCAAGAAGTATGACTTTTTAACAAGATTATTAAATTTTCGACCAAACAGTTGCATTTTTGTCCAAGAAAAATGAACATTCTACTAAAACCAGGTGAATTTTTGAATAGAAAAACAAATTTTCAAAAAAAGAGTTGAATTCTCATTCAAAAGGATTCCAATAAACTTTTCTACAGAAAAATACAAATTTTAAACAAAAAGTAAATTTTCTAGGAAATAGTTGAATTTTTTAACAAAACAGTTGTATTTTTGTCAAAGAAAGATGCAATATTTCTACTAAAAGAGGATGAACCAAAAAATATTTCAGTTGACTTATCAGCAACAAAATATGAATTTTAAACAGAAGGTTAATATTATACGAAAAAAGTTGAATTTTATGCCCAAAAAGAAGAATTTTTAACAAAACAGTTGAATTTGCAAAAAAATGATGTCTTTTTAAGAAAATTATTAAATTTTCAACCAAATAATAATATTTATAACAAAAAAGGTAATCTTTAGCAGAAAGTTTTTGCGAATTTGCAAAAATTACGTACATGAGTGAAGGACCCGCTCCCCCCTGCCGTAACA
>CAKNXH010060962.1:107394-120970 GCA_932178445.1 Andricus quercusramuli
AACGCAAATGGCAACTGTTTTTCTGCGTGGGGTCCATTGGACCCAGTACGACCACTACGTTATTTTTAGGAGGTGTGACCACTACGGGTTAAGTAAGGTCTCTGAGATGCTTTTTTTCTTTCTTTTTATAAGTTGTTTTTACGCCCATTTCCGAAACCACAATTTTTATGCTCACTGTTATAACAAGAGCTAAAGCTATCATATTTCTTACGCAAAAAAACGGTCTAAAAGCCGCGTTTTTTTAATCACTTTTTCCTCCTTCAACTTCTTCTCTTTCGCTAACATTCGTGTCTGACAATCACTTCGTTTACGCTTAACCATTTTGATTTTAAAAGAGATGTTCTCAGTGCAAAATGCAATGTAAAACTGAGGACTCTGACCTAATCGTGTCTCTGTTCGTGACCCAGGTACATTTTCATAGTAACCGAAATGAGTGGAAATAACATTAACCATAGGGGAAAATCCCGTGCCCAAACTGACGGACTCGGCGTGCACCCCATTTTGAGCGACAACTCGAGAGCAATAAATTCAAGACTATAAACATCAAAATTTTAAAAGTCCATGGTAACGACCCATGCAAACTTGGAAATTCAAATTCTTCATCAAAGGTCAGGTACTTAGTAAACCCAGACAAGAGATATATTTTTCAAGCAAAAGTAAATTAATATTTTTTCAGCTTTCCGTCCAGTTTTCCATGCATGGAATTTCCGGTCATCGCCCGACTCGCATTTTCGTACCTGCTAAGTATACCCCCACCATTGCCCTACACGAGTTACCCCTAACTTGCTTTTGCCAAGCATATCTGACGTCGGGTTCGAGGCGAACATACCTGTGATCTTGAAATTAGTATCCATTGTACTTTTACTCCCTTTGTATTCAATACTCATTCATAGATTGCCTATATATTACTCTAATTTCGAAGGCTTAGAATTTAAATGTATTCAGTTTTGAAGACTTTTAAATTCTTTTAAAACTTTTTGATTCCTGGAATATTTTATAATTAATACTTAACTATGATCAATTGTTTCAAAAAATATTTATTAATACATTTCTGTTCATATTTGTGACTAACTTTAAACTTTCAATTTAATCTCAAGCTATTTGAATGGAAGGCACAAATTCGTTGTGCTTGATATAAATAAATATAAATATAAATTGTTATATTTTACCAAATATTATCAAACATATATTATTTGTATAAATATTTGCAGCAATTTATGTATTTTGTTGGAAATTCGTCTTTTTGGTTGAAAATTAATTTTGTTAAAAATTCATTTTCTTTTGGTTTGAATTTTTTTCAATTGAAAATTATATACTTTTTCATTATAATTAACCAAGTAGTTCAACTTTCAAACAAGTAGTTGAATTTTCAAGGAAAAAAGATGAGTTCTCAACGAAAAATGTAAAAGTTGATATTTTAAGCAAGAACAAATTTTTATTTTAAATCATAAACAGCAGAATTGAATCAAAAGGGACTAATTTTTAATAAAACAGTACCATGAATCTTAAGAAATTTTTCTATTCTTTTTAATCATTGCAATATTCTTGAAAAACTTTTAAACTTTGTTCAAAATCTTCAAAAATAACATTTTTTTAAATTATTTCTAATTTAACATTATTTCTAATCTTTTCAAATCTTTTAAACGTTTTAAATATCTTTCAAAATGATTCAAATTTTTCCTAGAATTTTTAACTCGAAAAGTTGAATTATCAACAAAAAAGTTAATTTTCAACCAAGAAAGATGACTTTCCTACTGTAAAACATGAATTTTCTACCAAAAGACGAATTTTGAACGAGTTGAATTAAACAAAACAAAACGATTTTTTAACAAGAGAGTTGAATCCTTGGAAAGATGAATTTTTATTACAAAAAGATGAATTTAAAATAAAATACGTACTTGAATTTTCAGCTAAAAATGGAATCGTTACATTTTCTGTAAAAAAAAAATAATTTTCAACATATAAAAATTAATTTTCAACTAGTCGTATTTAACCAAAAAAGATCAATGTTAAAAAAAACGAATTTGAGAAAAAAGTTAATTTTTCAACGAAAAAGGTGAATCTCACATAAAAACAGAATTTTTAACAAGGTGTTTCAACTTTTAACCAAAATAAGGTAAATTTTCAAGAAAAACTATTAATTTTCCAACAAGAAAATTAATTTTCTACAAAAAAAGATAAATTTTTAACAAAATACATCACTCGTTAACAAAATTGTTGGATTTTTGAAGCAAAAAGACAAATTGTCTACAAAGCAATTGAATTTTCAACCCGAAAATATTATTTTTTAACAAAAAAGTTTATTCTTCACCAAATAGTTGAATTTTTAATTAAATAGTGAATTTTAAATCAAACAGTTAAATTTTACACCAAAAGTTATGAATTTTGAGCAAAAAAATTAATTTTCAACCAAATAGTTACATTTTCAACCAAACAGTAAACCTTCATTAAAAATAAAAATCAAATTTTCAACTAAGTCCTTCAAGTTTTACCCGCGCAAATGAATTTTTAATTAAATAGGTGAGTTTTCAACAATATAGTTAAACTTTGAACCAAAGAGATGAATTTTCAAATAAAAATAGAAATCTCCAACAAAAAATTGTTTCTTAACAAAGTGTTTCTATCCAAATTTTTAAACAAAATAGACGAATCCTCAAGCAAAAAAGAGTGTCTGGTAAGAGATAAGTTTTTCAAAAAAAAGTTGAATTTTTACGAAGAAAAAATTTCAGCTTGACTTATCAACAAAAAATGTAAGTTTTAAATAAGAAGTACATTTTCTATCAAGCTACTGGAATTTTCAAAGAAATTGTTCTCGTGTTGAATTTTCGATCAAACAGTTGCTATTTTATTCAAGAAAGATGGATTTACATCAAAACAGTTGAATTTTTAAATTAAAAAGATAAGTTTTCCAAAAAATTGTTGGATTTGTAACAAAACAGATGAATTTTCAATCAAACAGTTGCCATTTCATCCAAGAAAGATGCAATTTCTATTGAAATAGATACATTTTTTAATTAAACAAATTTTCAAAAAATAGTTGAATTTCTACCAAAAAAAATTTCAGTTTGACTATTTAACAATTAAGTATGTGTTTCAAAGAAAAAAGTACATGGTACATTTTCTATCCAGAAACTTAAATTTGCAAGCTAAGAAGACGAGTATTCATCAAAACAGTTGAATTTTCAACCAGACAGTTTAATTTTTCATTCAAGATTTATTATGAGAATTGTTCTGTATTTAACTTCATTTTACGCGGCTCCTAAACAAAAAATCTTCAAATTTCAGAGTAATGAACTTCATCGGAAATTATTTCTAAACTGGAATCCAAGGGGACAACAGCTTAATTTTACTGTAGGGAATCCCCGTGATAAAGTTTGCGATTCTATTTACAATGTCCAGTTTAAATATCTCGAGTACACCAGCCTTCCAAGATATAATCCCAGGCGTGAAGAAGCAAGCGAGCTAGACACCCTGCTTAAATGCTGAGCATATTCTCGATAGCATTTGCTCAACATAAATTCTTGAGCATTTAAGAACTCTACCTGGAGGTTCCACCCTCAAATTGGTAACGTAATAACGTAGTTTATGAACGGCCCCTAAGTACCAGCTATATGTAAAGCATTCCTTCCATTTTTGCTTTTGGCTTCAATGCATTCCGGCGAGTACTTCAGTAGAAGATTAACGATGTTGAGATCACCAGAACGGCAAGCCAAATGAAAAGCTGTCCAGCCATCTTTATTCCTAATAGAAATATCAGCTTTGGCGTTTAATAAAGACTGAACACAGGAATTGGCCTCAGATCCTGTTTTCGTGCATGCCAACATTAGAGGTGTCCAGTCAGCACGTTTTAAAGAATTCAGATTCGCACACTTTTCAATCAGATATTCAACAACAGCCGTTCTTGAAAATTGCGATGCCTCGTGTAACGGTGTTTTCATTTCCAAATTGACGACATCAATTGTGCATTTTTGGTCCTTCCAATCTGAACATAAGGATCTTACTACTTCCAAATTTCCTTCCCGAGCTGCAATATGCAGTGGACTGTCACCGGAAGAAGCATGTCGAATTGCCGACCAATCTTTAATATCATTTTCTGAAGCAAGCCTCCGAATTTGGGACAAATCTCCCTTTTGGCAGGCACGTAAAAATTGCTTTGTGAGGTTAGGTTCCCTATCCAGCATTTTTGCGAACATGCGAAGAAAATGAGCACTATTAGGGCAAAAAGTTGGAAGGATTGTGTGAGGATATTGAGTACAATTATTTGACTAATCTTCAAATTTGACAAATTTTGATTCTGGGGCAAATTTGTATTGTTATAATATTTAGATTTTTACAGACCTTTTCTTCAGAATTAATGCCGGAAAAACACTTTTTGGAATCGTTTCATAAATATTATCTGATATTATTCACAAGGAAAACAAACGCAACAAGTAGAAGAATAAAAGGAGCATAAAAAACAAACAAACGTGCCATTTGTTTATGGGGTTTATGGTCTTGTGTTGTGGCGCCATTCTTATGTTCTGTTTTACCGACATGGTAAAATTTGAACTTTTTTTAAATCTCTGCTTCATTTGTATCATTTTTTTTCAAGTTTGAGGTACATTTGTTTTATCAAGTGAGAAATTATAAGCATTTTCTAAACATCTATGAATTGCGATTAGGAAAATTATTAATAAATCGATTTTCTATTCGTAATACTAGTCGACAGGGATGTATGTTTGGTAGCTTGTCGCCAGGCGCAAAAGGGCTTTATTATAAAAATTATTGATGTGATACTTAAAATAAGCGCAATACTTTTACAAAAAAAAAAAAATGTAACCCATCATATTTGAAATTTAAAAAAAAAAGTGCTGAAATTCAACACTATATAACGGTACATTTTAAAATTGAACTAATACGTTAAAAATTTATTTTATTGGTGTAAAATTGAACTGTTTTGTTGAAAATTCATTTTTTTTATTAAAAATTAATTTTTTCAATCTGACATTTGAACTATTCAATTTTTAGTTAAAAATTAATCGTTTTTAGTTGAAAATTCATATATTCTATTCAAAATTATTCCTTTTGGTTGAAAATTCATATAATCTATTCAAAATTATTCCTTTTGGTGGAAAATTAAACTAGTTTGAAAATTCTACTATTTAGTTAATAGTTAAACTACTTTATAAAAAATTCATTTTATTATTTTAAAATTTATTTTAAAATTGAGAAGCTCAATTATTTGGTTGAAAATTGAACTTCTTTGTTAAAAATTCATTTTTTTTTTTAAATTCATAATTTTAGTTAAAATTTAATTATTGTTATAAATTTCGACCATTTGGTTGAAAATTCTACTATTTAGTTAATAGTTGAACTACTTTGTAAAAAATTCATTTTATTATTTGATAATTCATTTTTAAGTTGAAAAGCTCAATTATTTGGTTGAAAATTGATTTTCTTTGTTAAATATTCATTTTTTTACATTTCATAATTTTAGTTATCATCTAATTATTGTTCTAAATTTCGACCATTCGGTTGAAGATTCATTTTTTGTTGAAAATGTAAATATTTGGTTAAAATGCGACTATTTTGTTGAAATTTCGTCCCTTGCCTTGAAAGTTCAAATATTTGATTGTAAATGTTAATTAATATTTTTTAAATTTAACTATATGACTGAACATTCTTCTTTTTGGAATACAATTTACAAATTCAACTTTTTTAGATTGAAAATTCATCTTTTTGGTAGAGAAGTTTTTGGTTGCAATTTTAAATTAGGTTCAAATTATTAAATTTGCAATTTAACTTTATTCTATTCGAAAAAGTTCCATATTTAACCCATTATATTTGAAATTAAAAAAAAAGTGCTAATATTTAGCACTATATGACTTGTTTATTTAAAATTAACAATTACACATCAAATAACTAAACAATTTGAAATTGAATTGCTGGAAAATAAAAGCCTTGAATCGGTGAAACTTAGAAACGTTGAAAATTGAAGTAATATGATAAGAATTTATTTTATTGGTGTAAAATTGAACTGTTCTGTTGAAAATTCATTTTGTTATTAAAAATTAATTTTTTCAATATGAAATTTGAAATATTCAGTTTTTAGTAAAAAATTAATGGTTTTTAGTTGAAAATTATATTTGGTTGAAAATTCATATATTCTATTAAAAATTATTCCTTTTCGTAGAAAATTAAACTATTTTGAAAATTCTACTATTTAGTTAATAGTTAAACTACTTTGTAAAAAGTTGATTTTATTATTTGATAATTCATTTCCAACAATAAGTTGAAAAGCTCAATTATTTGGTTGAAAATTGATCTTCTTTGTTAAATGTTCTTTTTTTTTTCATTTCATAATTTTATTTAACATCTAATTATTGTTCTGAATTTTTACCATTCGGTTGGAGATTCATCTTTTGTTGAAAATGTAAATATTTGTTTAAAATGAGACTATTTTGTCGAAATTTCGTCCCTTTCCTTGAAAGTTCAAATATTTGATTGTAAATGCTAATTAATATTTTTCAAATGTAACTATTTTACTGAAAATTCTTCTTTTTGGAATACAATTTACAAATTCAACTTCTTTAGATTGAAAATTCATCTTTTTGGTAGAGAAGTTATTGGTTGCAATTTTAAAATAGTTTCGAATTATTAAATTTGCAATTTAACTTTATTCTATTAAAAAAAGTTCCATATTTAACCCATTCTATTTGAAATTTTTCAAAAAAAAAAAGTGCTAATATTTAGCACTATGTAACTGTTCATTTAAAATGAGCAATTACAAATTAAATAACTAAACAATTTGTAATTGAATTGCTGGAAAATCAAAGCCTTGAATCGGTGAAACTTAGAAACGTTGGAAATTGAACGAATATGTTAAAAATTTATTTTATTGGTGTAAAATTGAACTCTTTTGTTGAAAATTCATTTTTTTAATAAAAATTAATTTTTTCAATCTGACATTTGAACTATTCAATTTTTAGTTAAAAATTAATCGTTTTTAGTTGAAAATTATATTTGGTTGAAAATTCATATATTCTATTAAAATTATTCCTTTTGGTAGAAAATTAAACTAGTTTGATAATTCTGCTATTTAGTTAATAGTTAAACTACTTTGTAAAAAATTCATTTTAATATTTGATCATTCATTTCTAACAATAAGTTGAAAAGCTCAATTATTTGGTTGAAAATTGATCTTCTTTGTTGATTTTTTTTTTATTCATAATTTTAGTTTATACTTAATTATTGTTCTGAATTTCGACCATTCGGTTGAAGATTCATCTTTTGTTGATAATGTAAATATTTGGTTATAATGCGACTATTTTGTTGAAATTTCGTCCCTTTCTGGAAAGTTCAAATATTTGGTTGTAAATGCTAATTAATATTTTTTAAATTTAACTATTTTACTTAAAATTCTTCTTTTTGTAATACAAATTCAATTTTTTTAGATTGAAAATTCATCTTTTTTGGTAGAGAAGTTATTGGTTGCAATTTTAAAATAGTTTCAAATTATTAAATTCGCATTGAACTTTATTTAGTTCAAAAATATTCCATATTTTACCCCTTGAATTGTTTATTTTAAAATTAAAAACAGAGCAATTTCTTAATTATTTAGCAATGTTTGACTGTTCATTCAAAATGAACAATTACAAATCAAATATTCAAAATTAAACAATTTGAAATTGAATTGCTTTAAAATCAAAGCCTTCAAACGCTAAAATGTTAGCGCTAAATTCAAATTTGAACATTACAATTTGAATTGTTTCATTTAAAAAATTACTAATTGGATCCGACTTCAATAAATAATTATTTAACTTCTAATTTAAGATGTATTTAGTTCAATCATCAATAGTTAAACATTTAATTTTTACTGTTTCTAACTTAAAATTTGTTTTAAATTACATTGTTTTGAAAATTTACAAATTCATTGATACATTCTTCAGTTTACAGCATTGAAAATAATAACGTGGATTTATATTTTATAAACAGAAATCGTTGAACTCTTCAATTTATATCAGTTTGAAATTTTAAATGTTGCAGTTCAATGCTATTTCATTGAAAATTATTGAATTGAAAAAAAAGCTTCCATTTTATACGCGAAAATTATTGAGCGTATGAAATAATAATTTCTGAATTACAAATTTATTTACCTTCAATTTGATGAGTTTAAAATTTAAAATAGTTCCACTTTGAGTGACCTAATTTTTAGTTTAGTTTTGATTACTTCAAATAAAAAATGTTTAGCTTTAAGAGTTCAAACTTTTTAATTTCAATGACAGTGAACATTTTTTGCGAACCATGAAATGACCGTGAATTTTTTTCCTCGATTAAAACGATCACCCTGTCGATTAAAATAAAGAATCTTATTTATGATATGGATTTTCTGTTTCCTTAAATTTGTGAAAATTTTGTTAGTATGAATTAAGAAGTCATTAGTTTCAAGAAGATTTTTTTTTTCATGAAGCTGAAAAATTTTATTTTTATTCACGAACAAATTTGAAAAAATAATATTTTTCACCATTAGGCAAGTAAATTAAAAAAGTTGAAATTGTTTATTTTTTTGTGTATATCAAACAAATTTTTTTATCGATTTTTTTGGATAAAATTCATCAAAGTAAATAACGTTGGATGGAAATAAGTAAGACAAATATTTTTTCGTTGATATATAATATTTTAAAAAATGACGAAAAATTCAATTTTGTGAATTTATACCTAAAGTTGCAAAAAAATATTCTTCATTTTTCCATTTTTTAATGCTCTTTTTAATAAACTTGTTTCTTTAGTTTATTAAAAAGAGCATCAACATTTTTTTTAAATTGAAACATTTTTTTAACTTCAGGTACAAACTAACAAAAGTCATTTGGTTTTTTTTTAAATATTATACTTCGAAATTGTGTTTTTTTTCTATTTTCTACGAATACTGCGTAAATGGATTTTCACGGATCTTATGTAAAAATAGCTCATGTTTTCAGATCTGTAAAAAATAGAAAACGATTTTGTTTGTATCTTAAAAATATGCACGTAATTCAATTAGTTTATTAAAGAAATCATCAAAAAATAAAAAAGTTAAAAACATTTTCTTTCGCAGCTTTAGGTACAAATCCATAAGATTTCAGTTTTCGTCATTAAAAAAAAATTCCGTCTAAGGTTATTTACTTCAACAAAAATTTATTTTCAAAAATTAAAAAAAAATCCACACAGAAAAAATACATGCGCAATTAATTTTTTTCTTTAATTTGTTCTTAATGCCACAATAAAACTTTTCAGTGCTATTACCGATGAATCAAATAATTCAGAGTTTTTTCGACCCTTCATATCAAATCGGTTTTCATAATTTAAACAAACAATTTTTTAAGGCAGTTAACTTATCTCCGCGTAAAACGCAAATTAAAAATCTCTTTAGCACGCAGATACAAGAATCTATTTTTATTTTCAAGAGTCTTTATTTGCATGAATGTAACATGTGTATTTTAGTAATGAAAATTTACTTGGAAAATTTACATTCTTCAGTGGCAGATTAGCTGCTTTGCGACTCGTAAACAACATTCTGTTTTTAACTCGCATGCATCTGCTTTCCACATATTTTTGAAATTTTATGCTGTCTACATAAAAAGTGTAATGAATCGACCGATAAGCAAGTGTTGAACTCTGTCTGACTTTTACCCCATATATCCATTACGCAGTCTCATTCGATGTATCGAAACAATCTAGTCCGTTTACCTCAGTTTACCAATCATAAGTATCCGAGCATAGAACCGTTTCGAAAGTAGGATATTATTGACCTTATCCATGCTGACTCATGAAGGCATTCCTCATACATTGTCACTATTAGTCGATTTAAAAATAAAATATATTTACAAGTCGTATTCCATTTCATAAAAATCGCGAAAAGAATTTTTTTTCATAATCCCTGAAAGGGAGATCACCAGTAGGGTGACCAGAAAAAAAACACTTTTGATTTCCTTAGGAGTGAAGGGCAAATAACGGTAGTTTATGCGATTGTAGAAGCTAGATTTCTTTATTTTTTATTCTAAACAATATTTAGAGGTGGCCCATCGCCTTCGAAGTTCTTATGTAATTAACATGGGTAAACTCAACTTTTTTTTCATTCAAGATTTTAAACACGAAGTTATCCTCTTTTCAATTTAAACTTTCAATATGTTGTTCTTGAGGTTCTCAGAATCCACATAAAAACATTCTTTTAATTGAAAATTCCTAAAAAGCATTAATTACGGTTGCTTGAAAAGTGCCATTTTCACTGTTTTCTACTGTTTCAAAAGACTAATAACGGCTCTTATAATGGATACCTTATATTCAAATTTTAAGAATATTTTCCTGGAAGGTTGAAGATCACATTTTCTGGAAAAGCAGATTAGGAAAATTATAAATAATCGTGCAGTAATGAAAACAAATCTGAGTAAATTTTTAAAATTTGACAGGTCTACGACGTAAGCTGTTTAATTTTCGGGGCGGAGCGCTCATCAGCTCAGCCATAAAGGTCCATCACAGTGGGTCTTGACACCATAAACTCATAAAGCAGTCCCATTCTCAGCAAATTTTTTTTAGTCATATTTCCCTTTTTCAGAAAAGTGGATAATAATAATTCAGGGGACTCTAACTAATCCTGTTATAAAGTCACATCGATGAAAAGAGCTGGGGTTGCACTTTTACGATCGACTCTTCACTTACCGAAATTGTCAGCTTTTGCCATAACAACTTTCAAACACGATGGGCCACCTCTAAATATTTTTTTAAATTAAAGAAAAAAATCTGGCTCCTACAATTGCATAAACTACCATTATTTGCCCTTCACTCATGAGAAAACCAAAAATGTTTTTTTCTGGTCACCCTCATTGAAACATTGAAATTTTATCATTAATTAATGCGTGAGAGCAAAAAATTTATTGTTAACCTGAAAAAAAATTCACCTGTTCTTTATTCATACTTTTTAACTTAATGAACAATATTTAATAATACAAAGTGCTCTTTCTTTAATTTTTATAAATATTCAAGGACGTTTTATTGGATATTAAATTTCCCAACAGTAGATAACCAACAGACGATAATCGGAAAATTACAAAAAATGTCTCTGCCACAATTGGCAGCTCCGCGACTGTCTCGCAGTTGTTTTAAGTTCAAGATTGTGTTTGTTTATTTTGATTTGTGTGTTTTCAAATTCAAATTATTGTAAATAATGAACTGAGAAAATAGTGTAAATTATTAGTTTTTAAAAAGCTCATAAATTTTAATTGCGTTTTAAGGAGCCTTTCGGAAAAGATATAATTTTTAGGATTACGAGAATTCAAGATCAATCTAAAATATCTTTACCTAACACCTATATACCTATCTACCTTATACCTATATACAAGGGTGGTCCAAAAATGCATTGGAATTTTTTTTTAAATTTTCCTGGGGACACTCCAGAAGTTTGTTCGAATCTACAAAAAAATAAATCAATTTTTTTTAGTTTAAAAAAAATGATATTTAGAGGTGTTGCAAGCCCCATGATGTTTAACATGTATTTCCCATAAGAAGAAAAGAAGTTTATGTAAATCTTATTCAGAATCCTCAATATCACCTCAATCAAGTTGAAACTCACCATTTCTCTTCACAATTAGCCGTAGGATACGAATAAAATATCACTTTTCAAATATCAACACCATAAGTCTGTTTTATAGGGTCCCAAAGAAACCCCATAAGTGAAAAATGGGTTTTGCGACTTTTTCGCGCTAATTATGACTTTTTTATATGGATTTTTCGATAAATATGGTTTCTGCCACATAAAAGACCACTTCGTACTGATAATTATATGTCCACATAAATTGTTTAAACAATTTATTATTGTTTTTAGCAATTTGCTCATAGCATGTAGTTAGAAAGACGCGATTTTTTCAAAAATTTCCCACTTGTTGTCCAATTTTCAATCAGAGGAAAGTGATAGTTCATCAATGTTAACATGAGTGATTGTTTAAACAATTCATGATCAATGTAAATAATATGCTGTTAGAAAAATGCTACAAAATTCCAGTTCAAATAAAAAATTCACTTCTAGTCAAATTTTCAATTAAGATAAGTTAAATAATTAACTAGAGTCAAGTAAATTAATTGTTTAAACCATTTGTCATTACTATTATTAATATTATATTTGAATAATGCTAGAAAGATGCGGTTTTTTTCTGAAATTTCTGGCTTTTTGTCCAATTTTCAATTGGAGTGAAGTAATAATGAATTCAAGTTAACAAATTAATTGTTCAAACAATTTATTATCATTGTTAATAATATTATCTTTGCTTAATTGGTAGAATCTGCGGGTTTTTCTGAATTTTTGAACTGTTTGTCTATTTTTCATTAGGCGTGACTTAATAATTAATTAGATTTGGCAAAAATAATTGTTTAAACAAATTATTATTGTTTATGACTATGTTCATCTATATCAGTGCCTGATAGTTGCGGTTTTTCGGAAATTTCTATCTTTCTGTCCTTTTTTCACTTAGTGAGGTAGTAATTAATTAAAGTTCACAAAAAAGTTGTTTAAACAATTTAATATTGTTTATAACTATCTTTTTTCAGATAAGTGCTAGAAAGTGGCGGTTTCTTCTAAAATCTTTAACTTTGCACAGCCTTTTTATTTATGAACAAATAATAAGTCAACCACAACAAAAATGATTTTTCGAATGGTATTGTTATTTTAAGTGAATTATTTTTGCTCTTTCCCCAATGCTTAAAAAAATTAATTGAAAGAAACAAAGCTATTTTACACAAGAGGCAGAAATCAATTTTAAATTGTTTGAACAACGTTTTTGTTAACTTTAATTAATTATTATTCACTAAGTGAAAAAAGGACAGAAAGGTAAAAATTGCAGAAAAACCGCAACTATCAGACATTGATATAGATGAAGATAGTCATAAAGAATAATAATTTGTTTAAACTATTATTTTTGCTAAATATAATTAATTATTAAGTCACGCCTAATGAAGAATAGACAATAGGGTGGGTCGAAAATAAATACTTTTAACATTCGAAATCGCTACAACGCGGAAAAGTAGCGTATTGGGGTCCTAAAAAAGTATAATTAATTTGGAATCGATCGACATGCAGCTTGTTTACCCACGCTCGAAAAAAAGGTTTCAAAAATTTCTTGTTTGTAGAGTTTTTAAATCTTATTGAGTTTCAATTTTTTTCTACATACCTGGAGGTCAAAAATGTCTTCTCAATTTTTTTCGGATTTTAATCCATCATTTTCTAAGAGATAATTCCTATTTAATTTACCATTGTTTTCGGAAATTTTGTTTAACACGTTTGAAAATAGGAGGAGAATTATTTGAGGTACATGAAAACTTTTTAGTGACAAAATTGCATTAGAAAAAAAAATCCCCAAGACCCAGGAATCGAAATTGACAATAGAGCGAATTTAACAAATTTTTGTATTTTATAAACTTATCTTTATAACTTGTAGTTTAAAAATTTTTCTTAGCATATATGGGTTTATTAAACATAGAAATACACTAAAAAAATCTAGAGGACCCAGGAATCGAAATTCAATGACCGAAAATTGTCTTATTTCGGAATTTTGTAGTTAACAGAATTATT
>CAKNXH010060963.1:0-99481 GCA_932178445.1 Andricus quercusramuli
GACATGACATGACATGACATGACATGACATGACATGACATGACATGACATGACATGACATGACATGACATGACATGACATGACATGACATGACATGACATGACATGACATGACATGACATGACATGACATGACATGACATGACATGACATGACATGACATGACATGACATGACATGACATGACATGACATGACATGACATGACATGACATGACATGACATGACATGACATGACATGACATGACATGACATGACATGACATGACATGACATGACATGAGATGACATGACATGATATGATATGATATATCTAAGGCCATTTCGCCGCGCCTCGGCACTCGTATATTTTTTGCCAACTTGGACTTCTTCTCTACTTATTCTCAGAACATCCCAGCCATGCTGTACGCATCGTCCTCAATAGCGCACCAATAGCGTGCAACGGGCTCGTCGGCTTTCGACATCATGGCTAGGTGTATATGGAAGATGCTGATTCACTTCGTTGATGGCTTCCTCTTCTTTTTTTTGAGTCAGCGTCGTGGTCCAGCCAAGATGTTACGCGTCGCCCTCAGCAGCACGACAATGTCGTGCAACGGGCTCGTCGGCCTTCGAATATCCTGACTGGGTGTGGCTGGTTGGGCTGTCACTTCGAACGTCTGACTCTTCTTGCTGTGGCTCTTGTTGGGGCTTCTGCATGACCTGATGAACCTTTATGTCTCAATCCAAGGTGAACGCATCGTCCTCAGTAGCGTGACAGCGTCAGGCATCGAGCTCGTCGGCCTTCGATCATCTTGGTCGGGTATGGTTGGATAAGAGGTTTTGTTATGGTGGTTGTTCTGCCTGGTTAACAGTCAAAGACCGTGTGCTGTGCGTCGTCTCGTTCGGCTTCGCAGTAGATACACTTCAGACTCCAAACTTTTGCTATCTTATGTAAGTAGGTTCGAAAGTAGCCATGGCCCGAGAGGAATTGGGTCAAGTAATAATTGACCTCTCCATGATGACGTCCGTTCCACACGCTCAAGTCGGGGATCTTTGCCAGCATTCTTGCGTACATGCTCTGGCCTCTTCCATGGCGACCTCTTTTCCTTTGTCCGGGATTGCTTCAAATATCCGCTTCTTCTGTAGGGCTAGCAGATCGATCGGTATGACTTCCGCAATCACAAGTGCTGCGGGCTCTCAAACGGTGCGATAGGAGCACGCAACTCTCAGTGCGCCCCTTAGTTGAACCGATGCCATCCTTTTCCTATATTTTTTGTTTTTCAGCGCTTCAGCCCATATTTCGCTTCCGTATAGGAGGATGTTATGGGCTACCGACATCAATATTCGGCGTTTATATGGTGTTGGGCCGCTGACATTCGCCATAAGCCTACTTAGTGCCATCGTCCCTGCTGCAGCTTTGTCAGACGCCTTTCTAATCTTAATCTGTTCCCAGAAAGACAGCTTGGTATCCATAATGATTTTAAGGTGTTTTATAGCTCCCTTGGCCTGTATCGTTTCCGTGCCCACATGCATCTCTATTATGGTGGCGATCAACCTATCTAGTGACTAGCCCCATTTCAGTCTTTTCTGCTGCCAGACGAGGTGCATAACTCTATTCAGTTTCCACTGAATTTGCTGGGTGTTGCGCGCAGTGATGACTGCCATAATGTCATCAGCGTAGCCCGATAGGTATGTGCTTCCTGGCATCTCCAGGCGTTGGATTTCGTCATACGAGATGTTCCAGAGGTCAGGTCCCAAGATTGAACCCTGGGCGGCACCGGCCGTTATTTCCTTTCTTCTGGTTCCGCTCGTTGTCTCGTATTCAAGAACTCTGTCTTTCAGATAACTCTTGATTATCTGTTGGAGATACTCTGGTACCTTAAACTTCTCTAGGGCTTGGATCATATCGCTCCACCTGGCAGAGTTGAAAGCGTTTTTTACGTCCAACGTTGCCAGGAGGACGACTTTCTCGGAATAATGATTTCCGTTTTGTGCTGCGTTGATTGTCTGCATAATCTCTCCAACTGCATGAATAGTCGAGCGTCCTCTGCTAAAGCCGTACTGTCTGGCTGACAGATCTCCGCCCTTTCGGATAGCCGCCTACAAGCGGGGCTTTTGCAGCTTCACTAGGAGTTTTCCCGCAGTGTTCAGCATGCGCAGGGGACGATATGCTCCTGGTGATGCTGGGTCACCCTTGCCTTTGCTGATGAGCACTAACCTTTGAGTTTTCCACTGCTTGGGAAAGATTCCTCTCCTCAGACAGGCATCGTAGGTGTTTAGCAACAGCGGCGGGCAGGCACGCGCCGCTGTTTTCAGCGCCTCTGTTGGAATCCCGTCTAGTCCAGGAGCCTTCTTGTTCTGCAGACCCCTGACTGCCGCAAGAAGCTCCTACATTGTGAATGGCGGTATCTCCGCGGCCGTGGCCCCATCGCTGACCTCTTGTCTCACCGGATGGGTGGGGAAAAGACTATCAACGATGTTGTCCACCACGTCTGGTTCCATCGCCCCACATGTTGAAAGGGCTCCAAGCTTTCGCGTGACGATTCTGTAGCCCAGACCTTCTTATTTCACATATGTTGGGCCTCAGCTGGGACTTGTATTGGTTGATCCCCTCTTCTTTTTTTCCTCGGTTGTTGTTTCGGCTTCTCTTTCGGGGCATTGTCGCATCGCAGGCCCGATGAATGAATTGCATCGTAGCGTTTACAAGGGTTTTTACTCCGCTCACTTGCTCAGCACTGTCGTGGAGGGCAAGCAGAGCTTCTTTCCCTTGAGTTATCACCTTATTCAGCTATTCCTCGTCCATTTTCGCCGTGTTCCATTCCATTTGTTTGGAGGTGGGGGGGGGGGTGCCTTGCGGTCTGGGTCGTTCTTCCGAGGCTGAAGCTAATATATTGGTGATCGCTCCCAGTGTAATCTTCGATCACCTCCCAGCTTTGCAGCAGAGGAAATACACTTTCTGTTGCCAGAGTGATGTCCGGTATCGTCCCCTTTTGACCTGCTCCTCTAAAGGTTGCTGTACGCCCTTTGTTAATCACCATTAGACCTGTTCTAGCCGACATTTCCATTATCCTTTTTCCCCTTGAGTCAGGCTCCAGCATGCCCTATTCAACCGCTCTTGCGTTGAAATCACCGGCCACCAGAACCATGTCCCTTTCCTTTCGGATAAAATCCTCGAGGAGGTCCAGCTTTTCCTGGAAGTCAAGGATACTCTCGTTGAGAGTGTGGTAGCAGCTGACATATGTAATACCTTTGCTCCTCACCTACACGAATCCGTTCTCGGCTCCATGTACGCCGATAGGAACTTTCCCTGGATCTGGCACGCAAATGGCTGCCGTGTCAAGGTTCTCTTCAAACCATTCCGGGCTATTCCTTGCCTGGTATTGCTCACTTATGATTAGCATGTCAACCTCTTTTTCGACAATTAAGTTTGTCAGAAGGTCGTCAGCCAATCTGCTCCTGTGAAGATTCCCCTGTAGTTCCTGATCATTAGTAATTGGGTTTGGCCCTGGCCAATGCCTGTCTAAAGACTTTGCATGAGCCCGAACCTGGAAAATGATTCAAAACCTCCCGTTTTTCCTTCAGTTCTCTACAAAGTACGCATTGAAGGGGTTCCGTGCAGGAAGCTGCTTTGTGACCCCCTATACAACACTTAAAGCAGAGGGTGGTGCGATCTGGCCCCCTGCAGCCTCTGGATTGGTGTCCGTAGCCCCAGCACTTGAAACACCGCTCGACTAGAGTTTTCCGCCTGCTTTTGCTGTATCTCCATCCCACTTTTATACGGGAGGATTCCAGCAGTTTGTTGGCTTCCTGTTCATTCATTTGAACGATCGCTAGGATCTGCTCCCTTCTGTTGGGTTTCATTATCGAAACCTTCGCATCTCCCATTTCTTCGTTAAGGTCTCGCTTAAGCGCCTCTTCGACGTCTTCTTTCGTGGTAACGCAGTCGAGATCCATTAGCTCAAGGGTTACTCTGGGTACTAGATTTCTCATAGTACCCATGTCTCCTAGTTTCATCTTAAGGGCATCACTAAAGGCTTTTATGTCCTTCGTTTGTTTCCCGAATTCGAGCAAGACGTCTCCATTCCGGGATCGGCGGATCGACTTGACATCCGTCTGGGCTTCTTCCGGTTTTACCTTGCTTTTGATATCTCCTAGCACATCTGCATAATTTTTCCCGCATGCGGTTTTTATCAGAAGTGCTTCCGAGCGTTGACACCTGCCAGCCTTTTGACGGCGTGTCTTCTCCCTTCCTGTCTTCTCAGCAGGTCTTCCGTCTTTTCCCGAATTTTCTCCTCGGGGAGTGGCATTCAGAATTGGTTGGCTGGTTGCCTTCCTCCTACCCGGGACTGTTGTCCACTTGACGGGTGTTGACTCGTCCCTCTTCTTTTTATCTATCGGCGTAGCAGCTTGGCTTTCTGTCGGGCTTGATGCCGATCTCTTGTTTGTAGGCGGAGCAATCGGTTCTCTCGCGCGAGGTCCAGCGATAGAGCAGTAAGCTTATCCTGCGCCTTCTTCTCAGCCTCTCGCTCTACGTTGAGCGTTTTTAGAGCAGTCTTCATTTCAACAAGTCCATCCCTGATGATTGTGTTGACCTTCCTCTGCCATTCCCCGGCTTCGTGCATATTCGCCATAGTTGTTTCCTTCTGACGGATTACCTATCTGATGGAAGTTTCAGACATTTGGAGTTGCATCATTAGCACTACCGCCTGGTCCGTTATCTCTTCTACTCCATTTTTTCGTTTTTTCTTGTTTCATTTTTGTATGTTTGGTCCCCCCCAAAATCCTTGGGACCAGGACTGACCACCGTTGCTGGAACCCGATCGGAATCAGTGAGGAGATTTCTACTCCCTTGGGGTATGTTGTTTTGCACATACGTACTCGTGATTGGTTTGAATTCGGGGTTCCTTCCCCTAGCTGGTTTTTTGTCCACCCCGGGTATTTCATTTTCCCGGTACAACTCATATCTGGAAGGTGTTCCCCTATCCGCAACCTGGGGAGGCGCCCGATATGACATGACATGACATGAGATGACATGATATGATATATATTTTTTTTTTCACGAGGGAAGGTGTGAAATGTGCTATCACACAACGAGAAGTGATCTGCACTTCACGGTAGTGTCGGGATATTGATATCATCACTACAATGATCTGAATATATGTGAATATACAAAGATCTTAATTTGACCATTATAGTGATGCTACCAACGACCGACTAAAAACCAGCACCCTTTCTTCTTGACAGAAATCCCCCCGGGGACCGCTTTCGCATTACTTCAGGGGGGTACCGTTGCTTGCCTTCTAGGGCATCTGCTGGTTTCCTTTTCTTTGGCTCGTTGTGCCAACCAGGATGTACGCATCGTCCTCAGTATGTCTGTTGGTACCCACACATCGGGCTCGTCGGCTTTCGACATCCTGGTTGGGGGTGTAGCTTGGACTGCCTCTGGCTCCTGGTAGTTTTTTCCTATTGGAATATATTTTACTTCATAGCCCAACCAAGATGTTACGCAGCGTCCTCAGCAGCACGACGATGTCGTGTATCGGGCTCGTCGGCTTTCGAACATCTTGATTGGGCATGGTTGAATCTGGCTGGTTATTTCTTCCTCCCCGCAGCTGCACACATCGTCCTCATCAGCGGAACAGATGTTCCGCATCGGGCTCGTCGGCCTTTGGCAGTTTAGGGCTTAGGTAATTTCCTCGCTGGCGTCCTCAGTCTCTGAGTTGTCTTTCTTCTTTCTTCTTGCGTAGAATGGTTTCGAAATAAGTAGAAACGCTGTTCCACCATTCCTCGCTTTGAAACATCACCCCGACAATATTATCAGGCGTAATGTCTCCAATGTCGCTTTCAAGCCTATACTTAAGTTTGGCCCAGCGCTCGCATTCAAAGAAGGTGTGTTCAGTATTGTCGGCGTCCGCCTCACAATACCCGCACGTAAGACTACTTACTTTTCCCCTCTTGTATAGGTGGTTACGAAAGTACCCATGTCCTGAGAGGAATTGCGTTAAATAGTAATTTGTTTCTCCGTGCCTCCTGCCTATCCACGTGCTCAGTTCTGGGATCAACATTTCGGGCCATCTTCCTCGGTGATCATTGCTGCTGCGTTGTTGCCATTGTCCCATAGTGGCTGCTCTGGCTTCGCCTTTCGCTGTTGCTTTGGTCACGTCGGGTCTTCTGCGAAAAACTTTCTTCTTCTCTTGGGCTAGAAGATCGATCGGTATCGTCCCCGCGATTACTAGGATCGCTGGTTCGGATACCGTGCGATAAGAGCACGCAATTCTGAGTGCACCTTTTCGCTGAACCGCTGCCAAACGTCTCCGGTGTCTTCTTATCTGGTGCGTCCGCCCATATTTCCAATCCGTTAAGCATTATGGACTGGGCCACTGACATCAGCAGTCGGCTCTTGCTGAGTCTCGGGCCATTCACGTTGACCATGAGTCTACTGAGTGCCGTAGTGACGCCTGCTGCCTTATCCGCTGCCTGTTTAAGTTGTTCACGCAAGGAAAGCCTTTTGTCCATCCAGATGCCCAGATGCCTCATGGCTGCCTTCGTTGTGACCACTGTCGATCCTACTTTCCTCGGTATCTGCATGGGGATGTATTTTTGTGTGACTTGAACCAGCTCGGTTTTCTCCGTGGCCAGGTCCAGACCATGATCGTCCATCCATCTACCCACGCATCTCATTACCTGATTGAGTTTCCACTGCAATTCCTCCGTTGTTCTTGCAGCAATTACAGGAAGTATGTCGTCCGCATACCCCGACAGGTATGCATCATCCGGCATCTCCATTCTTAGAATTTCATCGTGAGAGATGTTCCACAAATCGGGGCCGAGGCTTGAGCCCTGAGCAGCTCCGGCTGTGATTTTCTTCCCTTCTTGGGCCCTCTGTGGTGTCGTATATAAAGTTTCTATCAGAAAGATAGTCTCTTAATACACGCATGAGGTATTCAGGTGTTTTGAAGCTCTCCAACGCCTTGATCATCTCGGTCCACCTGGCCGAGTTGAACGCATTTCTCACATCCAATGTTGCCAGTAGCACGATTTTTTCGGTGAAACGGCTTCCTTCTTCCACTCTAACAATTGTGTCCACCATTTCTTGGACTGCGTGAATTGTAGAACCGCCCTTCCTGAAGCCGTGCTGTCTTTCGGAGAGATCTCCCGCCGCTTGAACAGCCGCCAGCACGCGAGGCTTCAACATTTTTTCCATGCCAGCTCTCAAGCAGCAGTTCATCATGTTCAGTAGCACATCTGGATAAACACGTGCTACTGCTTTTAATACCTCCTCTCTCTCTCTCTCTCTTACTGGATGTGTCGGGAAGAGTCCCATTGATCCGCTCGTTGAGAGGGCCCCGAGTTTTCGTGTTACAATTCTGTAACCCAATTCCGAAGGCTCATCGTCTACTTCTTCGCACAGCTTTCCCCAGCTCTGGCTTTCACTTCTCTTTATAGCCTTGCCCAGTTCCTTCTTCGCAAGCTTACATGCCTGCACGCCTGTTGCCTTCTTTCTGGTGGCTGTCTTTCTGCGTCTTATACACTCCCTTCGTTGGTCAGCTATTTCTTGGTTCAACCAGTAACCGGAGTCCTTATTTCTGTGCCCCTTCTTTTGTGGCATCGAAGCTTCACAGGCCTGGTTTATGATATGCATGGTGGCTTCCACAATTGCTTCTACCCCCATATCAGGTCTTTGCATAAGACTGTTCTGTCCTTCGATTACCGCCAGGGATAGTTTTTCTATGTCCATTTTCGAAACGTTCCATCCTTTGCCCTTGCTCTGAGATGTCCGGACTCCTAGGCTTTCTCTTATGGTGAACTGTATATACTGATAATCGCTTCCAGTATAGTCCTCAAGGACCTCCCAGTTCTCCATAAGTGGGGCCACTCCTTCTGAAGCCAGAGTAATATCCGGGATCGTTCCTGCGTTGCCAGCTCGTCTGAAAGTTGGCGTTTTGCCGGTGTTCATGATAAGCAGGCCCCGTCTCGCAGCCATGTCCAGGATCCGCTTCCCTCGCGAGTCCGTTTTGAGCATTCCCCATTCCACCGCCCTTGCGTTGAGGTCTCAGGCCGCTATTAATCCTCCCTCAGCTTCCTGTATCGTATCCTCCAGTAGATCCAGTTTTTTCTGGAAGTCCTAGATGCCCTCGTTCGGAGTGAAGTAGCAACTTCCATAGGTGACACCTTTGCTCTTAATCCAGACGTACCCGTCTCCTGAGATTTCGCAACCATATGGCTGCCGTGCCGAGGTTATCCGCAAACCATGTTGGGGTGTCCTTATACTTGTATTGCTCGCTAATGATAAGGAGATCGATGTTTTTTTCGCGGACTAGATGATCTAGAGGATCGTTCGCATCTTTGCTTCTGTGCAAGTTGGCCTGGAGAAATCTCGCCATAACTACTTGTGCTTTGCCTGGTGGAGTGCCTGCCTAATGACAAAACATGCCCCCGTCCCTCGTATGTGCTTCAGGTAACGTTTGCCCTGTGTCCGCCCATGCCACATTTATAACACAGGCTGCTGCGATCTGGCCCTTTACAAAGTCTGGCTTGGTGTCCATAGTCTAGACACTCAAAGCACCGATCAATCCGTGTCCTTCGTCTGACCCTGCTGTTTATTCACCCCACTCTTATGGGTGCGGTTTCCAGCAGTTCGTTAGCTGCTTTTTTATTAAGCACTACGATAGCGATCACTTGTTCTCGCCTGTTGGCCTTCATGATGTTCACATTTGCGCCTTCTACTTTTGCGCCGAGGTCTCTCTGAAGCGCCTCCTCAACTTCCTCTCTCGTGGTGACACTGTCGAGGTCTAGAATCTCTAGTTTGACAGTACGAACCAGACTTCTTATGGTTTCCATGTCAGCCACGTGCTTCTGTAAGGCTTCCCCGAAGGCTTTAACGTCTTTCGTTTCTTTACCTAGCTCCAATAGAACCTCTCCATGTCTGGTCTGATGGATTGACCTGATGCAGGTTTCTGTCTCTTCCGGCTTGAGCTTTGACTTGATGCCTCCCAGTACCTCTGCATAAGATTTCCCGTCTTCTGGCTTGATTAGCACTGCTTCGAGGCGTGGTTTCCTGTTCGGCTTCCGTTGGCGCTTCGGTTTTGGAGCCTTGTCGTCTGCCTTCGTTGCCTTATTTGTCGTCCTTTGAGGGGTTTCATGTCCTCCCAATTGGTTATTAGTTTTCTTGGCCTTCTCCCTCGTAACCAAATTCCAATTCTGAACAGCTGCATCTCCGTTCTTTTTCCTCTCTATCGGCGTAGCTGAATGGTTCTCAGCTAGGCTTGTTGCGACTAGCTTGTTCTTTGGAGTGTGAACCGGCGTGCTCATACCTTTGCAAGGGTTCTTCGCACCCTGCATCAGCAGTCCAACGAGACCATAAATCTCCTTTTTGATGTGAAACATCTTTATGGCGCGGTACGGGGGTAAGATCGCCTCTTGGCGTAGCGACGCGTGAGATGGCATGACGCGCTCGGGGCTCGTAGGCTCAATCCGCCTCAGCTCGGCGATCCCCTCACTCCGCGCGCTGTTATTCCCACCATACTTGCGCCCCACCGACTTGGCAGTCCCTTCTGGTCCCCTCTCACCGCGCGCTAGTCACTGTACTTTTTAATTATGATACGATATAATGTATTATGATACAGTATGATACATTTTCATATATTATCATACTATATTACAGCGAATCTTACAATATGATACAATATCATACGATATAATACACTATTATATCCAATGTGATACATTATCATATATAATGGAAAAAGGTACAGTATCATACAATGTGATGCAATACGTTACAACATGATACAATACGGCACAATATGGCACACTATGATACAATATGATACATCATCACACTATGCGATACAATATGATACAGTATCATAAAGTATGATGCAATAGGATGCCACTTGATACTTTATGATACAATATAATACACTATCACACTATACAATACCATGTAATTTAATACAATATTATACAATATGCAATATGGTATATTACCATACAATGTGACACAATATCATATAATATGATGGAATATGATACATTATCATCCAATATGATGTAATACGATACAATATGGCACAGCATGATACAGTATGATACAATACGATACACTATCACACCACATGATACAATATGATGCGATAGCACACTATATGATACAATACGATACAGTATCATACAATATAATGAAATATGATACAGCTTGATGTAATACGATACAGTATGATACAGTATCATAAATTATGATGCAATATGATACAAAATGATACTGTATGGTGCAATATAATACACTATCACACTATACAATACCATATAATGTAATTTAACCCTTACTTGACACACTTCTGAGGTGCTCTACACAATAGCGACGAAAATTGTTTAAAAAAATAATCTATTGAATATTTGTACTCGAAAATTGTATCAGATAATCTTAAGAGCTTATACTTTAAAGGAATTTGTAGGTTATATAGCAAAAAATTAAAATTAAGTATCAATTAAATAATTATGAAAGTGAGGAAAACTGGTCGTGGGGTGTTTTGCACCCCAGTGTGTCAAACAAGGGTTAATACAATATTATACAATATACAATATGGTATATTACCATACAATGTGACACAATATCATATAATATGATGGAATATGATACATTATTATTCAATATGATGTTATACGATACAATATGACACAATATGATACACTATCACACTATATGATACAGTATCATATAATATGATGAAATATGATACAATCTGATGCAATACGATACATTATATTACAATATGATATGCAATAGCACTATATGGTACAGTATCATGCAATATGATACATCATGATACAATATGATACACTATTGTTACAACCCGATGTTATTCACTTTCTTAGGTTTTCATGTTCACTAAATATATGCCATGGGTTGCGGAGGCTTCACAAACTGAACGAAGCCTAATGTCAGGCTTCGTTAATTATTTTTGTGAGACGTAATTCAATTGTTCTCATCCGAGAATACTTTGCCAGACTACTAGTGAAGGGATATTATTTTATTTTTACAATAAACAAAGAAACGAGTATTAAGGAATGTCACTTTAATATAAACAATACAAAATTGGAACGATACTAAGTACTCACCGAATTCCTTCGCTAATTTCACAGTAAATTTACCTTTAGAAAAAGGACAGATAATGGTTTAGGAAACCCTTAGCTTTCCCCTTTTCTAAAGGGCCGATGTTCATTGGATTATTTCTCGTTGTCTTTGAGACAACTCTAGTCCATTTTAGCGTAGTCGCGACACACACACGCTTTCACGCGTAGTTGCCCGACACGTCCCCTCACACGCGCGTTATATTTGTTTTAGCGGAGAGAATAACAATTGCTTCTCTAACCAAGGTGACATGGAGTGCGTTTAAATTCACATGTCTCCTCATTGTCCTTCTCCCTGCTATTCCAAACACTAACTACAATAGACAATCTCTCGAAAGTTTTGAGATTCGACTTTAAAATTGCCTAAGGCGTTTCTGTTTGTTGCGGATTTAAAATTTTTGGGGATGCCAAACTTCACGTGGCCTTCCCAAACAACTGTTATCTTCCGAGATAAATTTTCCGATGTACGGAAGCCCGATTATTCCGAAGATTGACACAGTAATTTGAATCCGCGGGTTCACTCGTTGGATGAAGGGTTTTTCAGGTTTAACGTCCCCACGATGAGGTTTCCAATGCGCCCTAGTTAGGAAACTATTTTCAATAGTTTTACACTTCGACCCGAAAATTACTTTTCAACTAAATATTTATATTATGAGAAAGCTTTATTACGAGAGGCAAACCGTAAGGGTTGACGTGATGAACCAGCGTGTCCAACTCGACAAGCGTCTGTTAAGCAATCTTCGCGAGAGAAGGTTCCCTTCAAGAGGCTGCTTGTTCGGTTTAAGTATCTCTGCAAACTGCCGTGATGATTTTTGATGGGTGCTTCTTGTAAGCGACCTGTCGGTGGACATAGGTGGGAAATTTTGTTCAGGTAATGAATTCGTTAGTCGCCAGGCACGGTATGTGTTGCCGTGCATGGTTGGACCTTGAGCGCTTAACCAAAAATGCAATTGTCAGCAGCATGAAATAGAGTGCAGGTGGTTATTTTCGCTAAGGTACTGAAAACTTCTTACAGTTTGCAGATTTCTCCTCCTTCTTAATTTTTAATTTTAATTTTCAATTGTTCTGGTTCAGGTTTACAGGAGTATTTTCTGCGGGTCATGATTTTCAATTTACTTTTGTAAATGTTTATTACGCGTGACCCTTGTATTAGGTGCGGAACCCTCTTATTCGGAAAGGTTTTTCTTCCAATGCTTTTGATGCATTTTTGGCGAAGTTATGGCCTTATTGCTTTCTCCCGCTCGAGGGGGTAGTTTAAGTAGGGAGCTGTTTAGGATGAATAGGGTTGTCGTCAACATCAAGAGAGTGAAGAACGGTTGGAGAATATGTAAACCGACAGGTCAACGCACCGGTGTGGTGGCTAGCGAGGAGCACCCATCCGATCACCCGCCTATGTGTGTACGTTAATCCCCCGTGTTCTCGGTGGAGTATGTGTGGGAAGGCCATTCGGTTGAATCGTACTAGGTCGCGGTTCCTACGTGTGTTCGCGTGTGAGTTCTCACATTTGCGGTTTCCTTTTTCTTCTTTCGCACTTATCTAAATCTAAATGTGAGTCTGTGGTACATTTTAAATTTTCTATGCGATTCCTTAGTTATTGTATTTTCCTATTTCAAATAATTTTTCCTACGTGTTTGCTTAAGCAATCAAAATTCTTTTACAATATTTCTTCATTAAATTTTGCTATCTTTCCCAGTCACCAACTTGTATTATCGGTCGACGCTGCGCTTTTACGCCACGTGCCGGTCTCTGGTTACAGGCCTCATCCGTTGTCTGTGCATTCCATTCTCACAATAAATGTATAAAAATTAATATGCGCAGGTTTGAAGGGGGTATGTAACAAACCACACCGGATTTTACGCTTTTCGTCCTCGATAGCTAGAGGTGATTGGGAGAGATTGTATCTATAAGGAGGGTATAATCTCCTTTAAATTACATTTCTATAGGCTCCTAACGCTTCGCACCCTTATCTTTTTGGATGTATTCAACCTCTTGTTTCATTTATGTCTCCTGCGAGTCAGCGAAACAGGCAATGGGATCAATTTTTTTATTGAAATCCTCTGCATTAACATTTGAATCTGTTAATTCACTTGACCTCCTCTCTTGCTGCTTCGCTCGGATGACTTACTTATTTCCCTATTGGTATAATAATTTCTTTTTTGTTCTTTCACAAAGTCTTTTCGTACATAATTACTCTTACTTCCAGGCGGTCCGGAATTTACTATTCCCCCTTCCCTTCCTTACGTTTACGGAGACGAAAGCCTAACTCGGCAAGGTTGAATGCGAAATACTTGTATCTAAATAGGATTGCTCGAGCGAATTTGCATTGTAGCGTTTTTATGTTGTTCTTATCTAGCTATCTATTTCGCAGTAGACGCGCATCTTCTTGGTGTGAATTTTCATGCAGGTTGATGTCTCTGCGGGGGCAGCTTTGCCCCACGGATGGGTATTGCTAATCTGCCTGCAGTCGTAACATCTTTTGTTGCCGTGTTTCTCGGTGCGGTCTCAGGAGTGTCGTGTTGAGTATTCTCTTTCACTTGGTCATTTGGCAACACGGTCTGAGTGGGATCACTTATTTTTAAGTTGCAGGTTGCAGTTGCTGGTATATCTCCGCTGTCGGTTTTTATCGGATTGGCTGGTTGCGGGATTGGGTGGCGAAATTTTTGTCTCCTCATACAGTGTTTTAGACCTGTATTTCCTGTCAACACTTTGCTCTGACAGCAGTAGCTGGCTATCCCCAGTAGTATGATAGCTAAACCAAGGTAGGCTCCTTGAATGGGTATAGCTTGCCTAACTTTAATCTGCCGCTCCAGGCTCAGCTGGTACAACTGTTGTTCCAGGGAATCTAAAGACTTTTCATTTCTGATGAAATTTTCTTCTTCGGTTGAGAACGCTTCGGGCTGATTTTCCGTCTGTGTTATTGTCGACATGAGGTTTTGGTGCTCCTTCAAGATTGGCGATAACTGCGTTAAATTTAAATGTAGCGCAGGGTCGTAGATGATTTCAGTTTCTCCGGTTCTGATGGCTGATCCGTGAAAGATCTGTTCGTTGGTCCGGAGCTGACATCCAGGTGCTAGTTGTATTATACCTATTTGTTCTAGCTGAATCAACTCCGCTGTCCGGTTAGGGCAGAGCAATTTTGGGGAGATTGGTTTGACCAATGAGTAGAGCCATGCATTTAATGTGGCAATTCTCGTCCATTCGCCCTGTTCATTGTAGGAAATTGGAATATTACAGCTCTTGATGTCTTCATCTTTGGATATAGCAGGAGCTCACTTTCGCAATTTTTGTATATTGCGTTCTCGTTGACAGGTGATTTGCTGTCGCAAATCCTATAATATGGAAGATCGATGCATGACTCTATTTCTTCATGGGTGAAGCACTGATACTGAGTGCAATTGGTATATCGTGTACCTGAAGGGTTCCAGCAATGGAATGTCCAGTAGAATACTGAGGGTTTGTTCTTTGTAGACAGCCGTGACCTTAGAGATGCTGGACAATTTCTCTAGATCCACCAGTAGTCCCGGAATTGGAAAGTCAACATCTGGTTGATGGTCTTGGATATCACGGTATATTGGTTCCACCTGTTCTGACGTCAAAAGCGAGAGATGCATGAATGACTTCAAGGATTCGGTTGGCTGCTCGGAAGTAGTCGTCAATACTGACGCCTAACACTGTTAAAGCGCGAGTTAGACTTTCGATATTCTTTAATTCAGCAACATCACGTTGTAAATTGTCTAACTTCATGATATTTTGGGAGAGTTGTCTCTCGTGGAAGGCTATTTTCTCCTTATTGCTGTGGGACAATTTGTGAATTTCCTCCAATTGTGCCCGCACCACGTGTGTTTGTTTGCCAACTATATATGAGATGTTTCCTTGGAGTTCATTAAGTTCGGCGATTTTTGTTTCGATGGCTTTTCCGTCATCGTACGTTGGTAATCCGGTCACAGGTTCAATTAGGCCATTCGTGTGTCTGTCTACCTCCTTTCTTAGCCCTTCTGCCACTGCTATCTTGGCGTCTAAACCATAGTCGGAAATCGTTTGTAGACACAGAATTCCGATTCCTGACGGACAAAGAGCTGACAGGCGATGAAACAGCTGCTCATAGGTTGCCAGTAAACCTTGAATTTTTCCAACGTCAAAGAAAATAGTGACTCTCCAAGTTCCAGTAATTCGTCTCATGATCCCCAATTGCTCATAATAAAGCCCCGTACTATTTCTCAAGGGTGCAATCCTGTATGTGAGCTCTTCTGAATTTTGTTGGCTGGATGAAAATAGGATTAGCAGCAACGTCATTCCTAGTATTTCCATCTCGCTGGATGTTTAAAGAATAGACAACCTATCAAAAGAAAATTAAAGAGTTAGTCCGTAAACAATTACTGGTGAAGCTGGGCGTACGTCCCCAGATTCCGGATTTACTGCCAATTATTGCATACCTTCTCGTTCTGTGGGGCGCAAGTCCGACTTCAGCCTTTCTTTTTGCATGTTGATGACAAGCTTCTTTTATTCCTAACAATGAGTTACTAGAAGTTTATCCGCATGCTTAGAAAAACGCTTTCCATCGTCGGTTTCCAAAATCACATTATTATGCGAGGTGAACTCTACTATGGTGTGAGGACCATGGGCTCGACTATCGAATTTCCCATTTCTGACATCTTTCACAACATAAACTTTATCTCCTATCTTTGCCTTCAAGGGTCGGGCCTTTCTATCGTAGACTTCCTTTGATCGCAGCTTAGCCTTTCTCAGATTTTGACTGGCTAAACGCTGGATTTCGGTCAACCTAGTGATTAAGTCCCGGAGATAGGTGCCGTAAGTTTCGAAATCCTCCCCATGAGAGAAAGAGCTAGGTATTCTAGCCAATCGGCCGAATACTAGCTCGTATGGGGTAAAGTTTGTTGCTTCGTGCACAGACGTATTGTAAGCAAACATGGGGAATGGGAGGAATCGATCCCAATCGTCATAATCGACCGCATAGTGTTTAATGTAGTCAGTTAGCACAATATGACTGCGTTCTAATGACCCATTAGTCTGCGGGCGATAGCTCGAAGTGGTTAGCTGCTTCACTTTGAAGATGTCTTCTAGGTTCTTCATTAGTTTACTAACGAAACTTCCTCCCCTGTCGGTAATTATACACCTTGGTGCACCGTACTGGGAAGAAAGGTTGACCGCTACCGCGTGCGCTACCGTGGTTGTTTTCAAATTGGGTATAGGGACGGCGATACCGTATTTGCTGAAATTGTCCTGCATTGTTAGAATGTGTCGATTCCTCCTGGGAGTAGTGGGTAACTTTCCGACGGTGTCTAGCGAGACTTTGTCGAAAGGTTCGGCTGGGGTATCGGTGATTATCATCGGTTCACGCGTGCGTGCTCGAACCAATTTTTGCTCTAAGCAACTCTTGCAGTTACAGATGTTTTCGGTGACATCGTCGCGGAGTCTTGGCCAAGTATGTCTTTCCCTAATTCGCCTATAGGTTTTTGTGATCCCTTTATGTCCACCTTTTAGGCTACCGTAGCATTACGCAATGATTTTTGATCGTACTCCAATTGTGGGAACCTCGATTCGACCATGACAAATGCTTATTGTGACAGGGGTGGCACAGTCTAGCTTCGCTAATAGTTCAGCCATTTTATTCTGAGGGAGAGGGCCCAGCAAATCGCCGGAATTGGCTATTCGACAGCTTGTCTGCTTATCCTGAAGTAGTGCTAGGAAAAGGTTTGGCAGTCCCAGAGACACATCCCTCCAATCGAGCTCATCGCTGTGTTTTCGTTTGACCACGATCGAATAGGTCTTATATCGACCGTGGGGAGTGCTCAAGACCTGGCCCTTCACAGGTTTGCATTCCCAAATATCTTGAAAATCAAGACGATCGGTAGCAATCAAAAGCTTTGCTATAGAATTTGTAGGCTCACAATCCTCAGATATAAAATGAGCATAGTTGTCTAGTTTATACGTCAATGGTTCTGTCCATTGATAAACTACTTTTGGAAATTTCGAGCTAGTTTCCTCGGTCTCTTCTTTTAGGAATATTGTATTCTCGGAAATTAAAGGGGGAGTGGGGGGATCTAAGTAGGGAATTTCGACGTCGATATGGGAGCTTGATAACTGTCCAGGGACGTTTGATGTTTCTTTGATTGTGCCCTGTGTTAATCGTCGTGGCGTTATCTCCCTTCTCCGGGTAGGCACGACTGAAGCGCCTTCTTCAGGCACCGTTGGAAAAGGAGTGGACATAGCACCCGGAGGGTTAGTGGACATCGGTGATGGATACCAGGACCGTCTAGGTACTTGCGTTTCAGTAGAAAGTGATTCAGTTTGTTCTGCTAGACCCGTGAAACGAACTGTGCATTTTCTGGCCATTCCGGATTTTTGTTCGGCTTCATTTGCGTCTAGTGATCCTGTTTCAATATCTTTGGCAGCGGGTTCAGCTGCCTCAGAGATTGGAGTCGGATCGATGGTTTTCCTGGTTTTCTCCTCGTATTCTTTTAGAAATTTTTCAACTCTTTCTGCAAATACTTTATCATCATGTTCCTTACATGGGTCAAGGGCTCCTAGTCGTTGGAGAAGGTTTTCATCCTCCTCTCCATCGGATACATGGGTGCGTAAAAGTTCCATGCCTCCGGAGTCCCAGTACATTTATTCGGGTTGAATTCCGTGTTGTCCAATTTGTGTTTATCACCTTCGGCGTCTAGTTCCTCTTCGGACTCGCTGTTTATTATCCCTTCCTCTGATTTGGGCTGAGGGGAAGTGGGTGTTCTATCAATTCCTTCGCGGGCTAATCGATCTGCCTCTTCGTTTCCTGCTATGCCTTGGTGACTGTGAATGTGATTCCATTTCACGTCTAACAGGTTGAGGGCAGATTTTAATTTTTCGAATTCTGCCCTATTCTTTACGGGTTTATTTTCGTAAGTATTCCAATTGTTGGTTTCCCATTCAGGGATCCATTCAGTAGCGCTGTTGATTACGAACTTCGAATCCCTATTTATTCGCAATCTTTTTATTCCAGCTTTATGCGCTCGGCGTGCAGCTTCCACGGCTGCTTCCAGCTCTGCTGCATTATTCGTTTGTCGGCCGATAGCTGGACGAGAAACATTTAAAGGATGATCTACTCCAAACCAAATTCCTATTCCAGCCTTGGATCGCTCGCTTCCATTGTGGGTGCATGCCCCATCAATATATACGTCCACGTATGGATCTGTATTTGGGCTCAGCCAAGGGGAAGGCAGAGGATCCTGAGCTGGTGCAGCACTTTGAAGTGGCGCAGTCCTCTTCGGGGTAGGAGTCATCTCTAGTCCTGGGAGGCCGCTATGTGATTTTCGGAAAACGGGTGGATCGGATTCTTCGTTTCCTGAGGTCGGCGTTTCATCCGAAGAAGGAAGGTCATCGCTATTTACAGGGGTTTTGGGCTTTTCCATCTCTCTTCTACGTCTAGTGAGCCTCTTGGCTATTCCACTTTCATTGAGGTCTGGCATTTTTATTCCCGCAGGGGGATGGTAATTCCCATCCGAGTCATCTGAAACGGTAGTTGCCATTAAGCATTTCCGCTCCATAGGTTTTGTCTCTAAGGTCAATTCAGAGTTGACGGGCCTTAGAGGCGCCTTTCGTAGAATCGAGGGCTTACTAGTGGAGCCCAAAGCTTCTGAAACCCCGTCCTTGGGACGTTCAAGTATCGAAATAGGCCTTTTTGTCGGTCGTTGGTTCTTACCTGGTAGATTCTCCGATAGCTGTCGCTTTCTGAGGCAACTCGTTTGTTCTGAGGAGACATCTGGCCCTGTGAGGTTCTTGGAATTCAAGGATTCCACAGGCGTAATGGGTAAGGCTCTGTAATCAGTCGACCTATTGTGTATCACCAATACTCGAGAAAAATTCTTGTTCTCAGCGTCTACACTCGTGGTGAGAGGGTCCTTCGGATTCTTTCTAAAGTCCGTCTTGAAGGTTTCTGAGTCCTTTGAGTCTCCTGCATCGGTTGAACTGGCCGACTCTGAAGAATTGCACACTGGATTTCCTGATAGGGCTTCTACGCCTTTATTGAGCTTTCCCTTTTTATATTCATATGTATGTTGATAATTCTTCAGTTTGAGCCGCCATTTTATTAACCTCGTTCCTGGATTGTCCACGTAAGTCATCCAATGTATAGGTTCACGGTCGCAGGCTAAGATAAACTCTCGACCATATTGATAGGGGCGGAAATTTCCTACTCTTTATCATAATATAATTCATAATCGGTCAAGATCTTAGAGTAGTAAGCTATAGGCATATCCATGTCATCCTTCTTCTGCGTCAACACTGCTCCTACAGCATGGTCAGAGGCATCCGTCGTCAATTTGAAGGCTTTTCTAAAATCGGGATACTGTAGGATTGGTTTTCTACACAAGTAACGACGAAGTTTCCGGAAGCTTCGAGCTTGCTCATCTTCCCATTTGAAAGGCGTATCCTTCTTCAAAAGTTCAGTTAAGGATTTTGCCAGCTTCGCGTAATCCTTAATGAACATTCGGTAGTACCCCGAGAGACCTAGAAATTGGCGGACATTTTTGACAGTTTTCGGTGTGGGAAATAGTCGTATCGCTGTTATTTCTAATAATCGCCTGATCTTCGTATCATGTTCTTCTATAGTTTCTGAATGTTTCACGATATCATCTAGATAAATAAAAGCTTCTGTTCCATGCATTCCCATTAAAACGTTGTCCATGAGTCGTTGGAATGTGGCTGGGGCTTTTTTGATGCCCATTGGCATACGGAGATATTCAAAATGACCACGCGGTGTTGAAAAGGCTGTTTTAGCCCTATCCCCTGGGTGAGTTTCGATTTGATGGAAACCACTTGCTAAATCTAGTACGGAAAAGTACTGTGCTTTTCCAAGATGGTCCAAAATGTCCGTAATATTTGTAACGGGTATGCGTCTCCTATGACTTTGTCATTGAGCACTCTATAGTCCGCTACCACTCTGAACTTTCAAATTCCTGAAGCATCCATCTTCTTTGGAATTATCATTATCGGGGAATTGTAGGGAGACTTTGATTCCTTAATAATTCCCGATCTTAATTGTTTATCGATTTGTTCCCGAACCTCGTCGGATGTCGCCTGGGGATGTCGGTATGGCTTTCGCATTATTACCTTATCATCCGTGGTGGGGATTCGATGTTGCAACAAATGGGTACAGCTTAATAGTTCTCCATTTAAATGGAAGACATCGGAAAAATCCCTTACCCAGCTGTAAACATATTCTCTCTCTTCTAGAATCAGTTGGGAAACGTGAAGACTTTTCAACACTTTTTCCGTACGTTCAGACATTGGGTCCGTCACGTGTGTTGGCAATGTATTAGGTGCAGCTTCCGGCTCTGATCATGTTGAGTCTTCTCCGGGAAATTCATCTACGTCGTATGGGAAGATTTCCTGGGGACTGACTTCAAATTCTACTGCTTCAGTAGTGGTGTTTATAGCCAGAACTCTGCACACTCCATTTTGGACTGTCACAGATGCGTCTTTCAAGTAGATTCCTTGTGGAGTATCCATTTTCGGTAAATATCCTTCCTCAAATCCCGTGTTTCTTACATCTATATCGACAGGAACGCGCATTCGTGCCGCAATTCGTAGGATTCGAGAGAAAGGCTTTATTTCCGATTTTAGAGCTTTTTTCGCGCCCTTAGATTCTTCATCTACAAAGGGAATCGGCGTCACTGGTTTGCTTATCGTCAGTAAAGTGTTATGCCAGAAGGACAACTGTGCTTGCTTCTGCCTGAGATAAGGCCGGCCTAATATTCCATCACTAGTCACGGGGATTGAGTTCCTTACTACGTGGAACTCGTTCGGGGATTCCAAAGTAGGTAATTTTAGGGTGCCTATTGTCTTGACTGGATGATTAGTGATTCCCGCTATTTCTACTGCTTTTTGGGAGTCATACTTCAAATTCGGGTTCAATGCACATGTTTTTATCAAGTTTAAATCGGTGCCTGGATCCACGAGAAAATGTGCAAAACCGTATTTGAACTCTGGCGATGACTCTTGGCTGCGTCCTGATCCAGAGCCTGCTGTGAGTTTAAATCCTTGGGCGGTCCAGGGGAGTTGGATCTGGAGGGAGGTTTTCCATATCCTTTCCAGAACATGTTTGGGAAATACTGGTTAGTTGGGTATTGTGGTACAACTGGAGTAGAGGGATAGGGGTATGCC
Organism: Andricus quercusramuli; assembly: GCA_932178445.1. Classification (NCBI taxonomy): domain Eukaryota; kingdom Metazoa; phylum Arthropoda; class Insecta; order Hymenoptera; family Cynipidae; genus Andricus; species Andricus quercusramuli. Next base: position 21,268 of record CAKNXH010060963.1, read on the forward strand.
GGACCGTATCCAGGTAGTGGTGGTTGGGACTCCAGGTAGGATTGCTGGGCACCCATATATTGGGATGAACTGCCGTAGTACTGTTGTAACAGTTGAGCGTAGCTAGGGGGCGAGAATACCCCGCTAGCCATCGGTTGGATTGGAGTTGACTCCGGGAAGGATACGGATCTTTCCTTAGGGTGTTTTCTTTCCGATTTGTGTGAGGAACTCATTTGTTTTGAGAAGGGGCTAGTTGGGCGACTGGAACTAGCCTCTCCTTCCCTTTTTGCGACGAAAAATGAAGAGGCCATGGCCCTTGATTTTTCTGCGTATTTTTGTCTCTCTTCCACGTGGAGGGCATACTCCAAGGCTTCGCTTAGGTCCTTCGGGTTGCGGGTGTCTACGAATTTCGACATCTCTTCTGGCAATCCACGAATAAAAGCGTCCAGTGCGCAATCTTCAATTGGTTTTAACATTATTTCACTTGCCTTTTCTTGCCCATACCGGGTGTTACATTTTTCTTCCAACGTATGCCTAGCTCCGCTAAGCAAACCGTGGACGCGATCGTAATAGTCACTTACCGATTCAGATTGGGTCATTCGTAGGTTGACTATAGGCTCAAAATACCATTGATATTTTTTTGTTGGGGCAAACCGCTTTTACAAATGCCTAATCAAATCTTTCACGGTGAGAAACTGCTTATCCCTTACACTTTCGCGCGCTACTCCTTTTAATTTTGATAACACCGCTTTGATAAACATAGGTTCGGTTGCTGGTGTGATAAATACGGCACCATTGCACACATCCTGAACAAACTCTTTTAAAGGTGGAGTTTTTCCATTAAAATCGGGGATATGGTAAGCGCTAGTTTGCATTGTCATGTTTTCTGAAAGGGAGTTCATGACTAAGCTGGCATCCATGTTTACGCCAGGGTTTGAAACACGTAAGTTGGGCACTCAATGTATGCACTCAATGTATTTGCGAGGCTTTGGTCATTCAATTGTTGATCGTCGATGTCTTCAATTTCGTTGTGCTCTCCCGTTGGGTTACCTTCATCAATAGAGTCCATGGTTATAGTTTAAGCTAAGGACCTTGCCGTTCAATAGCCGTCATTCCCAAAATTCCCTTTACAATTGGGTGTTCAATGGGAGTATTGATAGAAATGATCTCGCATGTGATAACCTCATTACTCAAATATAAATCTACAGTACCCACTGATTCTATAGGCAGTGAGCCAAAATCGTGTATGGTTACTGGATGTCTTGTAAACTCCACCAACAATTCGCTTTCCGGAATCAATGTTGATGGAATTTCGCGGAGCAGTGTCAAACGGATATTACCCCTTCGGAAAGATAGAGAATATAGGATTAATCCAGTTGGTTGCTGATACTGTATGGTCTCATGGCAAAAGGGAGGCATTTCAAATACAATTTTTTTCTGATGAATCAATTGATATTAAGCTTTTTAATTCTGATCCGTTTTCAGGGTTCGTAATTCGAATAAATATATTCCACACCGGAATACATTTATAACTAGAACCACTTCTGGGCAAATTCTGTGGTAATAATGTCTTGCCCACGAGGGCTAAAATGCGCAAGTAGCCAATTGAAATTAAAACACGATTTTCCTAAGAGTTAGCCGCTTTTGCAACAGCCCGTTATGGCGTAGGGGTAAAGGCTCAAACCAAAGGCATAACAGGAGACATATAGACTCAATATGAATCCCTGCAACTAAAAAAAAGGAACCTTTTTCTATTTAATCTAACAATACCAACTCTATATCTGTCCTTTCTTTGGGTTCGGTCTCAACTATTACGGTTTCGGCCTCTGAATCCGAATCAGAAGCTAACGATTGTATATTGAGAATCCTAATTTCTTGATCCCGTGCCGCGATTCTTTGTTCGACGGCCTCCTCTAGAGATGGATCAATGGTAATCACTGCAATATCGACAACCCTCGCTTCTATTTCTTGAATCGGCCCCACAGTAGGTCGAATTACTGGTGTGACAGCTAGGGTGGGGATTGACTTAACTGCAGGCTTAATCCGCTGCCACCAACAGTTTTTTACAAGCCGATGTTATTCACTTTCTTAGGTTTTCATTTTCACTAAATATATGCCATGGGTTGCGGAGGCTTCACAAACTGAACGAAGCCTAATGTCAGACTTCGTTATTTATTTTTGTGGGACGTAATTTAATTGTTCTCATCCGAGAATACTTTTCCAGACTATTAGTGAAGGGATATTATTTTATTTTTACAATAAACAAAGAAACAAGTATTAAGGAATGTCACTTTATTATAAACAATACAAAATTGGAACGATACCAAGTACTCACCGAATTCCTTCGTTAATTTCACAGTAAATTTACCTTTAGAAAAAGGACAGATAATGGTTTAGGAAACCCTTAGCTTTCCCCTTTTCTAAAGGGCCGATGTTCATTGGATTATTTCTCGTTGTCTTTGAGACAACTCTAGTCCATTTTAGCGTAGTCGCGACACACACACGCTTTCACATGTAGTTGCCCGACACGTCCCCTCACACGCGCGTTATATTTGTTTTAGCGGAGAGAATAACAATTGTTTTTCTAACCAAGGTGACATGGAGCGCGTGCAAATTCGCATGTCTCCTTATTGTCCTTCTCCCTGCTATTCCAAACACTAACTACAATAGACAATTTCTCGGAAGTTTTGAGATTCGACTTTGAAATTGCCTAAGGCGTTTCTGTTTGTTGCGGATTAAAAATTTTTGGAGATGCCAAACTTCACGTGGCCTTCCCAAACAACTGTTATCTTCGGAGATAAATTTTCCGATGTACGGAAGCCCGATTATTCCGAAGATTGACACAGTAATTTGAATCCGCGGGTTCACTCGTTGGATGAAGGGTTTTTCAGGTTCAACGTCCCCACGATGAGGTTTCCAACGCGCCCTAGTTAGGAAACTATTTTCAATAGTTTTACACTTCGACCCGAAAATTACTTTTCAACTAAATGTTTATATTATGAGAAAGTTTTATTACGAGAGGCAAACCGTAAGAGTTGACGTGATGAACCAGCGTGTCCAAATCGACGGGCGTCTGTTGAGCAATCTTTGCGAGAGAAGGTTCCCTTCAAGAGGCTACTTGTTCGGTTTAAGTATCTCTGCAAACTGCCGTGATGATTTTTGATGAGTGCTTCTTGTAAGAGACCTGTCGGTGGACATAGGTGGTAAATTTTGTTTAGGTAATGAATTTGTTAGTCGCCAGGCACCGTATGTGTTGCCGTGCATGGTTGGACTTTGAGCGCTTAACCAAAAATGCAATTGTCAGCAGCATGAAATAGAGTGCAGGTGGGTATTTCCGCTAAGGTATTGAGAACTTCTTACAGTTTGCAGATTTCTCCTCCTTCTTAATTTTTAATTTTAATTTTTAATTGTTCTGGTTCAGGTTTACAGGAGTATTTTCTGCGGGTCATGATTTTCAATTTACTTTTGTAAATGTTTATTACGCGTGACCCTTGTATTAGGTGCGGAACCCTCTTATTTGGAAAGGTTTTTTTCCAATGCTTTTCATGCATTTTTGGCAAAGTTATGGCCTTATTGCTTTCTCCCGCTCGAGGGGGTAGTTTAGGTAGGGAGCTGTTTAGGATGAATAGGGTTGTTGTCAACATTAAGAGAGTGAAGAACGGTTGGAGAATATGTAAACCGACAGGTCAACGCACCGGTGTGGTGGCTAGCGAGGAGCACCCATCCGATCACCCGCCTATGTGTGTACGTTAATCCCCCGTGTTCTCGGTGGAGTATGTGTGGGAAGGCCATTCGGTTGAATCGTACTAGGTCGCGGTTCCTACGTGTGTTCGCGTGTGAGTTCTCACATTTGCGGTTTCCTTTTTCTTCTTTCGCACTTATCTAAATCTAAATGTGAGTCTGTGGTACATTTTAAATTTTCTATTGCGATTCCTTAGTTATTGTATTTTCCTATTTCAAATAATTTTTCCTACGTGTTTGCTTAAGCAACCAAAATTCTTTTACAACATTTCTTCATTAAATTTTGCTATCTTTCCCAATCACCAACTTGTATTATCGGCCGACGCTGCGCTTTTACGCCACGTGCCGGTCTCTCGTTACAGGCCTCATCCGTTGTCTGTGCATTCCATTCTCACAATAAATGTATAAAAATTAATATGCGCAGTTTTGAAGAGGGTATGTAACACTATCACATAATATTATGCAGTATCATAAATATAATACAGTATAATACAATGTGACACAATCTGATGGAATACGATACAAAATGATACAGTATCATACAATATGATGCGATATGGTGCAGTACTATAAAATATGATACAGCATGATATAATATGATATGCTATCACACTATATGATGCAATATGGTACAGTTCGATACAGTATGATGCAACATGATAGATCATGATATAATGTGATATACTATCACACAATATGATACAGTATTGTACAATATATTAGAGCATCATACAGTGTGATACAATGTGATACAATTAGTGCTGCATTCGAGCGAGACGATACGAGAATCGATCGATAATTTACTTAATCTCGGTTTGCCAATACGATACTCTAATATTGTCTCGTCTTATTCGATCGAGATTCTTCAGAAAGCGATCGATCGTAACGAGATTCTCGTTTTTTTACCAGCTTTTTTTACAACACAAATTTTGATTCACACACAAAATTGAGTTTTAGTGTTTTCTATACATTTTCTATCAATATTTTCATTATTATGAGACTATTAAAAACAGCTGTGTTATTTGAATTTATTTTTCTATAGGAAACTTTGCTTTTATATATTTTCATAATTATAATTGATATTCATGAAATACAAACTCAAATATTATAACTATATTATATGACATTTACCTTCAAAGAATTTCTGAATGTAAAGAGAATCCTGAATTTTTTTTCGTCACAAATATTTTATCCTGACTAATGAAATTGAACCAGATTGTACTCTGTTGGTATAATTTTGTTTGAAAAATTAGATCTATCTATTCAAAATACTAAAAAGTGCAATGTTTTACAGAAATAGTATTTATTTTGTTATTAATTGTCCTATGAAAATCTCATATCTATATTACAAAGAAAATTGTACAATTTTTTCAGAATGCAGTTCATATTATATATTTTATTTGCATATATGCATAAAAAAATACTTTTTAAAGTAACTTAACGTCTTTAAACTGTACATTTAAATTTAGAGAAACTTCTACGACAGTTCTGATCTTTCCGATATTATTGTTCGAAATTGATCGGAAGTTAGACATGAGACGATATGATTGGTAACAAATGAATGCACGAGAAGTTGGTTGTAGAATGTGTTTCGAAAACGAACGAGACCGATCGAAATATTTAAAATTCTAGTATCGAAATGCAGCACTAGATACAATACGATACAATATGAAACAATATGACTCATTATGATACAGTATGATACACTATCACACTATAGGATAAAGTATCATACAATATGATGCAATATGATACAATACGGTACATCATGATACAATATGATACACTATCACACTATATGATACAGTATTATACAATATGATATAGTATCATACAATTTGATGCACTACGATACAGCACGATACAATATAATACACCATTACATTATACGATACAATATAATGTAATATGATACAATATGATATAAAATAATATGATATGATACAATATTATTCAATATGATACACTATGCTGTAATATCATGTAATATGACATAATATGATACAGTGAGATAACATATTATACAATATATCATACACTATGATCCGATATACAGTATGTCTCTCTCTTGTTTTTTGCAGTCTCTTACTATGTGATCTGAAAATTAATGATGATTCCTCACAAAAATCTTAAAGCTAATCCATCAAAGTTTCACTTCTGCCGTGTGGCCTAACTGCCACACACTGTTTTTGATGTAAAATATCTAATGGCGCGGTACGGGGGTAAGATCGCATCTTGGTGTCGCGACGCATGAGATGGAACGACGCGCTCGGGGCTCGTCGGCTCAATCCGCCTCAGCTCGGCGTCCCCTCTCTCCGCGCACTGAATCAAAATAATCAGCCTGTATCTTACTCTCGCATGTGTGCGTGGGCGCATGTATTGTGTATGTATACCCAAACATACTTTTGTCGCATATTTCAGTTATCATAGACCGATAATTTCGTTAATACCATTAGACTATTAGAGACATCTGCTACTATCACAGAAATAACTGATGATGCATCTGATAATGTTCAAAACAACTGTTGAAGTGTTTATATTTGTAAGAAATTTCACTTCTAAGTATTTTTGTGAAAAATAAACAGTCGTATACAAATCTAAATATTTGTTCACTTCCATTTGCAATTTACTCAGTATACCATCCATTCTTCATGTTTCACATCTGCACTGAAAAAAGCACGAGCTACCAGCTGTACTAAAGACGGGTGCGCAGCCGTGCCACGCATAAAGGAGATCCTTGCTACTCTTTTCGGATCGCTGCTGTCCCAAAAGTATAGGCGAGAGCGGGTACCGTTCTTCAAGATCGCGGCTTTCTCGGCGCGCGCAGTCTTGTAAGGCCACCGCAGTACGAATGTTTAGAGTAGGAGCGTTATTGCGTTTGGGGTAGGAGCTGTCTGAAATAGAGGAGGAAGCGCTGTACAAACTAGTGGAAACACTGCTACTTCAAAAACAGAAAAACACTCGCTAATGGTAGTTCTACCAGTTCAGCCTTTTATGAAGCATGCATCGATCTTCATTATGCTTGTTAGAATGCCCAAATAAATGATTGGTTTGGGACATACAATTTTCGTGATGATATTCCTGGCGAAAGTTTCAAATAGGAATTCATTCCTAACCAATCCGAAGATCACTGGAGTTAAGCAGTGTTGGGCGCGGTTAGTACTTGAATGGGTGACCGTTCGGGAATACTGCGTGCAGTTGGCCCGTCGTGAGTGTGGTGAGCCCACACTAGTAGTACTAGTAATAAATAATCCACCTCGAAACACTACCCGAATCGCGTAGTGTCACGCCTACAAAAAAAATCCAAAAAAAGTTCTACATTTCGTTCGATCGAAATCGGCTGAAAATTAATCAGATTCAATCCGAACTTCCAATCCAAACCAACTTTTCTATCCGAATGAATCCGAACTCGGATTGACCTAAATCGATTTTCAATCCGAATGAATCCAATTCAATCCGAACTTGGATTCATTCGGATTCAAAATCGGATCAGGCTAATCCGAGTTCGGAGTGATTCGAATTCATTTGGATCAAAAATTTGGTTTGGTTCGGAAGTTCGGATTTAACCAGATCAAGTCGGATTAATTTTTTACCGATTTTGATTGAACTGGGATCGATTGGTTCAGATACAGATTCCGGAATAATTCGTAATGAATTCCTATCCGATACTTTCGCCAGGGATATTATAGTTTCATATTCATTTATAACTAACCGCAAATTCTGGCGTCTAATAATAATGCGTCGAATCATTTTTACATCCAGGAGAGAATATGAAAATTTCATTGCAGGTACATTTTGAAATATTCAACATTCATTTATCGAGAAACTGTAATTCAAATTTGATAAAAGTTAAATACTAAATAGAAACTCAGTCGGATATATTTTTAAACTTTCCAAAAAATATATTAAATGAAAAATAACATATTTTTGTTAGTTAGCAGTACAGATGTTGAATTTAATTCTGATAATAAAGCATCTGAGCGTATCGAACTGGTATTCAGTTTATTTTCATGATGCGAAATTTTTTTTAAAAATTCGAAGATTCTAAGAAATCTTAAAAAATAATAAATATTTTACTATTATCTGATTTTATTAATTATTTGAATTAATTTAGCTAATGTAAGTAAGTCAATTAATTCATTTATTCAATTAATTCCATTTAGAGAATATTAGAATATTTGTTATTTTTCAGATTTTTTTAAATCGGGACGACTGAGAAATTCTAACAAGTAAAATTCCCGAAACAGTACAATTCCCGAATAATGAATTTTCCGAAATTATAAAATTGCCAAAATATAAGAATCCCAAATTGGGAAATTCCCGAATAACAAAATTCCTGGCAGAAAATTGCCGATTTATAAAATATTCGAAGTAGTTTATTTTCGAATTGAAAAATTTCCGAATATAATGAATTCAAAAATGGTTTTTTCTTTAGATAAATATTATTTATTCATTAAAAATGGAGGAATCAAATATTTTTATCAAGGAAACAAATTTTTTCGAACTTTAGAATTTAAAAAATATATAGTTTCAAATAAAAATAACAATTAAAAAAATAATATTAAACTATGTTACCGTCACGTCTGCTTACCACGAGCAAACACCTGCCAACTTATTTCAGGTGGCCCTGCGTGACATACCCGACTACAAACCAGCGCTACACTTTTAGGATCGCAGCGATCCCAAAACCGAGACGGAGATTCGCTTAAAGGATAGAGTATAGCGTAACGCACGGTTCATATCACGGCTATACGCCACAGGCTGCCTGCTCCCTCAAATGTTTTCAGCATAGAGCAGCAGACGTCTTGAAGGCTGGTACGGCGTCTCTCTTCAACTTTTGCGAGAGAAACTGGCCTAAAAGAGTAGGGATGATCTCCTTATCTACAAGGCGTGCTGACGTATACACGTTTAGTGCAGTCATGCTACGGTGTGGTAACACAGGGCTCCTGTACTTTTTTCAGTGTGCCAGGCGTCCCGCGACGACTCACTGTTTTTTTGATTTTCTCGCTTATACTTCAGATCATCAATCAACTCAACCATCTCATTAATGCCAGTTTTAACCCTCGAACTAATGTTCTGCTGCTTGTCAGCAGCTGTTGTCATTGCCGCCGTTAATTCGGACATCTTACTGATTATGTCCTCAATGAACGTCTCTTCAGCCTGGATGCTCTTCTGTAGGGCCATCGTGCCCTTTGTGGTCTCCTTGTGAGATGAAATCGCGGGTTCGGATCTCTCAATGTCAGTTTTGAGAGTTGCCGCATGTTCTGCTACGCTCGTGTCTTCTTTCCTTAAATCTACTTCCTTTGTGATGAGGTTCTCCATGAAATATCGCCAGCGCATCATGCGTGGAGGGGCGGGCCGAAATAGCTGGGAACGGGCATACCTTCGGACCTAAGTCCTACCCCAGTTCCCTGGAGCCGACCCTTCGTTCAACCAGTCCTGGAAAAGACGGACGGACTGGAACACGCCCGGGGCACTGCAGATTCCGACCTTTGGAGCCACCACGCACTCCCTGATCAAGGCCCGAAGGGGCTGGCGTCTGATCCCTACTGCAGCTGACACCTCGGCAGTGCAAGCTCACATCAGCCCCCCGCCACGTCAGCGGGTTAGGCAGACGTGATTCGGAGCACTCCCAGTGGGCCACATCAGGAAACAATCGTGGTTTTTTCTCGGTGCATCCTTCACCTAGTGTGCACAGCACAGCACAGCACAACACACCACAACAAAATGCAATACAATACAATACAATACAATATAATATATAATATAAACACACACACACAAAATCGTCACAACATAGTTAAATGTAAGTTTGGAGACATGTGCGACCTTACTGTATTCGTGCCCGGCTCTGCATAAGTTAAACGTGGTATGTTCGAGCGTAAAAATCTCAATTTGACCACGAAAATATTTGCATCCCAATTTTTCTTCCAGAAAATTTTAAAGATTATGAGAAAGATACTTTTTGGAATAGAAAAGAACATTTAAAACCTGGCGTTATAAAAAAAAAAAATTTTAATTTTAATTAGAAAAAATTGTTTAAAAAAAGTTAGCATAAACTCAAAGTACATGAAAAGAGTTTTGCAAAGCATCCTGATAAAAGTTCGATTGGATGAACCTCAATGAAGTTACACTCACGTGAAGGTAAAAAAGCACGTGAAAAAGTAAAACCTTCACCCCTGTATACTGAAAACCAGTTTATAAATATATACCTATGGCTTGGTGAATTAATATAAGTCTACAAGGACTATAATTCAGCCAAGTTTGAACCCGGTCAAAAAAAAAAATAATTTTATGTGAAAAAATTTCACGTAAGCTGCCCTGTATGCAACACTATTCCAAGGTTAAAAAGCTCGGTGCAGAGAAAGTTAATCTCGACGCAGTGAAGAAACAATTAGACTCCCTGGAGAAAACGTGGCATGGAAGGCCTTATTATTCAGGTATGACAATAATAGGGTCGATACTTTGCGGTTTTCTCAACTGTTCTTTTCTATTGTGCATAGTGCAACAAAGGGGTGCCGAGAGAAAAGGTGAGGTGAGCATAAAATCCCGGGGTCCGGGGCCCTGTAGAGGGCCCGTGGTCCTAAAATTTGAATTTTTTTTATTTATAAACTCCAGCAATTCAGATATTTTAATTAGACTTAATGATCTTTTTTTAGTTTCAGTTCTAAATTATTTCAAGATCCACTGTAAAATAATTTTGCATTAATTTGATTAAGAATATCAATATTATTGTTTTTTTAATCTCGCCAAAACATAGTCACGTTTTCGTCGAATATTTTTGACATTTCTACTTTCTATAGTGTAAGTATCGTCTTGTAAACAGAAAATAGTATCAAATGACACCAAGGATCATTCTTATCCGGAACGCTTTAGCGGCAGTGGACTTTTATAGATAAGTAAGCGATAGCAAATATTTGATGAATTCATTAACCAGTCAGGTCGTGTGAGATCAGCGATTCAGCATTTAGTTTTCGGTATGCACTCGTCACACCAGTAGTCAGTTTCAAAGTTATGTAGTATATAAAAACGGTTTTTTGCCGTGTTAATGTGCGTAAAATACGCAGTGGTTTGCTAAAAATGAACTGCAAATCTAAATCGGGGCACAGAGGAGAAAGGAAAGAGAAGATCGCTAAAAGAAGGTATCAAAAGGACAACTTCCTTTGAACAAATTTTCAAAGTTTCCTAGTTCTGAAGCGAAAAAATTTTTAAAGTTTTCTAGTTCTGAAGCCAGCAAATTTTTTAAGTTTTCTAGTTCTGAAGCTGAAGCTTTATCACAGCTTCCTCTAACATCAAGACCTTAGGTATCTCGCGAAGACACTATCCAGTGTCCACTCTTTCAGCCTTACTCTCTTAGAAACAGTTTCCAAAGATAATACCAGTGATAATGTGACTACACATTCTTCGCCTCATTAAGACACTACTCACGCTATTGGCGATAATGTTGGAAGTCTTAATCTCTTAGAAAAAGCTTCCAAAGGTAATGCCAGCAACAATTCAATAGCGCCCTCTTCCTCTCGACTCCCGATAAGAAAGCTTGCATTGAAAAGTATTAGAAAATTTCCTGTTTAATGTTGACTTGAAAATTATTGAATCCTTTTCAATACCGTTTTTTTCCTAGCGTTGTGAGTCCCCATCAATATTTTTCTGATACTTTTCAATACCCAAATCGAGTATGAAGTACAATATGTTTGATTCCTTTCAAATTTGCACATTTCGCTTTTCTTTTTCACTGTTTTTCGAATAATAGTGAGGATTTGAATAAATAGAAAGTTTTGTGATAAAGTGATGTATTGCTATGCACAATCCTACTAGATTTTTCAAATTTTGTGCTTTAGAAGCGCTTTCTAATGCGCTGAACGAAAGCTGTGTTTTTAATTTATTAAAGGTTACGTTTGAGAGCTCTGATTTGCTTTGAAAGGGATTGGAATCTAAATATTTTCGCTACCTAATCGGGAATGGAAAAAAGAAGGATAGAAACGGCATTCCTAGGCACTGCGATTACTAGTGCCTTTGAATGCAAGCCTTCTTATTGGACTCTTACCGTCCAAAATCATCTCCATGAAAGTTTTCCTCAGTGTTTTCCAGAAGTTTGTCTAGGTGGTGAGCTACCAATCTCTATTTTCAAGAAGAAGCTAAAGAATGGTAAGATTATGCTGAGAGACTGGTTGGTGTGGAGCAGAGCGAAGTAAGCCCTCTATCGTTCACTATGCAGAAGTTTCAGCAAACTTTTGCAAGCTCAAAAATCAGCCTAAGCATCATCTGCAGGCTATTCCGCTGCATGAAAATGATAGAAGGTACCTGACGAAACCCTGAACATATGTGTATTGTCTATCACAAAAATGTGAAAGGCAGAATAAAGGAAACTAAGAACAGAATACGAGCAAGAAGTGTGGAAACAAATTCTAATGCGACTTCTTGATGTAACCTTGTTTCTTGCTAAAAGAGGTTTGGATTTACGCGGAGATAGTAACAGAATTGGAGACTCTTTCAACGGTAACTTTTTTTGGGGATCCTTGAACTTTTAGCAAAGAGAATGCTGGCCACTTTCAAGAAACATGAAGAAAGTACAAGTGCATTACTTACCAGCAGATATTCAGAATGAGTTTATGGTTGTTTGAGCAAATTCACTGTTTGTGGATGCAACTCCAGATTTTGCTCACATTAAACAAACTATATTTTTAATTTGATATGTCAATTTCGTCAATGAAGATGGAGGAACCTATCAAGCCGAAGAGCGTCTATTGGCTTTTGCTGACCGGGGAAAGCCATTTCCCAGCTTGGAATGTCGAAACTGTAGACACTAATAACACATAAATCACACGGTAATACAGCTCGAGCGTATGCTTTGAAAGTAGAATCGCCGTGCGAGAAAAGCTTTCACTTGACCGTGCTATGGTTACAAAAAAACCATTGCCACATTCTACACAATATTTAGTTCCAATCCACAGAGACGGGAAATACTACAGAAGAAAATACACTGCTCTCTGCATTCAACCTCTCGCACTCGCTGGTCGGTCTGGATTTACTCCACGAAACTCCTTACACCTCATCTTCCAGGAGCTACAGATGCACTAGATGCGGTACATCATTGAATCTGACAGAAGAATGTCGTGGTAATGTCAATGGACTCAAAACGTACACACGGACCTTAAATTGTTTAAATATGACATCGATTTAAGTAAAAGTTTCAAAAGCCACGGAAATTATAAATAGAGTAATTCAGGCTCGGTGGGCAAAGCTTGATGTCACCTGTGAAAATTAAAAAAATTTAATTGCAGAGCTGCAACCTCTGCGTAATGGAAGGTATGGGAAAAATTTGGAACGAAGCTGTCACGCTGGTAAGAAACATCGGGTGGCCAAAATCTCTTCAACAGGAAACCAAGAGAAGTTGCGAGCGGAAGAAAATGGCAGACGAGGTCCACGAGAAGAAATTTGGAAATAAAAATGTAGCATTTGTGGTAAAATTCAAAAGAGAAGTGTACTACGCTATCCTAGACCATGTGATCGAGGATGACACAGTGCGCGTTTCATCTGAAGACAAAATTCAGAAAAAGGAACTGATCTGCTGAACAAATACCGTATGGACCTGCAGCATGAGTACTTAGATGAAGCTAAAATGTTGAAATTCATTTTTGTTTCAAATTTTGGCCTAGAAGCTCTGCAACCGCTACAGTTACTTAATACTCTTCAAAGAACGAATGTTAAATTTTAGTTTCAAAATTTGTGCATTGCATCTTTTAGAATAAGGTAAGTTCACTGAATGATATATCTAGGGTTAGTATCTCTTTTAGTTTGTGAATATTTTTCTGCCTACGTCCTAATTGGCAACTAGGTTTTGGCAATAAAAACTCTGTAGTAATGGATCTCGGTGGCACTGGTGCAACACCAGTGCCTACTCTCAAAAGAAATGCTTTCTTCATAGTAAATGTGAAGGAACCGCTTTTAGGCTCAGCTTCTACGACGATACTTGGCATATTTTTGGCCTATGTAATGTCGCCAACTAAAGACAAACATGAGGTTTGAGCGTTGATTGATCCCTGCTCACGAATCTCTAGATTTTCAGATGCCTAGTATGGGCATTGGTCACTGTTATGTCACTAATCAATCCGCACATCAGCGTGTAACCTAAACGTCTTATCACTCGACAAGCCACCATCTATCAAAGGCAAGCACCACCTATCAAAGGTGTCACTAGCTTTAATTCTGAATGGCCTTACCTAGAAGGCTTAGTTCTGGTTAATGATTTCTCGGCTGGGGTTGGCCTAGCTGACATCTTGCTAGGAATAAATGTCTACTTGTTCATCATCCTGGAAGAATTAAGGTAAGGAGTAGCAGAAATGCCAGTAGCCCACAAGATGATATTTGGTTTGAACCGAACGGCCAAATTTCAGCACAACATAGTGGGTGGCAGTTTTATATAGTGCAGCAGTGTCAGGCCCGTCAGTTTCGCCGTCGTCGTACGACGAGGCGGGCGGGATATTCCGGATTCCACATTTAATCACACGACAATGAGTATATTCTTGTGGTGTGATGTACATTTTTTGTCACTATTAGTCAGTGCATCTCAGGTGATTTGCTTCTTACATGTACTGTCCTAGGTTGAAGTGTCAGTCACACACATACATTTTATAGTCTATCGCAGGTTGTTGCACACGAACCTGTCAGTATTAAGTGAGCAACTGGTCGCGGCATATGACAGGTTGCTCTTTGTTATTTTCGGGCGACTCTCTCTTGGCTCCTAATAAGTTTATATTCGTAGTCAAGCGAATTTGTAATAAAAGGTACAACTACAGCCATCTAGAACATAGGCCCCTGCAACTTCGATTCAAGCGATCTCCAACAGAACCAAAAAAGACCCGTATACTGGCCTAGAGTGCACTTTGAAAAATAATTTCAATATAAAATCCCGCACTGTACCCTGCCATAATATAATCTCTGTTTCCTAATCCCCATGTATAACTTTCCCACAGTTGGATAGGATTGCGTTACGCTTATGATATATCAAAAAGATTTCTTGCTACTTTTAAAGTAATTTCCCATTCTTACATATATCTTTTTTCGGTTTGGTAGGATTCTTTGCTGAAAAATTTATTCCGTAAGGTTCTTTAATATTTTTTTGTTATATTTTTTTCAGATCATGCTTTTATTGGAAGTTGGCACGCATGGAAGTACCTTTGGTGGTAGTCCTCTGGGCCAGAAAATAGCTCTGGAAGCAGTTCGGATCTTAGAAGAAGAGAAATTGGCAGAGAATGCAAGTAAAATGGGTGCTATTCTTCGAGAGGAACTTGAGAAATTATCCACTGAAAAAGTCGTAGAATTCAGAGGTCGTGGTTTATTGGCTGGACTAGTACTTAATGAAGGTAATTTTTGTTTCTTTATGGAATTCAAATTTACGGTAAAGTCAGCTTTATCCAGGCATCGAAAAGATCCCAATGATCACCAATTGGTACTCATCTAATAAAAATAGAAAATAAACCCTTGAAAATATTTCTGATGCCAAATTTGAAGTAACTTTTAATATGTCCAAACATATTAGGACTTCCTTTGGAGTATTATAATTAAGCCAATATGACATTAAAAATAGAATTTCTTACAACTTTTGACTTCTCAGAAAAACCAAAGACTGTGCATTCGATTTCTTTCACCATAGTGAAAAAAATCGGTCCGAAATTTTAGTGAATAAGTAAATAAAGAAATGTTTATCAATAGGGACTATGGTTTCCTATATTAAAAAATATTTTTTTTAATAAATAATAATCATTGAAATAACGTTTTGAAACCTATTTATACATTTATCGGCTAGGCGATACCAGGGTGTTGAAAACTCTAATGTTGACCAGTGAGTGACAGTTGAGGAGCAGGGCGGGTTCTTAGTACAAACTCCTGTTACCGACGTGTTACCGAAATGTTACCGGTATGCTTCAATTCCACTTTTGCAAGGCAAAGCATGTGATTTTTGCAGTGAAATGTTGTTTTTTAAATTCAAGCATCACTTTTGTAAGAAGCAAGTTTGATTTTTCAACAACAAATTCTTTGCCGGTACTCCCCTTGATGCTATTGGCAAGTAAATTATTTTAACATTTTACGACTACGTCATAAGTATGCGGTGCAGTTTTTGTTATTCTCAATAACAAGTTTGGTGCAACCTATGCACAAATTTTCCCGAAAATTGATCGTGAACCTCCCGGGAGTTCACTCGTGGAAATCGAACAGGAATTTCTCGGAAGTCCAACAGGCATCTGTTGGGAGTCGAGCGCGAAACTCTAGGAACGTCCAAATGATATGCCAGGTGTATAAAATAAATCTTCTCCGAGGAACAGAGATGTGAAAGATGCAGAACCAGACCGATATTTTCAGTTCTGATTCCAGTAGTTATAACAATGCCCAAACTTGGTCACATTTAAGATTTCGGGTGTACATGGAGATAATTGAATGTGCTTAAGATGTTATGGTATTGACCAGGGTAATTGATGAGTGAAGATGTTATTTTACAATCAATCAATGTTGTTGATTACTGGTCCATGTTTTTGTTAAAAAATGAATAACCAACTGCGGAGTCTAACAGTTTAGTTAAACGTTGACACTTCATGCATCCAGTGGTAACGTGGGAAATAGTGAATACTTCTGGATCCCCTTTTTGTCCTCCCGTTTTGAATCTTCACAGCGGTAGAAGTTATTTCTTCAATTGAATTCCTTTCTGTACCCAGCGGCGACAAAATTTTTCCGAATAATTTTGGATACCACAAAGCAACCAAGAAATAGGAAAATTTCAATCCCTTTTAATTTAGCATATTACGCTACTCTTATTTACTGTTTTGCAAATAAAAATGTGGTAAAAGGCTTTTTAAAACATAGCATCGGTCACTTTACGATGTCAGGATTAATTCCCACATAGATGGCTGTGGTAGAAAATAATTCTTTATCATGATTTTATATTTTTGTGATTGATAATATTGGCTTCCGTTTCCGGTATCGAATGCTAAAGTACGCGGTTTTGTTCTGTGCTATCTTTTTTGGTTTTGGCGACGAGCTTGGAGGTTTGATTGTGGCGAAAGGTGGTAAGGGAGATCAGTGAAGTGAAGGGGTTTTGTGTTAGTGTGGGGAGGCTGTTTCGTAAGGTTAAAAGGGTGAGGAGGAAAGTTGAAAGTGATAATTTGGAGGTTAGTTCTCGAGGACGGAAAAGTGAGAGAGAAGATAGGTGACAGCAGATCGGTAGAATAGGCGAGCATGTTTGTTGCGAGGAGTCCAGTAGGGCCCGGTAGAGGGCAGCAGCAGGTAGAAAACAACCCCGGTGCCGATGATCTCACTGAGACCGCCGAAACAGGGAGGGGTAAGGGTGATGCCGAAGATAGCGAGGATGGCGAGTATGCTACGCCAGGGGACTTCAGGTGGGGAGAGACGGAAGGAGGAATAGCTGACAGGATTACTCGAGGTAGGCCGTCAAATCGGGAACTGCTTAATAGATCCAGAGCTAGCAGTTTGGGATCGAGACAATTTTTTGATGGAAATTGTGGAGGAGTTCTATTACCTAGGTTTTTGGTTTGAGGCAGGAGGGGGAAACAAAGTGCAGAAGAGGAAAAGAATCGAATGTGCGAGCAAAGTAATGGGACAAGTATGGGGTATAGGAAAGAAGGTTTAACGACGATTGGAGGATGAGGGTATGGCTGTTTGATGCGTTGGTTTGGGCGGTGTTTTGTTATGAAGTGGGGGCCTGGCGATGAAAGGAACATAGGAGAGTGGAAAGCAGGCATGAGAGATTTCTGAGATGGGTAATGGTAGTTAGTTGGAGTTGCCCACGATACATGTTAAGGGAAGAATTAGGAAGGGAAAAAATGGTAACTCGACAAATAAAGAGAGCCTGGAGGTTTGAAGAGAAGCTATAAAGGGGTGAGGAGAGCATAATAGCACAAGTATGCTTGGGCGAAATTCGGAACAAGAAAACGAGAGGAAATTTGGGGAATTTGAAATGGGAGGAAGAAAGCAAAAAAATAAGGACATAGAGTTAGAGTTATTAGTAAGACATGGAGAAAAGAGATGGAGAAAGAGTATGGACTCGAGGCACAATAGATGGTGTACGATAGTCAAAGGTTTGACGGAACCAGAATATTTGCAAAAAATAAAAAATGAAGATAAATGGAGTAGGGTAGTATAGTTTAGAACAGGAGAAGGAGTTAGAGCTTGTAAATATTGAATGGATGAAGACTAAAATCTGTGTAGAGTATGTGGATATGAAATGGAGTGTGGATTAATGTCTCAGATAGATTTTGGATGGTAATGAACAGGGCGTGATGGTGATGAAGAAAATCGAAAAACTAAGGGAAAGCAAGGTAACAGGGGAAGGCCAAACGGTTGATCCTGATAAGGAAAGTAACTAGTAAAATGTTAAATTTTAAAATCGTTGAAAATATACTTTATGGTAAGAGGAAACGGAAGCCCTGGAAGAGCACTCATTTGTAGAATTTAAAGAATTATTAGTATTAATAATATTGATGTTTAAGGTAAGATATCTGAAGTTAAGATAGATTAGGGATGGAATGAAAACATATGTACAGGGAGCGGAGGCATTAAGGGGCTAGTCTAGTTTCTCACTATCAAAAAATCGATTTTTTTCGCCTAATTCGATAGTATACTATTCGGAGAAAAAGTTCCGAGAGCTCATACCATGTTCATACCTGCTCATACCTAGTTCATACCATGAACTAGGATCTTTTGGATATTTCAAAAAATATAAATTTGCCGAGCAAAAAACGAGCGTTTTTTTAGCGTTTTATTAGTCAAAATTTGAATCTTTTGTTCAAAACGCTGCCATTTTTTTTAATGTTCAATATTTTTAAAAGATCCTAGTTCATGGTACGAGGAAAGTCATCTAGTTTAACGTGGAAAAAAAACGATTTTCAGATACCTACAAGTCGCGGCTTACAGTCGATATTTTTTTATGAAATTTAGTGTATTAACTTGTTGCTAGTATCTGAATATATCCTCAAAATTGTAAAATATTTGACCGCATGGTTTTTTTATGAGTCCCGAAAAATCACCTCCATTTTCCTTCCGAGAAACTAGACTAGCTCCTTAAATATAGATACATAGATACATACATATTTCCTTATATTTTTAACTCAACAAGAAATATAGTTGTTTCTTATCTTCCTCAATTAATTTATGAATTGGAGGTATATTATTTGGATGATTTAACAATTCTTCTCATATATTTGTTTATCTGACACCTCAAGGAACTTCTTATATTGTAATACCTTTTATAATAACAATTGCATCAGTTAGAAATATAATTTATCCATTAACATTATCTATTCGATCATCAGCAAATATTATTGCAGGTCACTTATTATAAATAACATTAATTGGGCAATCTAGATATAATTTAAGATCAATTTTAGTTATTCAAATAATTTTAGTTCAATCTTTACTAGTATTTTTAGAAGTAGCAGTTTCTTTTATCTATTAATTAGAATAGGAATATTTTTATTCATTCTTTCAGAATTATTATTTTTTATTCTTTTTTTCATTTTATTCCCACTCTGCTTCATCTCCTAATGTTGAAATTGGAAGATTATCACACCCTGAAAATATTAATCAATTTAATCCTTATGAAATTCCTTCATAAAATACAATTATTTTATTATCTTCTGGGATTACAATTATTGATCTCATCATTGTTTATTGTGCAGAAATGAATTCAAGAGATAAATTGGGTTACTATTAACAATTTTATTCGAATTAGGATTTTCTTTAATTCAATTGTATGAATACAAAGAGTCATCTTTTTGTTTAAGTGATTCTGTTTATAGATCATTATTTTTTATAACTATTGAATTTCATAGATGACATGTTATTATTGAAAGATTATTTTTATTAGTTATATTAATTCGAATATATTTTAATCATACTTCTTCACACCATCATTTTAGATTTGAAGCTGCATCTTGATATTGACATTTTGTTGAAGTTTTTGAATTATTGTATTTACAATAATTTATTGATGAAATTATTATTTTATATAGTATATAAAAATTAAATTTTATTTCCAATGAAAAAAAAAGTTTTTAATATAAAAAATATTTTATTTATTATTCATGAATATATCATTAATTATGATGAGAACATTATTATTATTACATTATTTTCGGAGTAAAATAAATAATAAAATACGTAATAAATAACCTTCTTTTGAATGTCGATTTGATAATATTTCGTTATTACGTTTACCATTTTTCTATCCATTTTTTTGTTAATTAGAATTATTTTTTAAATTTTTAAACTAGAAATTTCTTTAATTTCTCCAATTATTAAATTCGAAATTTAACAAATTTTTACAAAGAATTTTTTTAAAATTTATTTCAATTATTGGTTTTCACAATGACTGAAAAGAAAGGTAATTAAAATGATTATGAAATAAGAATTTTTTCTTAGTTTCTAAATAATAGTTAAAATTTTATATCGTTGAAATTACACTCAAAAATTATTTTGATAAAAAATTTATTTTTGAATGAAACTAAAATTTTAGTATATAATTTCGATTTAAATATATAATTATTTAAATAACTCATTCAAAAATTCAGTAAATAATAATTGAAACAAAACGAGAGGTAAATTATTATTAACAATTTAATTGGAATAAAAAACTCCAATTAAAGAATTTTTAAAAAGAAGTGATTAAATTATAAAAAGCTTCTAACTTAATTTATAAATAATTGAAATCACCCCTCCTTCGGGTTGCAGGACCTTGTCGCGGTGAATCGGCATGGGGTCCGGGGCGTGCGCCGGCCTCTGACTGCGTGGATAGGTTTGATAAACGTTTATTTTTCAGCCTGCTGGCCTGAAAAAATTGACTTGCTTACACTTCCACTCTGCGTTATGCAGGGACTGCAACCCACTAAGGGCCTGGGTCCCACTAAGAAGCAACCCGCTTTCGTGATCGGTTCCGCATGGCGGCCTACATGGAGTGCTCCACCGCCGAACCGTGCTTTTCTGGCCCGTGATGGGGCGTGGCTGATGTGAGCTAGCTCTTCCGAGGTGGGGTCTGCCTACGAGATCAGGGGCCAGCCCCATCAGAACCCTGATCGGGTAGTTCTAAGCGGAGGTTTGGCCCCAGGGAACTGGGGTAGGACTACGGTCCGAGGGTAGTCCCGTCACCATGTCCATTGAAATCAGGGACCTCGAGAAAACGGCGACCAGAGAGGAAGTGAAGGCAATCCTCTGTGGAGCACTGGGCATAGCCGACCTGAATTTACCCTGCAGGCTCTACCCTCGCTTGATCGGGGAAGTCGACAAAGACACATGAGGTCTAGCTTATCAGATAGTCACAAAAAAATGACGGGATACCAAACGAGATCCTCAAAGAAGTGACCAGGTCTTACCCGGAGATGCTATTGAGAGTTTTCAACTCCTGCTTACGAAAGGGATGGTTCTTCGACGCCTGGAAGGAGCCGGGGCTAGTCCTTCGCAGGAAGGAAGAGAAACCTCTAGATAAGGCCTCACCCTTTAGACTAATATGCATGTTGGATACAAGGGGGAAGCTTCTAGAGAACATGATTCCACGAAGACTTCAGAGTCATATATAACGAGAAAATAGTCTGTCGGCAAACCAGTTCGACCTTTGAAAAGGAAATTCCGCAGTAGACGCTATACAAGTGGTAGTGGACATTTCAAAGAAGCCAAAAACGGGAACTGCTACGCGAAAGGGATTCTGCGCGATGGTCAGCTTTGATATACGCGATGCGTTCAACAGCGCGAGAAGGAAGACGTGCATCGAGGCGATGAGACGCAAGAGTGGGGGTTGGCCTACCAGAGCGACACATGTAGCCTCGAAGAAGAGATCACCTGTGGTGTCCCTCAGGGATAGCGAATGGGTCCAATCGTCTGGAACGTCGCGTACGGCTACTTCCTGCGCATGGACCTACCAGCGGGTACGACGATCATCGTTGTGTGTACGGCTGATGAACCTAGGATCCTGGAGCTGAGGATCAACCAGAGTTTGAGGCGAGTGATGCGCTGGCTGGATGCGAGAGGCCTAGCAATAGCCCTGGAAAAGACCAAGATGCTTCTTTTTACGGATAGGAGATCCTTCTACCTACCGAAGATTTTCCTAGGTTGACTCGAAGTCACGTGGGGAAAGAGCTTGAAGCACCTGGAAGTGTGGCTGGATAAGAGGTTGAACTTTCGAGAACACCTCAAAATCGCAGCCACCAGTGTGGGTCTTGGCTCTCGAGAACCGCTCTATCACGCAAATGATGTCTTCAGCGGAGAGAGGAGTAGCACTGAGAGTAATCTCAGCCTACCGAATGGCGTGAACGAGCACAGTGTCGGTCGTGGCAAGCGTACCGCCAACAGCTTTATTGGCGAGGGAAAAGCAAGAGACCTACCTGCTCCGTAAGGAGCTTGCCCGGAACAACAAGCAGCAGGTAAGCGTTTGTGAAAAGGAAGCCATCCGGAAGGAGGCAAGACACAGGCTCGTTGAAAGATGGAAAAGATAACCTCTCAAGGGTTTTCACAACGGGTCCCGCTACTTTCTCGATCGTTTTTCGATTCAAGTTTCTCCCGGTTTGCCGTTGGTACTTACTTCCGAAGTTCAGAGATTTAGCCCTTAGTTTTTTAAAATCGATCGTAGAATACTATTTTACTTGGAACACTTGGAGACTCCTGTTATCAGGTTCTGGCAAGAATTCGGAGATTTTTGTCTTCGTTTTGAGATGCGAGGAAAAAGATAAATTCTTGACTAGATACGTGAATTTTAAAGGAGAAGCAAACCCTGATGAATACCCTTTACACAAACCCGGATCTATCCCTTGCACTGAAAGTCTACTTGTCCCGTGACACGTTGACCTTTACGTGGCAAGCAGAAAGATTCTGACTATTATTCACGTGAACTTTGACTTACTTCCAGATTTCTATCGTAGGTGCTCGGTCTCAGAACGCGTAGAGATGAAACTGGGAAATCTCTCTGTCTGAAGCTTAGCAAGGCTAGTCTACACTTCGGATCTATGATATACCTCTCGATGATTAACTGATCTTGCTTTGAGGTGATTTCCCTTTTTTACATCCGATAGTGTTTCATTTTTCCTCTTGTATTATCATTAATCTTATGAGAATATAAGATTTATCTTGTTTACTTCTGGTCAGTATTTTCTTGATTTCAGAAGAAACTGCTGATCATTTTGGGAGATGGTTCTCCTTAAATTGCAAATTACGCATACAAGATAAGTCTTATATCATTTCAAGTCAGCAACTTCTAAAGTGTTTTGATTTGGAATTAAGGAATTATTGATCTTCTTCGTGAAGATTTTATCTCATCACAAAAGATTCAGCCAACACAGGTGTTGCCTTGTGAAATTGCTGATAAGGTATTTTGACCATATTTTCACGTCAGAGCATTTGAGAAGTAACATTGCGTTACGCCATATGTCCATTACTCTCTTTCATGATCTCAATAACTAATATTATTGGAATATGTGTTAAGCAATTTCACCTTGATGCATTTTTATATTGCATCTTTAGGCTCGGAAATTCAGCCTGACGCTGCAACTGAATCTGAATGTGGTAAGATTCCATCTTACCAGTATTTTGAAATATGTGGGTCACCTGAGTTTTATTGTGACCTGATGACTGAATTTTGAGAAACAATTGCTCAGCGAATTCAAAACAAGCTTTGAATCCAATATCCTGGCGAGCCTTGGGTGTGTCAACGATAGCAAAACATTTTGGGATACTGTTAATAGATTCAGAGGTTTAAAGATCAAATCTACAATCCTTACTACAAAAGCTTGGGAAAACTTCTTCCGTCTGACACTATCTCTCATACGGCTGTCACCGTCATTGCTTACAGATGTGCGACACCCATTATTGGATAGCAGAATTACAGCTAACGAAATCTTTTTTTCAATTAACAGAAGTAAATTAAATAAGGTTCCAGGGCCGGATCAAATCTCAAATAATTGTTACAAAAACTTGCCGCCCAATTGGCTTCTTTATCTTGAAACACTTTTCAATAAAATACTTGAGAATGAATATATACCGCTGGATTGGACAAAATCTTTAAGGCACATGATACATGAAAAACAAGACCCGGCCAATCCCAATAAGTACAGACCTATTGCCTTTTTAAACTCACTTCCTAAAATTTTTACGCAAATTCAATTGGCTAGAGTAGAAAAATGGGAGTCAATGTGTCATATTATTCCGGAAGCCCAAGCAGGTTTTCGCCGATGTAGGGGTTGTATGGATAATATTTTCACCTTGGCATCTGTTTCACAAATTTACTTACAAAAAAAGAATAGACATATCTATGCCATTGTTGTGGATTTCTCAAGAGCTTTCCCACCGGTCAATCACGCTCACATCTGCTCAAAACTTTTCGATATTGGAATCAACTCAAAAATGATTAGAATTATAAAAAGTCTATATGAGAGAACCTCAACTTTCATTAAACTGGGGAACGAGTTCTCAGAGGTTTTGCCGGTCACTGAGGGAGTTCTACAGGGAGAGATTTTGAGCCCAATCATGTTTAACCTCTTGACCTCCGATATCAAGATTTTTTTTTAGACAAAAAGGTCTTGTGGGACTCAGAATTATGGGTGACACGGACATTATTGTGCTGACTTACGCGGATGATTTAATTATTCTTGCAGAATCTAAAATAGACGCAATAAAAAAACTCAATGCTCTCCAAGAGTATTGTAATATAAACAAACTCACGGTTAATAACAACAAAACTAAGTGCACTATATTCAAGAAAGGTCGGATCAGCGCAAAACTCCTAGCTCTGAAATATGATGGTATCTCTTTAGAGTTTGTTTCGTGTTTTGAATACTTAGGTACGATTTTCTCTAGAACAGGTGCTTTCAACTTAGTTGCACATGCAGCAGTTAGCAGAGCCAACTCAGCCTCAGCCTTGCCGTTCAATATTCTAACTAGAACTAAGTGCTCCTCATGGTCTTCCGTTATTAAAATGCATGACTCTATTATAAAGAGTTCCTTATTGTATGCGGCGCACATTATCGGATTAAATTATCTAGATGTCTTCGAAAAAGCACAAGTCCGTTTTTTCAAAAAATCTTCTGCGCCTACTCAGAAATACGCCTGACTTTGTTGTCAGGTTGGAATTAGGTCTACCATGTGTGTCATACCAAATATTAAAAATGGCGCTGAATTGGGCGGCGAAGATTTTCGATATGGAAGACTCGCGCTATCCGAAACTTTGTATGCTAAAACTAGTCGAAACCACAAATAGCAAAATTTTTAAATATAACTGGCTAGGTCAACTTATAAGATGCTTGGAGCGCGCAGGAATAAGTCACAATTTCATGTATCTCAATGGTCCCAATCTTTTCACTCAAATACGATACTATAGCTGATAGATACCGTGACTTTTTCTATTCGCGGGATCCGTTACGATTGGAAAACAGCAACTTTAGTTATATATACAGTAAAATTGTACACAATGATGCGCTACCCCAGCAATATCTGCTATTCAAAGCTCCTTTCCTATTTAAGCGCATTTTCGCTCAAATAAGAACCTCCTCAAGGTTCATCATTAAGCTGACCTCTAAAGCTGGAACCACTGTAATCGATCCACAATAGATTTGCCAGTTATGTAATCTAAGAGAATACGAGGATCTTTTACACATCCTCGTCAAATGTCCGATCGACTCGCCCGTTAGAAATCAATACTTGCGCAACATTGCTATGATAAACGAGAACAATCTTCACCTATTATTGTCGAATATAAACCCTGGAATGCTTCGCTCGATATACAACTTTGTAAGTACATGTTTAAAAATCAGAGCTTTCTCTCTATTCGAATAATACACTGCCCGAACTCGACTAGTATGACGTAACAACCTATTGTACATACGATATTATAACTTCTCATTCATTTTTATATTTATCTTAATTTTATCGATTTTTGTAATAGTGGTCTTTCCTTGCCACAGAATCTTGTATTCTCAGAGGCAATAAATATACATACATACATACATATAATTCATAGAGGCTTGCTTCTCGTAACCTCATTCCCTAGTTTCTAATAATACATGCGAGGCCTTAATTTTCATTAGACTTAAATAATTATTTATAATAATTGAGGCTTCGTTTGTAACAAGCACCCATAGATGTATGGTCATCGTCCCTTGACGAGCGCATATGGTTTCCTCGGATTTGTTTTACATTTTAAAAATTGTGATGATTCGGTTTTTTGGTGACATAGTTATGTGAATATAAACGTGGGATTATCTCACGGAGTAATATTACATTTTGGTTTTTTCACAATGCCGATCTGTAAGTATCTATCTAATATTATACATTTATATTATTTGTAACCCCTTATTCTTATATAAACCTGTTCCCTTATTTTTATTTTATTTTTTTTTAATTTGTTGCAGCAGGATTTCCGTGAGCCGATGGGGCTCTTGGATGTCGGGGCCCGTTCTAGGAGATTTCTATTTGGAAGATGAGGGGACCATTTGTTTACCGATGGAGGGACCCCTTGACTTGACACTTCCAAATGCGGTGTTTCCGCGAGTCTTTCTTCTGGCGATGCTGGCAGGTCCTCCGTGACGACTCATTGATTCTCATCATCTGACGAAGGATCCTACTCTTCTGAATCAGAAGTGCGGATCCAGAGACGTTTGCCCCGATTTCGACGTAGGAGTAGTCCCAGGAGTTTCTTATTTCTTCCGAAAAGAAGCACAAGGAACTGGAGCCTATCTCATCTCGAATGGGTGCAGGCTGGAAGGAGTCTGGGTGCATCCAGATGGTACCAAAGAGGCTGAAACACATTGGTTCCCAGCACCTCCTTCGTAAGTATTTCAATTTGAGTATATCCTTCTGTTTTTCGTTGGTTTCCGCACCTACTTTCCTAATTATTTCTGATACAGTATTATATTTCTAAATTATAAACTTTTCTTTTTCTTGTGTGTTGCAGGTGTTCTTAGGCAGATTCCGTAAGCGGAGAATCTTGCAGTCCACAATTATATATGGGGCATAATTTCCTAAGTGTACCCACCTCGAAAATGAAAGTTGTCCGATCGGGCTAAAAATTGGCCCAATGGTATTCCTATTAGATAGTACTCTTCACACCAAAAATGAATTCATTTTGATGATTATTTGTCAAAGTGGAGGGGGTACAATTTCTGGGTTTGTTGAGCAAAGCCTTACTTTCAAACGCTTGTAACTTTTGTCCTATTGCCTTAAACAATTAGATTTTTTTCTATGAGCCCTTCAATTTTCAGAGTGGTAAATTAATTTGTCTTTGAGTAATAGAACGATACGTAAAAAAGATGCCGTGATGAGGCCGGTGGCGCGCGATCTCCCCTAGTGTTCTCAGGCCGAGGATCTTTGTGCAACGCTTTAGTGCCAGTTTTTTAAGTTAAGTAATATTATATGCTACTAGAATAACTGTTCTCTTCATTTTCAGGGTGAATCAACAAGGCCTGCATTACGGGCAATGTAACATTAATTGGGAATATGCTTTAAAAATTAGAAGTGAGAATATACATCTTTTGAATTCACATTTTTTTTACATTTACATTTTTTTCAAAACCTGAAGGAAAATTCATTACCTGGGGAGTTTTTGATTTGCTTCGACTTTGCTGAGAATTATGCCTTCATAATCCGGAATGTAGCGTAATGATGATTTAGCTCATGACACGGTGGCTGTTCACGAGTATCAAAAGATAATAGTAAAATACTTGAGAACTCATTTCAGGCCAAACAAAATCGCTATTTCACTGATGGTGAAGGGTAACATTTCCAAAATAAGAGTAGCTCTATTAATCTCCAAGCCCATGAAGAAGATTTTGGTATCCAAGCTGAATGGCACTTCCATAGTACATCTCATGGTAAGGGTGCATGTGATGGTATAGGAGAGAATATAAAGAGACAATTAGTACGTTCAAGCTCACAATGTTCTCCGAAACATCACATACTTACTCTCCATGCTTTGTTTCAGTGGGCAAAGAGTAACTGTAAGGAAACCAAAATTTTTTTCAGCAGCAAAGAAAACCATATCTTAGCCACCGAGTGACTGAAAACCAGATTTGATAAAGCTGTCATGATGCCAGATACATAACAGTACCACGCTTTCATTCCCACTCAAGACGGAAAACTTCAAACTCAAGAAGTTTTCGTCCTCTGAGAAATACGACATCTTCTCGAATGGCAAAAAAAGAAAACCGCAAAAGAGGTCTGCAAAGAAAACAACTGTTGAAACTATCGCCAAAAAATCGAAAAGAAAGATAGATAATATTACCATATAATATTACTTAACTTAAAAAATTGGCACTAAAGCGTTGCACAACAATCCTCGGCGTGATCGCACTAGGGAAAATCGCGCGCCACTCGCCCTATTACGGCATCTTGTTTACGTATCGTTCTATTACTCAAACACCAATTAATTTGCCACTCTGAAAATTTGGGGTCTTATAGAAAAAATCTCAGCTTTCTTTTAAAACTATTTTGAAGAAAAAAAAAGTGCAAAACACGCTCTTCTCGGGGAACGGTGATAATATGTATCATCGAGAGATGACAAACAGTGAGGACGCATTTGTGGGCTGATTAATTTATCAGTTAATCTCTGGAAGGTGACAGGAGCCTCGCTCAATGCAAAAGGCATACGTTTGTATTGGAACAAGCCGCGCTCTGGAATCGAGAATGCCGTTACCGCTCGACTGATTTCATCTAAAGGAACCTGGTGATAAGCTAAGCTCAAGTCAATATTCAAATATAATAGTCCAACCGTAACTTATCCAAGATATCTTGTTAAAAGGAAAGTGAATACACGTCGCCCTTAGAGACATTATTGACTTTTCGATAGTCAATGCACATACGATATGCATTGTTAGGTTCCTTTACCATAACGACTGGACTAAATCACTCTGAATTGGATGGTGTAATGAAATCCCCCGCGTATAGTTCATCCAGCTAGTCATACATTGCTCCCAATACAACCGGAGAAACCCGATAATGTCTCCGCTTTATTGGGGAATGTCCTTGCACATCAATTTCATTTTCTTCGAGGAGAGTTTAACCATATTTCGGAGGGTCGGATGGATTACCTCTGCCAGAAACTTCTGAAGTCAATCACTTTTGACCTCCGACAGTTCTACAAATTCATAGCAGGTCTCCTGCTCCCTGATCTCATCTTCATTCACAGAAGATGTATTGCCATCCGCACAATGAACAATATGATCCTCACGAGAAGGCCTTGATAAATACTAAATACTGTTTTGACAAACTAGCAACCATTTCAGTCAATTTTTTCAAATCCGTGTTCTCTTTATTTTCGCTTTCATTTTTGGAACGGGCCTCTAAAGATTTAATTCGATTTCTCAAATTTTCCATACCTGAATCCCTCCCGGTTTCATTAGTAGCTATCGCGGCTATCGGCATCTCTCCTTTTCTTTGGAAGTTGATCTTATTCATCTTCTTTCTCGGTCTATACACGTACTCAGAAAGGAAAGGGTCTTCGAGGGGTGAGGGTGAAATGTCCTTATCACCCCTGGTGGCGGACTGCTCACAATCTTGGGCAGGAGCTGCTCTATCTAGTTGCTCTTCTAGTGGGATTGGACGTGTGCATATTCTGTAAAGACCCATCATATATGTCAAGTAATCAATACTAAATTCTTCCGGGCCCTGTCTACGTGTGATTATCTATTCCTTCAGTCACTCTCGATAATTAATATCCTCTTAGAACATCTTCCTCGCTTAGTGAATCTCCTGCCCGCCCATCCTCTACTCTATCTAAAAATGTGATCAGGCTCGTATCACCTTGCCCTGTAAACTTTATATGCCACTGCTTTGCGAGTTGCTATAAACTTTTATTACCTCTCCTATAAGAGGTTTTCGCTTGTCGGTAAGCAGTGGGCTGTTCAGAGTATCGACCACTCATTGAGCCAAGATAAGAGAGATGATAATGGGGTTGGCCATAAAAAGCAACTTGTGGGACCTTTCTCGGAATGCCATCCTGATAGCTACCATGCCTGATTGGTGTGTTTGGTTGTAAAGTTAAATCGAGTGCCGTAACCACTCATGTGGTTCGTTTGTCCGGATGTTAAATGGTTAGCAAAAAGTGGGTTTGTGAACCTGAGTTCAACCTGATTAATTGGTCTTGGCCTCGGCTCATTCTCTAAATAATCCATAAAATTATATACCGCTCGAGGTTTTTTTTTTGATTCTGTATGTGGCAAAAATGGTGCCCCATCAGGACGTGAAATTCGAGGGGGTTTTTGAAAATGCATCACGTCCTCCAAATATAACCTGTCGCGGCCCTCATTATTTATAGGCTTGCCTGTATCCACGCAAGTCGTTGAGGATAGAGGAGGTTGTATTTCCGCTATACTCCCCCTAATACAACCCATCCCTGAATTTAATGGCTTAACTACAGAAATAAAGCTTCCTTGGCTCACAGCCCTTCAGGGGTATGGCCACAGTAGCAGGAGCGAAATCATGGGTATATTCACCAATTTTTTTGGTATGAAACCTTAATTCATTTTAAAAACCAATTATATGTAAATGAAGATCCAACATCAAAGAATCAGAAAAAATATATATGTTTTTTTTTTACCGCAAAATGGCCGACTTCTGTTTAGTTCTTTTCGAAGCCTTTTTTCAGGGACTCCACGGCCTGACAGCTAGCAGCCACAATTTTTAACATAGAACAAAATTTAAAAAATTCCGTTAATCTGCATAAGAATGCCTAGAGAATTGACTATGGAAATGTAAAAATATTGATTTTTCCGAAAATGGCAGGCATTTGAAGTTAACAGTCGAATTTTTAGTGGAAAAATTCGTATGAAAATGCTCATAAAATAAAAAGTTTTAAATTTATGGAAAATTTCGTATGTACTTCTCTGCGTCTCTTTCAACGGTTTTACTGGCACTTGAAGTTGCTCTATAAGTATATTTTTGTGCATGTAGACAAGTGAGGCCCTCTACATGCCTTTCTAAATTTAACGATTGATGGTTAGTCAAGTCCCATGGGAATGGATGGATGTTTGTTATTAAGGGTTAGTTTTAAGAAAATTTTGTAAAAATGGAAGTGTAAGCAAGTCAATTTTTTAAGGCCAGCAGGCTGAAAAATAAACGTTTATCTAATTTGTAAAAAAATGTTCACTATAAATCGAATAGTATCTTATTTTTATGATGTTAAAGGATCATTTGAGCAAAAAAAGTCGATTTTTTGACAATTCTACTGTGGCCATACCCCTTAAACAAGTAGGAACTGGTATATTATGAGAGATTTTGTTTGGAAAGTGAACTCTCCTTTCCTCTTCCGGAGAATGCGTGCTAATTATCATCCGCTGTTCGAAATGGAAAGGTGCCCCTTCTCTATCTATAAAACATTGACCCCCGTTTTTGAGGGAAGACATTGTTGGCCACGCAAAATTTTCCGGATTTTGGTTAAAAATTGAGACCACTGAAATAGTTGGTCTATTGTCTGCTATTCTACTTGTGACTACCGTATTTGTATTGGTGGTAACAGTAGTAGTTAAAGCAATTGGGATTCTGATTATCCCACTTTTGAAAGATCCGGATTCAGAGGGTGCTTAATTATTTTCAATTGGTCGAGGGTGAGATCCCGAGATCCCATTCAATGATGCGCTTTCACCAACTGTGAAACAAGCGCTATTCCCCCCATACGTAAGTGATGGTACTTGATTTGACGTATCCCCATTCGTTGCCGTCCATACTGACTCTCCCACAAATCCTTTAAAATGTCGGGTCGTCCTATTTACGACCACCTCGCGGGTACCGGTATTATTCACAAAATGCAGGTTTAAAATATTGAGAATTTTCTTCGTGCTCAGGCTCAACAACAAGCTATTGTCTTTTTCTGCCATTCTTGTTTTTATTTTTAAACAAAGTAAAGAATAAAAACAAATTAATTAATTGACTGAATCCCGCTCAACCGGAAAATTAGAAAAAAAACCACGGAGATGATGAATTAGGAGGAATATAACATTACAAAAAATTACCACTTCATTCACATCAATTGAATCCTTATTGAAATCGGAAAAACAGAACTATGTAAGTTTTGTCAAAAAGAAGGCTCGATATTTGACAATTTTTATATAATAGTTTAATCCCTGAATGGAGAATAATCGTAAAAAAAGTTATTCCCTGTCACTCTACCTGACAGATTTGTGTGTACAGGCATTCCTCGTGCTTGACTGGACCAGCGAACCGTGCCGCGTCCCGTTCTAAGTGAGCCCGGTGAGCCAAATCTTAAGTTAAATGAAGTTGAAAGAAAAACTTTTCATAGCCCTAGCTCATTGTCTCAGTGGAGTGGCGCGTGTACTTGGACATCCTTATCAAGGAAGACGAATCTGTTATTTATTATATATTATTGATTATATATTATTTTAGCCAATACGTTAATTGAGGCTCCATAAAGAAAAAAGAAAATAACGTGTAACACTTGACTGACGCCATTTGGAAAAAAATGTTACATCAAACTATTACCAAAAATTTAATAAAATAAACAATGCCACCATAGTGGTGCTGCGACCAATCCTGGGTGGTGAGATATAAATCGCCCCAGGTACAAGATTTTTAATGCGGAAGTCGCATTCACATTCCACCCCCGGTGTACAACCCTCGGTTATACCTGTGCCTGTGCGACTTCAACCCGCCTTGCTTCATCGTAGTCTGTACCGCCGATCCTTGATGGTGGTTAATGCTCCAAGTAAAATCGCTTCTTCCTACATTTCTCTCTGGTCCTTAAATCTCAGTGAATAATGAAAAATAGCCCAGAAGAATTAGCAATACTTACTCTTACTTTCTCTCCCTTGGTCTCTCCCTATGAAAAGCCCATGAGAGTGTGTCTAACAAAAGAGAAATGATGAAATATTTTAAGACAAAAAAAAAATTAATAAAATATTATAAAAAAAATCAAATCAGTTGGCCCTCGATCGAGTCTCGTTATCTCGCGGATATTTCCTCCAAGGAATAATATTTTCAAAAAAATTCTTGAGTTATATAATTATATATTATTATTTATTTCTTATATTCATCTATTTATTTTTTATTCATTTTTAACATATTCAGAAATAACGTTCAATAAAATACCATGGAATTAATTTTTACTTAATAAACATTTATTTTTACACGGTAACTTTAAAAAAACAGTAGAAAATGACGGGACGCTGCTGCTGTAAGACCTTTTTATCCTGGAACATTCCAATCCCTTTCAAAGCCAATTGGAGCTGTCAAACATTGCCTGAAATAAATTAAGGACGTCGTTTTCATTTAACGTATAAGAAAACGATTTAACAACATAAAATTTGCAAAATCTAGTAGGATTGTGCATACATCACTTTAGCACAAAACTCTCGCTTTATTCGAACGTTATCAATCGAAAAAATATAAAATAATGATAAACAAATTAAAAAAATTAGTTTTCATCACAGCTACTGTGTATCAATCGATCTTGAACACGTAAAATGACTAATATTGTGCTTTTAAATGCTTTTAACTTCATTACTCAGGCCGACAAAATTTAAACCCAAAGACTGGTCTATGTGACCCCGAAGGATTTTGGTATCCTAGAACCGAATCCGTTATTCAAATTTTTCCTATACGTCAGGTTTTTGAGACACCCTCACCTGAATGTGCAAAAATTACTATTTGAGCCATATTTGAGGCAATATAACACGATCAGCAAATTTTTCCACCAAAAACTACTAACGCCATTATTCAGCACTCTTTTTCGTCTTTCATTTTCGTTTTTGGTCATTTCGAACCGACTTTTTGTCTCCGAGATATCACACGTTAACCATTTCAGTTCCACAATGCATTGTGAAACAATGCAAGGCGAAGAGAAACTGAATGGTTAGTGTGTCATATCTCGGAGGAAAAAAAATCGGTTCGGGATGATCAAAAATGGGAATGGAAGATGAAAAGGAGTACTAAACGATGGCATTAGCAGTTTTCGGGGAGAAAAATTGCTGACCGTGTTATATTTCCTCAAATATCTCAAATATCTCAAAAACCTGACGTACAGGAGAAATTTGGATAACGGATTCGGTTTTAGGATACCAAAATCCTCCGGAGTCTCATAGTCCGGTCTTTGAATACAAAAATGATATCATTTTTGTCGGCCTGTGTTATTATTACAAAAGCAGTAAATATGAACAGCGAAATTTGAAAATTTAGAAGGGATTAAAAGTGTTCTATTTCATGGTCGATTTGGGGTAAGCAAAAGTATTCAAAAAAATATTGTGCTACTGGCTACTGGTCACGTCATCATTGAACAGAAAATTTTCAAATACTTTTGAATTCGAGCCTTCTTACCGGGTATATTGTAGCCGCATTTTACGTCAAAAAGTTTCCAGTGATAGGCCCAATAACCGATTATGTCACGATCCCGATAGGTATTCAACGCAAAATCTGTATTCTCCGTCCATTTTTCCGGCAGTTGGAAGCGCCTTGCGGGTCAGCAGTGGCACGAGTGTAAGGGTCGAGAATGCGGAAGTCCGGGTGTTGTGCTTGTTGTTGGGGAGGCCGTTTTCGGCTTGGAACCTTTACGACAATCCTTACGTGGATTGTTCTCCGCCTCACTGGCTTCAGCTCCAACTGCGCATGCGAGCAGGTCATCGTAAGAAGTGAGGGGCGTAGTGAAGAGAAGCTTCTTTATGAAAGGCTTCGAAGATTCGAGTAACAACCCTACTATCTGTTCTTCGGCGGCTTGGGGCCGAAGACGTGAGGTAGAAAGATATTTCCTTTAAAGAAACACTCTGATAGTTTCTTCATGGGCTTGTTTGAGCGAGTACAGTTTGGTGTATAATTTATTCCACGTACATGCTCCAGCATAATGTTGCGTGAGCAAGCTTCGGAATTTTGCCCACGGGAGGTAAAATTTTTTGAAAATTCCAATCCATTTAGCCGTCTTGGCCGTGTAAAATTTAACAATCATTTGCGATCACTCGGCTGATGGAGGTGTCTTGTATTGCAGGGCTGATTATTCGATGTTGAACTGCATGTTTGATAAGCGGTTGTCTAAAGATTTTGGCACCGTGCCAAATCGTTCATTGGGGGAGTTAGCGTCGTTGCTTTGTAGACGGGAGGTTCGCCGGTCTATCTGAGCCGTTAACTCCCTGAGAAAGGAGTTAGCATGGAGATTGGGGCGGGGGGGGGGGGGGGGCTATAGAGACAGCAATCTGGATCCCCAAAAAAAGCGACGATAATAGCGACAGAACTTTTAACCGCGAGGGGGTAGGGTTTAATAGAGGCAGCCGTCTGAAACCCCTAAAAGGGGAGTGTGTTTTCATGAGGCGGTGCTCAGCAGTGTGTATGATGCAGCGACAAATTTGGTGGACGCAAACCATAAAACAAAAACAAACGAATTATCGTAAAACCAAAAGACGCATACATCAACTCAGGACAGAGATAGGCTTGGCAAGACAGTAGGCATCCCGCATTCAGTGTGTGATTGACTACATAACATCTGGCAGAAAGTTTACTGCCAGAGTCCGACAGTTCACGAGCGAATTACGAATCCCCGTCATCGCATAGTCAACGAGTCAAAACTGCTGACAATCAAGCAATATATTGCTGACAGAATGCCAATACGGTTGAGCCATTTTTGAGAGAAGTCTACGAAGTTCAGCATTCACTGGATGAGGATACAAAGAACATGAATAGCTTCAAGGAGCTGTGCAGTTCTCTCATGACGCCTGAGGGGGAATGCCCACCTACTACTACCAAAGAGGTGAAAAAAGTATTAAGATCCCGGGTAAAAAAATTTTGGTATGGGATTGATCTAGGAAAACGTCTGTGAAATCGTATGGGAGTGATCTCTCAGATAGTATAGTAGAAGTATGGCATTTGAGACGATCGCATACTTCATGTATATTTGAATGAAGTATAGTGGATGTATAGCTCAAATATAGCTAAAGTATAACAATGTATAGTTGCAGTATAGGGGAAGTATTTTTAAAGTATATCTTAGAAGTATAGCTGCAGTATAGATGAAGTATAGCTGATGTTCAGTCGAAGTATGGCTGAAAAATATCTTTTAAGTATAGCTCAAGTATGTAGATTATGTCTAAAGTATAGGGAAAGTATGGCTATAGTAGGTATAGCCGTATCATTGCTGATTAGAGGTAATCAGTTATCTGAAATACATGAAAATAGAGATCCAGAATCATGATTTTCATAATGTCAAAGAATATTGTTTGAAAATTCTAAAATAAGTATAATGCAAATATGTAAAATGTTAATTGTAACATAAATTATTTCACTTTATGAAATTTAACACTAAACATTTCACCTAAGTGAGGATTTTATTGAACCTTTTTATGCTATTGATATTATGTTTAGGAATCAAAGATTCTGGATCTCTTACCAATATATATGACACAACAGTCACGTAAATAGTCTGTTGTATATCCGTTGCATATTGTGTATCCTCGGGAACAATATTAAAAATATAGTTGACTTACGAAATCACTTAAGTCGCGAACTTTCAACATTTTTGGACGAGCTGTCATTTATGATATATTATGTTTTATCACGTTGCTAGGGTATGTTTGAAGAACAAATGAGTACAATTCTATGTCCGATACTTTTTCCATACTTAAGTATAAATGAAGTATAGTCTGTACTTCAGCTATACTTAAGTATAGATGAAGTATATGCCATACTTCAGCTATACTTATGTATAGATCAAGTATATCCCATACTTCAGCTATACTTCAGCTATACTTTAGCTATACTTCAGCCATACCTCAGCTATACTTTAGATATACTTTATCTATACTATTTCAATATACTTGAAGTATGGGATCGTCTCATTTACCATACATTTTTTATACTTTGGAAAGTCAATGATTGATCACTCCCATACCTATGATTTTTACTCGGGGAGGCATCAAGAACTATTCCACTCCGGGAACAGATGGTTGGAAGAGCCTATTCTGGAGTGGTTGGTGAAATAACGCACAGTACTCCTTCCGGAAATGGAAAATTTATCTGACGCTTAGAATTACAGACCAATAACTCTTCTTTTTTTTCTTGGTTTTTTACTTCTAATGTGTCCCCTAAGGGTTTACATTTTTTCTTGTATCTCTTCCCTATTCCTTTACACACACCCCCACGCACTTTCTTAGTGGTGGGAGGGGGACCCACAGTTTAAGGTGGGTTCTGAACCACCAAGAGCAACAGCCTTATGTACTTAGAGAACCTTTTTCTCTAGAGGTACCGGTCCCACGACTCTCCGGAGATGAACAACTACTCCCTTGCTGGGCAAGTGTTCACCGCATGGGCCGCCGACGCTCTTCCAGAGTGCGAAGCGGGAATCGAACCCGCAAGACGACGGAGCAGGTCCAACGCCTACGCCTTAACCCCCACGACCATCGCCCCACTTCCAATAACTCTTCTGAACATACTGTATCTAAATTTCAGATTTTTTAGAAAAATTCAAAAAGTTGTTATCATAATCTTGTAGGGCGTTCAAAGTGAAACGTTTTTCTTCTTCTAATCTTCAAAGCAATCCTAAATGATAGGATTGTTCAGACAATCGGACCAAAAGGAGTTTGGCTTAAAATGAATTTATGACCGTAGACTACACCCGATTCTACTGTCCGACTTGAATTGCCCGATGCACCTCACACCTCTTACTTGAACGTACACACACACACACACACATATTAACACTTCCATATTCGTCGTATATAGTAATGTACATACATTCCAACTTCTACCTTTTTAAAAATCGAATCTAACATCTTGAGCGTTATTATTATCTTTTTTCTTTTTTAGCAATCTCGCTGAACGTCTCAATACAGCTGGTTGATTTGATACATCGCTTTCTTTAATTTTTTTGTTTATACACAGATTGTTGACGTCACGTTGTACAATTTTATTTACATGTCGCTTATCTGTACCAGCATCCGGCCATTTAACAATGTATGTTACAGGTCCTAATCTTTTCAATATTGCTGCTTCTAACCATTTTGGAGTGTCTTTATAGTAGCTTTTCGCCCAAACGTTTTCCTTTACTAAAAACTCAGTTATTCTCTTCCCCGCTTTGTTTTCGATTTGTTTGTTTTGATTTGTAATCACTTTATCTTCAATGTTTGGAAGTAACAATGTGAACCTGTTTCGTAACTCTCTGTCTACCATGAGTTTTGCTGGGCTTTTCCCTCTCGTACAATGTTCCGTAGCACGATAATCAAATAAAAAAATATCGAATGCTTCGTGAATAGTCCATTTTTCGCGTAACAATTTTTTGAAGAATCGTTTGAACGTTTTTACTAAATTTTCAGCTTCGCCATTTGGAGCAGGGTGTTTAACATACGAGAAAATGTGTTTAATGTCTAGTTTTTTAATGAATGATGCAAATTCAAAGCTTGAATATTGAGTACCATTATCAGTTACCAAAATCTTTGGCAATCCAAATCTCGCGAACAAATGACGAAAATGTGTAATTAAGACATTTGAGCTTATGCTTTTAATTTCAAAAATTTCAGGCCATTTTGAATTTGCATCAAGGATTAACAAAAAGTTTTTACCATGAACTGGGCCAAGTAAATCCGAATGTATTCGTTCCCATGGTTGAGAAGGCCAATTCCGTGGTATTGGTATGCTTGTGGGTGGGTTTTCTCTTTCTCTAGCACATTCATTACAAGCTTTGGCTGTCTGTTCTATTTCTGCGTCAATGCTTGGGCACCAAAAAAATGACCTTGCGATTGATTTCATTTTGACAAGTCCCATATATGCGAAGAGTGTAGCAATTGTAAAATAGTATTTTTTGATTTATTTCCCTGCTAAAAATCCCTCTTAGAATCCTCTTAGAATCCTTATACATTTAGGATTTCAAAGTTTCCTATGATTCTTGTAAAGGGGTTTTGTTCCATGTTTGAAAGAGCATATACTGTGGATCTTATGATATTTGTAAGTGGATCCTATAGTGACCTAAGAGTAAAAGAAGGGTTTTTGGTCTTCGCTTACTGAGAGTTTAAAGGTTTCTATGAGGTTTCTATGTGCGTCTAATGTATATCTGAAATGTTTCTAAATGGATCTGTTTCGGGGTGTACTGGGGTTTTGCAATGATCTTATAAGGTTTGTAAGGGGTTTTTATATAGAACCTAAGAGGGGATGAAGGTTTTTTTGTCATCGTTTACTGGGAGGTTAAAAGGTTTCTATGAGGTTTCTGTATGCGTGTGATGTGTATTTGATATGTGACAACAAAAAAAGTTTTTTGTATTATTGCGGTACTTACTTTATATTTCAAACAACCTAATTTCACGCACGGTCCCCTACACATATAATCGCACGCTCAAACCCGTTGAAAAATTGCATTCGCTGGGGATTCGAACCCTACCTAAACTACCTAACCCGTATGTACCTAGCCGATACCTTAGCCAATTACGCTGTCGAACCGCTTGAACGTTCATTACAAAATCTCGGCCATGCTTTTTTCCTGAATGACCCAGGGTCCTCTCAGGAATATATATTCATTATTTCTTGATTTTAGACATATTATGAAAAGGTGGGTTAGAAAAATGGTAAGGTTCCTGAAACACGTGTAACATTCTATTGACATAACAGTCCATTTAAGATCCCCTTAGATCCTCTTAAGACGGCAGTTATATACTCAGTAACTTTTCCAGTGAACGCAGTTTTTTAAATTACCGTTAGATGCACTTAGAGAAATTCCATACAAAATAATTTACAGTTTCAATGTCCGTTCAAAATCTCCTCAGATCCTCTGAAGACGGCAATTATATACTTAGTAACTTTTCCAGTAAACGTAGTCGTATTAAATTCCCATTAGATCCATTGAAAAGAATTTCTCAGCAAATAATTTCGCGTTTTAAGGTCTACTTTGGTCCCGCTTGGATCTTCTTATAATTATGTTCCTATTAAGTCCCTATTAGATACCTTTAAAGAAATGTTCAAAAAGTAATTTCGGATTATAATTTCCACTTAAGTTCCCCGTAGAACCCTTTACAAATATTTCGCGAAATTAACTGCGCAACCAGTGTCTGCGTAGGAACATACAACACATTACTTTCCACTATTCCTCTTTAAATCCACTTAAAACTCAACTGCAATCTTGAAGGCTTCTAAACAGATTCTAACGATTCCTAAGGGGTATTTTTACCAGGGTAATGTAGTATTTTAATATCCGTTTAAGATCACCTTCGATCCTCTTAAGATGACAATTATATCCTTAGCAACATTTTCAGTAAACGCAGCCTCTTAAATTACCGTTAGATCCACTTAGAAAAATTCCGTACAAAATAATTTAATGTTTTAATATCCGTTTAAGATCCCCTTAGATTCTGTTAAGACGACAATTTTATAATTTGTCGCTTTTCCACTAAAAGTAGTCTTATTAAATTCCC
Source organism: Andricus quercusramuli (assembly GCA_932178445.1). Lineage (NCBI taxonomy): Eukaryota > Metazoa > Arthropoda > Insecta > Hymenoptera > Cynipidae > Andricus > Andricus quercusramuli. The sequence continues at coordinate 61,353 of CAKNXH010060963.1, forward strand.
ATTAGATCCATTTCAGGGAAATTTCTTGAAAAATAATTTCATGTTTTAAGATCTACTTAGGTTCCGCTTAGGTGTTCTTAGAATTATGCTTCCCTTAAATTCCTCTTAGATCCACTTAAAGAAATGTTTAAAAAGTAATTTCTGATTATAATTTCCACTTAGGTTCCCCATAGAACCCATTACAAAGATTTCCCGAAATGAACTGCACAACCAGTATCTCCATAAGAAGACTTTACAACACATTACGATCCACTATTCCTCTTTAAATCCACTTCAAACTCTAGCTGCAATCTTAGAGGATTCTAAAGAGATTCTAACGATTCCTAACGGGTACTTTTATCAGGGTTGGCATGAGAACTCTATATCCCCACATTAAACATTCTTGCCAACCATTTTTTACGTGCATACTAATTTGTCTCAATATCGGATCTTTCCGAGATTCTCGAAACACAGTTTTACAATCCATGTATTTATTTGCACTTTCTTCAATGTAGTTTAGATAAGAAGACTTAACGTTATTCACTGAGACTAAATTGTTAGAAATAGATAACCGTGATGAACTTCCCGCACAATTTTCTGCTGATTTAATATAGCGAATTTTAAAATTGAATGAATTTAAGAAATCTGCGTATCATTGTAAACTTCGAGCGGCCATTAACGGTACGCCTTTTTCTGGTCCGAAAATTCTAACGAACGGTTCATGATCAGTTCTTAATTCAAATTCTCGCCCGTCTAAGTAGTCATGAAATTTAGTGGTACCGAATATTATAGCCTTTGCTTCTTTATCTATAATTGTGTAATTTTTCTCATTGCTCGATAAGGTTTTTGAAGCATATGCAATTGGGCGTTTACCGAGTTCAGTATCGTGTGAAATAATCGCTGATAGACCTTTATCAGAAGCGTCACACGTTGAAATTAGCTTTTTTTCAGGATCATAATTAATAAGAACTTCTGCAGATTACAAATCTTCTTTAGTTTGGTTAAATGCATATTCACATTCATTTGTTCATACAAATTTTGTTTTTCAAGCATTCATATAAAGGGCTAAATTTAGCTGCTCTGTCTTCAATAAACTTAACATAATAATTGATGGTGCCTAAAAAAGATAGCAATTCCTTTAAATTCTCAGGTGCTAGAATTTTATTTATTGCTTCAACTCTTTCTTTTATTGTTCCTACTCCGTACTGATCGATTTCTAGGCCTAAAAATTGTATTTTGTCTCTCAATAGTTCACATTTTTCTTTTTCAACTTCAAACCACATGCTCGCAATATTTCGAAAACCTGATTCGTCATTTTAATATTTTCACTTACCTTCGATATAAATATCATCTAGAAAAAGATAAACATTTGGAACTTATACAAGAATCTGTTCCATCATTCTTTGAAAATAACCCGGCGCGGAAGACACCCCATGAATTAATTTATTTGGTCTAAATCGAGCTTTATACGTACGTTCAAATACAGCGGTTCAATTATATATGGGGCATTATTTCTCAAGTGTACCCACTCAAAAAGTCGAAGTTGTCTAATCTAAGTTGAACTTAGGCAAAGTGTTGTGCTATTGGATAGTAGTATATGGGGAAAAATTTTTGTCATTCGGATAAGTATTGACCGAGGGGGAGGGGGTAAAAGTTTTGGGATTTTCGTGGATATCGTGTTTCGGCAATTTTTAACTCTTCTAATAGCGATGAAAACATTTTTGTCTAGTACAGTTTCGATAGAAGTTTTCACGCCCTTTCCATTGGCGCTACGCATTTTATCGAAAAATAAATATTTGACCTTCAAAAATGAAGGTCAAAAATAAATTTCACTTTTTTTGGAAATACGATAGGTTTTTTTGTTTGTTTTTTTTTTCTTAAAAGAAAGCTCAGGTTTTTTTCCTATAAGACCATGTAGATCAGAAAGTGGGACTCAAATTTGTAATGTATGAAAATAAGCGTCGAGTACTCCGGTACGCTCGTGACACTGGCGCTAGAGCTCCGCAGCGCACCGTGGTGCCTTCATGGTATTGTTTTTTTTTCAAAAGTAATAACATATGCTAGTATATTTGAACGCTCTCTGCATTTTGCAGGGTTGAGACTGCCATTATTTAGATGCCTGCATTACGTTCACTGATGAATTTTGAAAAAATTTTGAATTTTGGAAAACCTAGTTATTGAATAAGAGGTCGGGTCGAAAAGGTGGTTTTATGGATGGAAAATTCAACTTCTCACACTTGCTCCAAAGTCTTGGAGTCGCAGGCAACTAATGGTCCAATGCGAGACATCCGAACGACAAGCTAAAAATGCGAAAAAGTTAGTTGCTAACAATGGGATTAAACTCTGCCTACGCCAAAAAGAGGAAAGCCTTTGGGTCTTGAAACTGAAGACCTCGTATCCAAATTTTATGAGCGTGATGACGTGAGTCTCTTAATGCCTGGAATGAAGGATTGTGTGTCTGTTCGAGTGAGTGACGAGAAAGTTCTCGTTCAGAAAAGATTGATTTTGTGCAATTTAAATGAATTGTATGCAGAATTCCTGTCAGAAAATGAAGATATTGAAATAGGCTTCACGAAATTCACACAACTTAGACCGAAACATTGCGTTTTGGCAGGGAGTAGCGGTACCCACACAGTATGCGTTTGTGTTCACCATGAAAACGTGAAGTTAATGCTAAAAGAAATGAACATGCAATATTTAACGAACGATTCAGAGTTAAATTTAAATGGTTATCGCGATTGTTTGAAGTTAACTGTATGCCCTGATGCGACAAGTTCCTGCCAATTAGGAGAATGCCAAAATTGCCCGGGTATTACTGAAATTGAAGATAACTTGATTGAGGCTTTCGATGAGGAGGATTTGGAAGAAATCAAATTTGATTCTTGGCTGAAGACTGACAGATGTACTTTAAAGACGCTGATGCTGAATGTTGATGAATTTGCGAACGAGCTTTGTGAAGCGTTGCTGAAGCTAAGAACGCATCATTTTCTCGCTACGGAGCAGTCATTATTTTTCAAAAATCTAATGATAACATTGAAAAATGGTGAATTCGTTAACTCATTTGATTTCGCTGAGAACTTTAAGTTTGTGCTTCAAAACTCGGCGCAAGGATTTCACCGGAATAATGATCAGGCCACAATATTCACAGTAGTTATTTATTATGTAAAAGATGGAGAACTCAAGCACAAAAGCATGGCAATCATATCAGACAATTTGAGTCATGACACTGTTACCGTTTATGAGTACCAGCAGATAATTCTGAATTATCTTAAGGCAAATTTCTCAGTCCAAAAGGTGTACTACGTCTCAGATGGAGCAGGTCAGCATTTTAAAAACAAGAGCAATTTTGCTAATATCCTAGCTCACAAGGCAGATTTCGGAATCCCAGCTGAGTGGCATTACAATCCTACCGCTCATGAAGGGTGCATGTGATGGCATAGGGGCGAATGTTAAACGAAATGTAGCAAGGTTTAGCCTACAGTGTTCCGCTGAAGATCGCATTCTAGAGGCTTCATCTCTATTTCAGTGGGCAAAGAAGTACTGCAAGGAAACTGAAATCATTTTTAGTAGCAAGGAAGATCACGAAGCTACTGCTAAAGATCTGAAAAGCAGATTCGATGCTGCAGTCACAATCAAAGGGATTTTGCAATACCATGCATTCATACCTACTGAAGATGGGAGACTTCAATTGAAGAGATTTTCTTCAGCCACGGAATGCGACAACTTCCCAAAAGAGAAGAAACGAAAATTGGAAAAAAAGTGAAAACAACTGTCACTAAAAAAACAAAAGTCGGAAAGAAAGGCAGATAGAAGACCAGACATCAGCAAACAAAATCTCCAAGCTTCAATTTTACTTCATCCATAAAACCACTCTTTCGACTCGACCTCTTATTCAATAACTAGATTTTCCAAAATTCAAAATTTTTTCAAAATTCATCAGTGAACGTACTGCAGGCATTTGAATAATGGCAGTCTCAACCCTGAAAAATGCAGAGAGCGTTCAAATATACTAGCATATATTATTACCTTTGAAAAAAAAACAATACCATGAAGGCACCACGGTGCGCTGCCGGGCTCTAGCGCCAGTGTCACGAGCGTACCGGAGTACTCGACGCTTATTTTCATACATTAAAAATTTGAATCCCACTTTCTAAGCTACATGGTCTTATAGGAAAAAACCTGGGCTTCCTTTTAAGACCAAAAAAAAAAAAAAAACCCTGTCGTATTTCCAAAAAAAGTGAAATTTATTTTTGACCTTTATTTTTGAAAGTCAAATATTTATTTTTGGATAAAATGCGTAGCACCTATGGAACGGGCGTGAAAACTCCTATCGAAACTGTACTAGACAAAATTTTTTTCATCACTATTAGAAGAGTTAAAAATTGCCGAAATACACGATATCCACGAAAATCCGAAAACTTGTACCCCCTCCCCCTCGGCCAATACTTATCCGAATGACAAAATTTTTTGCCCATATACTACTATCCAAGAGCACAACACTTTGCCAAAGTTTAACTTAGATCAGACAACTTCGACTTTTTGAGTGGGTACACTTGAGAAATAACGCCCCATATGTGACGTGCGCCGAAGAAAGGGGGCTTACTCTAAAAATATCGAAGTCAAGGTTTTTACACCTTTCGATAGTTTTTGAGTTGCTCTTTTTAATGAAATCATCGAAAAAAAATTCGAGTGTTATCATTGCTAATAATTGAGTCATTAGGTACTCGAGAAATCAGGCTTTCGTTCAAGAGCTCGGGATCCCGTGAAACACCTCCCACCACTCACCACTACATATCCGCGTCCGTGAGCCGCGTCTACGACCTATCTCGTTCCTCGTGAGAATGTAGTGGAAAGTGGAAAGAGAAGGTTTCCTGAGTATTCCCTCTCTCCTAACAGTCGCGTCTATCCGGCCGACTTCGACCGCTCACCCTGAAAAATCTCACTTTTCAGAGTAAGCCCCCTTTCTTCGGCGCACGTCACATATACATTTTTTGAGTCAACAACATTTTTGTTTTAGACTGTATGTAAATTGACAACCTCGGTATCGATATCTTTATGTGAATCTACATTTACAGAAATGAAATTGCAATTTTCATTTACGTTATTTATAAATAAATTGTCAAATCCAATCATCGTTCTTTTCTCGCTCGTCCAGCGTGTCGCCTGCAGTATCTTGTAGTTTTTGTATAGTTCTCCTTGATTGAGCTGTGTATACCATCTGCATGTGACCTTTTTTTCCGCATTTGTAGCAATTTTTTTCTTTATGCCAGGAATTGTCAGCTACGTGATTTTTCTCACCACTGCAACGACAGGTGTTTGCAGTTGAACTATGCGAGCCTTGGCTTCCTCCTTGTAGTCGAGTTGAGTTCCACGGCCGCTGTCTATTTATGAATTCTTGATTTTGTTTCGAGTAAGTCGAATTGTCCTTCCCTTGCCCTTTACTTTCTATACGAAGTAAGCTTTCTTTATTCTCTTGAGAATCGTCATTTTTCTGGATTTCACTAGCGGCTATATTTGCTTCTTAAAAGCGACCGCGGTCAAAAGTGCCTTTCTCAAGCTTAAGTTTTCTATTAAACAAGGACCGACGAATTTCAATGTCAAGTAACCCGGTTAAAATTTGATCTTTTACAGCATCGTTTGCCTCTGCAAATTCGCATTTAGCTACTAATTCTTTCAATGTTGCAACATACTGTGCAATCGACTCATTTTTATTTTGCATTCTTCTTCTGAATTGTGACCTTAAAACTGTAACATTTACTTTCGGTTTAATTAAATCTGACACTAATTTTATTATTTCATCATACGATACTTCTTTCGTTTGTTTCGGGGCAGAAGTTTTTTTAATAACTGCGTAAGTTTTTGCATTCACTTTTGACAAAAGAATTGCGCGTTTTTTGCTTTCGAGTGTATTATCATTTGCTTCGAAATAAAAATCCATTCTTTCGATGAATTGCTCCCAGTCATCTTTTGTACTATTTAGTATGGGTCTTGAAATAAATCCCAAGAGGAATTTGGCTTAAAATTAATTTATTATTGTAGATTACACCCGATTCGACTGCCCGACTTGAACTGCCCGATACACCTCACACATCTTACTTGAACGTATACATACACAGACGCACATATTAACACTTCCATATTCGTCGTATATAGTAATGTACATTATTACATACATACAAAGGCGTAGCCTGGATTGACTTCCGGTAGGCTTTCGCTTCAACCTCCCATTTACATATCATTTGTCTATTGGAAAGCTTTTTGGTTCATCAACACGTAGTGATGTGCGCAGAAAGATTAATGCCCCTTTGGAATACCAGATATACTATCTCACCTGAGAAAATTGCGTGACAGCTAACAACGTAACCTTTCAGAGAGGCGTTTTTTTGGGTGACACATGAGCCCTCTCCTCTTTTGCCTCACACTATTTCCACTATTTGTCGCACTTCGCAATCTCCCAGGGGTACTCCAGCGGCAACCCGGATATCGAAAGCATAACGTCACTGATGTATTTTACAAGGATGATGTAAAGATTTATGATAGAAATTTAGAGCAGCAAATTGTAGCTCTAAGGATTGTCGAGGATTAAACTCGGGAGCTTGGAATGGAGTTTAGGTTAGAAAAATTCGTCAAGGTTTATTTGGGCGAGGAAAAGTTACTGGCATCCCCGGGTCTCTGAGCTCATCGACAGAAGCGCTATATGTAGTGGTGCCGTTCGATACGATGCGTTCTCGTGATCGTGTCGAGATCGCGTCAGCTTTTTCTCGGGTCGGGATCGGGTTTTCGATACCCGTGATCGGTTTTCTCTTCGCTCGAGTTTGGCTCGGATTGCGATATATCGACTCGGGATCGAGTCGGGTTTTCGATCATCCTTCGCCAGATGTGGGTCTGTGACGTAGCGGTTCCCAGATTGTTGAAATGAAAAACGAGGTTTAAATCTTAAAAGGACATCTAGAACGCAATAATGCACCGATTTAAGATCATATTTTTTGTTGTACAATTCAGGACTGAATTTCCTTGAAAGCCTTGTGACTGCATATTTTATTTTTTTGTTTATTTGATTTTTATGTTGATGCAAACAGCAAAGAGTGTTGTTTTTTTGCATTTCATGTTTTATCTCCTAGACACAATTTTTCTTGTACTTCAAGTCACTGGCGTTCAATGCACAGTGGTATAAGAAAGAAGAAGAAAAATGTTACCTTGTAAAGCTAATTGTTAAAAGCAAATTTTATTAACAAATAATCGACACAAAGAAATATTTGTTTTCAAAGTATATTCTTGCTCTAAAATTGCTTGCTTTTATTGTTTGGATGATACGTGGGCATCAAAATTCAAGACTGAATGTTATTGACCAAATCTATAAACAAATTCTATAAACAAATGTACATCGCAGACATTATTAGGCAGAAACCAATGCTTTTTTGTGTACTCTTGTTGTAATGACATTACCAATTATGTTTTCTGGATGAAATTTAACATCCGTTGATATTTGTTTATTTGATAAACAAAATATATAAACATATGCACATTTTAGGCGTTTCTAAGCGAAACAAAATTAATTTTTCTTCTAATCTTGTTGCAATTATAGTGCCAATTATGTTTTCTAAAAAAATGTTGCCATGCATTAATATTTGTTCATTTTATGAACAAATTATATAAACAAATGCACATTATAGACGTTTTTAAGCGCCAAAATGTTTTTCTAAGAATTTTTTTTCCAAAGATTATTTTTTGCATACAAATTTTTTCCAAACAAATTTTTTTTTTCAAAAATTGTCTTCAACACATTTTTTTCAAAATTTGTTTTTCAACGCATTTTTGTTCAACAAACTTTTTTCACAAATTTTTCCACAACAATAGTATATTGTGCTACAAGTTGAAAAAGCGAGAGATTTAAAACGAGTGTGAAGTTAGCCACCCGAGTGGAGCGATGGTGACTATCACACGAGTTTTAAATCGTTTCTTTTTCAATGTGTGGGACACGATACTTTTTCTATAATTTGTTTAAAAAGTGCTAGTTTTTGTTTATCTGTTTTTTGTGTAAAAAGAAGGTGATTTTTTGTCGATTGACGCAACAATAACACCGTATTTTCGGAGAAACTGACGGTGTTTTAGGTTAGGGACGGATTTGGAAAATAGAATGAAGTTGGCTGCGCACGATGCACGAGCACACCCAAGGCAGCACGAACACGTTCGGAGTAAGACGAAGTAGTTTGCACTTTATTTACTTTTTTCACTGTGCCTCACTTTTTTCACTGCGTCCATTTACTTTTTTCACTGTGTCCGTCCACTTTTTTCACTGTTGCCCAGAAAGGTCGGCACTGCGCATGTGCCACGTCATTGACCAAAATTCGGTCACTTTTTACAGCAAAAACAGGTGGAAAAACTGGCACTTTTTCGCAAATTATAGAAAAATTATTTTTTTCAACCATTTTTTCTCCAAACCTTATTTTTTTATTAAAATGTTTTTTAAACAAAATTTTGTTCTGAAAATGTTTTTCATAAAGTTGGAAAATATTTTGTATGTGTTGAAAATTCATGTTTTTGGTGGGAAATCGAGAGAAAATAATAATCATCAACAAATTATTCTCCTGAAAATAATTCTTATAGATAAATAATATGGATATTGATACATTCATTTAAAAAGCTTGAAAATTTATGGTTTTTGGTTGAAACTGAACTAATTATATATTCTTGGTTTTAGGTGGAAATTTATTTCATAACTGTGAATCTAAGTTGTCAACTTGGACATTCATCCTTTTAGCTAAAAAACAATCTCTTCATTTGAAAATCCAACCAAAAATTGCTTCTTTCGTTGCAAATTTGACTGCATTATTGAAAACACGTTTTTATTGTTTAGGCATTAACTTTTCCAAAGATAATTTATCCATCCGAATTATGGGTGACGCTTGATCTTATTCAGTTGAAAATTAAACTACATCATTTCATTTCATTTATTTGATAATCCAACAGTCTTACGACCAACTACAGGATACATAGAGTTTATTATTCGCAGTGACAAGTTAGGTTATCATTTTTGAACTACCTATACCACGTAGGCCTCGATGGCAGTTAGAAAGCTCCTTATTGACATGTGTAGCATATCTAGAGGTGCTTTACATTTTTTACTTATAGTGTTCATTTCATCAAACATTCTAAAAATCGGCAAGTTTCGCTTTGAGTTCTGGAGATAGAAAGGGGCCGCTAAACGGCTGTCATATTGAGGAACTAAAAGTGGTATCTGAGAAAGTAAATAGGGACAATCAATGTAACACTTCACAACTTTTAATAGAAATGTAATAGATTGAACAGTCGTGCGGTCTTACAAAGTCCATACCTCAAATTTATCGCAAAGTTCAAGGTAGTCGGCCCCCGGAGGTGGATACTGCCCATTCACCTTCCGGTTCAGGAACTTTAAGAACTTTTTTTGGCACTTATCGATAGCATCACACTCGTATTTCGCTGATGGGTACCAGATCACAGATCCGTATTCAAGTTTCGATCGGACGAGGTCAAAGTATAGTGAGGTAATTGCAAGCGGATTTTCAAATGAGCGACATGTTCGAATTAGGAATCCCAATACCCTATCCGCCTCTCTGACGATGTAGTCAATGTGTATGTTAAATCGCAGAGCATTATCTAAGTTCAAACCAAGATCTAAAATAGAATTCACTTTCTCAAGAGTGCACCCATCTATTTCATAATTAAAATCGATAACATAACTTTTACGAGTAAATGACATTACCTTACATTTAGGAATATTGATATCCAAAGAATTTTCAGCGCACCATTTCACAAAGATATTAAGATTTTCCTGTAATCATTGATTAAAAATTAATTTTTCTAATTGAAAATTAAAGCTATTCTTGCGATGATAAGTATTTTTGATTAAATATTAATTTTTCTAACAGAAAACAGAACTTTTTGATTTTCGAGTAAAAATTCGTTAAGAATTTCACTACAGTGTTGAAAATTAATTTCTTTGTTCAGAATTTGTCTTTTTGGTGTAAGATTAAGTCTCTTAATTGAACATTCAACTTCTTGGTTGACAGTTGAGACGCATTGTTGTAAATTCATTTTATTGTTTACAAATGAACATTCATCAATTTATTTGAATAGTAATTTCTTTGCTTGAAAATTCAAGTATTTTTTTAAGTTCGTTTTTTTTAAGTAATTTTGTTTCAATTGAAAATGTGACTCTCATTTTTGGTCGAAAATTTATCTTTCCAATTTGAAAATGTACCTTTTTGTCTAAAAATTCATGTACTTTGTGAAAAATTAGTCTTTTTTGCAGAAAATTTAACGTCTTGGTTGACAATTCAACTACTTGATTGGAATTTGAACTACATGGTTAAAATTTCATTTCATTGGTTGAGGATGGAACTATTTTGATGGAAACTCTTCTTTTAGGTTAAAAAATAATTTTCTTAAGTAACAATTTAAGCATTCCAGCTTTTAATGAAACTTTAACTATTAACGTTTTCATTAAGAATTTATCATACATAATTGGTTTGGAAATTAAACTGTTCGAATGAAAGTTTAACTGAATTGTTAAAAATTCATATAATTTGTGGAAAATTTTACTATATTGTTGAAAAAACCTTGCATAAATAGAACATTTCAAAAATTTCCGCTCAAGAAATATGTATCCGCGTCATCATTTGTGATCCTCCAAATTGAAGAATGAATTGATAAATTTGTTAATCATATTATTTAAAGGAATCTTAAGTGAAAAACATTACAAATTGAGCAATTAAAAAAAAATTTAACCAGAGACTTGTTTCATTGGACGTCAAATAATTTGTATTTTAAACCTTATTTGAATAATAATTCTTCTATTATTATTAATACATTAAAGTACAAAACTCTTTTTCACGAACGAACAATTCAAGAAGAAAAAAATTATAATTGTAGAGTTGTAAATTTAAATATAGGGTGCAGCACTCTGAAATGTTCAGTTCATAGTTCAATCGAATGCATTCTATTTAAAACAATTCAGCTGAAAATTGTTCACTTTTCAAAATCTGCTTTTTATTAGCTCCTTTTCAATAAACAGTCCAATATTGCCAAATATTTAAAAAAAAAATCATTTTTCATTGATAAATAATTCAAAATTAAATGAAGGTTGAGATAGGTTCTATAGTTGTATTTATATGTTTTAAATTATTTACTACTAAGCCAAAGTAAAACTCTTCCACTATGGGGAAAATAAATTTCAGCATTTTCACTCCAGCCATAACCGGTTTAACCAGGCAGTTGAGGAGTCAGGGGGGACCGAGTGACGTCAAGCCCTCTCCGCTCAGTTCAACTGAGAAGTGCACATCTGTCGAAGGAGTATCAAAAACCCTACCCGATCTCGAGTCGATATATCGACTTCCCGAGCCAAATTTGAGTCGAGGCAAAACCGACTCGATCTACACCCCATACTGGAGACTAGGATCGAGTCGGAATCACGTCGAGATTGGGAAATATCGCTCGACGGCATCACTAGCTATACACGGAAAAAAAAAGTGCTGGAAATTTTCATTGACCGAGTCTGTGACTTTAGGATAGGTCTAAAAGCATTTGATAATTTGAAAATAACATATTGGAAAATCATGCAAATAGTGCTTGAAGAAATAAAAGACTTCTTAAATTGCGTCCAGCATAGTCAGTGAAGCACTGCTAGACTCCATCAACAAAATATCACAGAAAAATTTGTAAGCCGTTCAACACTCCAATATTAAATTCTCAAAGACAGTCAAGGAAGGGTTCGTAGACTGTCAAGCTAGCCATTTATGCTAATAAAAAATAAAAAATTAATTTTTAAATTTATAATATTATTATCTTCAACTTACATATTTATTTAAATATTATTATAACACACACAATTATTACTTATATCAATCGCTCGCTTTTTACGCTCTAAAAATTCGGACGCACGCTGCGGAGGTTCGAACTACCTATCCTAGACACGAGACTAACGCAACTCATTCCTAACCGCGCAAGCCCCTCGGCTAATCGATCGGGCTGAAAACACAGCAAAAAATCTTGGCGTTCTGCTACAGCTGAAAACTGCGTGGCCGCGTAAAAAGAATTTTAGTGAGGACTGCGAATTAGACAACTTGCTGCAAGACTGACTTTGCATAACAAGTTAATTGAACAATTTTTTTTTTAATGGAAAAATATAATTTCCACGGAAAATTATTTTTTGACCAGTGTCTACTTCAATCTTACCAATGTGAATTTGTCTCTGAGCCCCACTGAGCGCGCCTCTGAAAATTCTCGCAGACAGTCATGGACTGTTTTTCTGACTTGCATTCGAGTTCTTAGTTTTTGAATCACGCACTTATTCAATTCAAGTCTTTGCAAATATGAAGTTATTTTATAGCCACTTCATGACTGTATATATTTTTTTTTGTAAACTGTCTTATAAGAATTCCAAGCCTGTTGTTTCTTGACTGCGCTTGAAAACTTCCATGACTTTTCTTTATTTTTCCATGAAAATGTATGACCACTTTATAGAAAGTATACGAGACTTCATGAAAATGATGGCCCGTCCTGAAGTCTAGCACTAATCTACGAAATGATCCAAGACTTATTTTTTCCGTGTACGACACCTTGGCTCTAGAGAGAGTTATACATACCAAGTGCCACAGAGTCAAACATAGTACAGATACAAACGTCTCATCCGACAGATTTGGTCCACCGAACTGCCGCAAACAAAATATCTGCAACGAACATACTTGCCGTCCCAGTAAACCCCTATTTATTAACAGTATTTCCATGGACGAAGGGCGAGCTCAGATCTCTCGACATCGTGTACCAAAGGTTATGTACATGAACGAAAGCATGGACCTTGAGTCGTCTGTTCCACAACTTTACATCCCACGCCGTCTAGGTAGTCACGAAATACTAAATCTTGAATGTCTTCACAACAGTATCATTCTAGGTACAGGACATATAGCCGCAAATGGACAAGACTCTCCTCTTAAAATGGCCAGGTAACACGAAGAAGTGAGCAAAGGAGCATTTATATACAAAGTAGCCGAAGAGGCTACTGAAACACTTTGAATCTTTAGAAGGCCTGGATACAGAAAGCACGAGAGAAAAACCTGCAAACAGCTTCTCGACAAGTCGATGCACGGCATCTTCCACAGAAATATGAAGGATCAGTCGGATTCGTTCGAGCTAACGTTTGCTTCTCTCAATCACCCAGATTGGAGTCCGGCACAGAGGGTTTCATTTTAGCGTGTCAACGCGGTGTCATGTTCTTTCTATCGTACCGTTACCACATTTTGAGCCATAAAATTCCCGGTGATAGCTACAGAGCGTGTCATGCACACCCCGAGCACCTAGGACACATACTATCTAGTTGTCCAACTCACGTGAGAACGACATAAATCCAAAGGTACAATGCAACACTAAGATTACTTTATCAGCTAATTGTCAAAAACGAGAAGTGCCGACTATCCTAGCACTACATATTCTTAAAAGTTGTTTCTGTCGCGCATTCGAGATCTGACGTAGTTCCTGACATAGTTGATTTTAAATGGTGCGAAGGACTTAACTTGCAAAGTAGATATAATTAGGATATAAAGTGTTTTTGTTAGGATATCGGCGAAATAAAAGGTAGAACTAAGAGACAAAAGAACTTTATTAACAAGGACAAAATACGTCCGAACTTTACTATGGATACAACTGAACTGCACGAGCGTCACTCTCCCTTAATCACTCCCTGCTGTACTCCCTCTACACCTACGTATCGACATGTATCTATACAAACAACCAATCACAGGGAAGCGGTACAACGCATACTTAACATTCCCTTCCGTTTTATCGCTTCAATCGCCTTTCCATACAACAATCTTATTCATTTTACTTAATCTAACAGTCTTTTACAATATAAAGTATTCAGTTTATATTTTAACATTCTGTTGTTTTTTTTCCACCGTTGGTTCACGAAAATAATTTGAGCATGCATTGGTGTGAGTGTATAGAGTCGTAGTTTTACATAAAATATTAACCATGAACTCTTAATTTCACAAATAACTCGAATAAACGGAATTTAACATCTTGGCATTTAAGAGAAGTATAATCGCCCCTCTACATTATACCTGGTGATTCAAGAGCCTGTAAACAACCATTACTCGATTACTTGAACAATTTATTGGCAATGAAATTATGAGAATCTAAGGGTAAGGCTTTTGTAAAAATATCAGCTAACTGACTTTTAGTTGGTATCCATTCAACCGTAACTAAATTTAAATAAACACATTACATTACATAATGATCTTTTATTTCAATTATATGTCTTAACTTATTGCTGCCTTCTTTCTTAGCACATGATATGGCAGCTTTATTGTCACAGTATAATTTTAGCGGATACCATTGAACTTTCAACATTAATTGCAGTGAATTTACCATCGCCATCATTGCTTGACAAGCTTCACTCATTGATACATATTCTGCTTGGCATGTTGACAGCGATACATAACTCAATTTATGAGTTTTCCAAGCCACTGTGTCACCGAACAATTGCATTACGTACCCACTAGTAGTCAATGCATCTTTACAATCGGCAAAACTTGCATCTGCATAGGTAACCAGACTATACCCATGTCCCCTGAATGTCAATTTCCTATCTGCAGTGCCTATTAAGTACTTAACTACTCTTATCATCATTTCTCATTCGTAAAAGGTCGGATTCAGCTGATACCTACTTAACACATTCACTGAGTAAGAAATGACAGGTCTGGTGGTATTGGCTATGTACAGTAGTGAGCCCACTTCTTCTCTGTAGGGGTAGTTTTCAGGCAAAGAATCTCCAGAGTTGATTTGTTCTTCTCTAGAGATTCTCCCCTGATTACGTGCCTTATCTGTTACCATTGGAGTTTGATGAGGATGTTTGTTTTGTGGGCAGATTTTATCAGCAATTTTCTCTATAAACTTTTGTTGATCTATTTGTAATCTTTTTGACACTCTATTCCTGGCAATTCGCATGCTTAAAAACTCCTTTGGTTCGCCCAAATCTTTAATCTCGAAGCTTTCATTCAGTGTCTTCTTTACTTCTGCCAATTTAGTTTTATCATTACCAGCTACCAGAATGTCATCCACATACAAGAATAAATACACTACTTTCTTATTTTCATGCCAAGTATACAAGCAGGGATCTATTGGATTTCTAATTAAACCTGTCTTTGTAATTACTTTCGTAAATTTTTCGTTCCATCTTTTCGGACTTATCCGTAAGCCATACAGAGCTTTGTTCAGCAAACAAACTTTGTTTTCAGGCTTTTGCTCTTCAGCGTACATACAGTCAGGGACTTCCATATAGATTATTACATCCAACTCACCATTCAAGAACGCTGTTTTCACGTCTTGCTGATACAGTTCTAAATCATACTTAATAACAACAGCCAAAAATGCTCTAATCAAGGGTAATCGCGAGACTGGAGCATGAGTCTCTCTTGAATCATATTCATTAGCATCCTTGAACCCACGAATCACAAGCCTTGCTTTATAAATTTTGACGCCATTCTTATCAAATTTACTTTCGAAAATCCACCGTGAATCAATGATGTTAGCCTTTTTCCCATCTTTACCTATCGTTGGCCTATCTACAATTGTCCAAACCAAGTTGGATTCCATAGAGTCCCATTCGTTTTTAACAGCTTCCAACCAGCTTATCGAATCAGGTCTTTTCATAGCCTCAGCCATTGTTTTAGGGTCATCTTGCATATCAGCCAAGAGCCCATAGCACTTTTCATCTACCTCTTGATGTTTAATCTCATCGTGATCTTCATGAGTATTTAAAATATGCATAGAATACGTCAGGTTCACACTCTCATCCTGCAAGATAGATTTGATCTTTGGTTCTTTTCTAGGCCTACCCCTGCCTTTTTCAACTGCTCCCTCCGATTTTAATATCTCTTCCGAAGAGTCTATTTACTTTTCAAACTGAACAAACCACTTAGATTTTTCAATACTCTCATTGTCATTTAGCCAATTTTTAATTCCCTCAGTATTATATTTGTCGCCATATACTAACTTTTCATTGAACTCTACGTTCCTACTCTCATAAAAGTTACCTTCTTCCGGCATTAGCAACAAATAGCCTGTTCTAGTATAACCTACGAATATGACTCTTCTGGCCACGAATCGGAATTTAGGACCAACTTTCCTTTGTACTCCTACATAGGCTTAACATCCAAACCTCTTTAATGCCTTTATCTTTATCTTTATCTTTAATGTCTATGTTATGATTCGGAGCAAACTTCTTAATTGGTGCGATCATATTGTTTGCTGCATGTGGTGTTCTATTATACGCGTACGTTGCTGCATACACACACAAATCCCAGATATTTTCTGGCATTTTACTATCATACATGTAAGCACGAACTTTGTTTTGAAGAGTCTGAATAAAACGTTCCGCGACACCATTATGCTGAGGTGTGTCCGGACACGCTAATCTTAATTCAGCTCCTAAATTATCAAGCACTATTCTCGTGTAACCACCGGTGAACTCAGTACCTTGGTCACATTATAAATAGCTAACTTTTACATTTTCGCCACACAAATTTCTGACACTTTCAACAAATGCTTCTAGACATTCCCCTGTTTCTGTTTTATTTTTCATCGGATACGCCATAGCTAAACGCGAGTAATTATCTATAAATACACTAATATACTTGTAACCTTTTGGATGAGTCACTGGACTTATTGGCCCCATTATATCTGCATTTATAACTTCAAATGGTCTATTTCCTCTAGTTCTGACTTGAGTAAATGGTTTCCGTTTAAATTTTGAAATTTTACACACTTCGCAATCTTTTACTGCTTCTTCAAATTCAAAATTCTTGATCCCTATTAATTCTTTATGAGTTTTCTGGAATTCTTTAAGATAATTAATAGACGCGTGACCAACTCTAACATGCCATAAAACAGCTAATTTATATAGCTTACTATTTTTGGCGTTTTCTAACGACAATGTTTCTTTTCCTGTTAAATCAACCTGAGGTAATTGATCTATTTCATGCAGTTTTCTATCTTGAAAAGATACCAACAAGTTAGGACTACTATCTATCCCTGTATTTTTAATGACTGTACATTCAATATTTTTCCCAGTGTCTTCGGCTGTGACTTCACGATCCGGTTCTGAGTCCCATTCAATTTCTTTATTATCAATTTCAGCCTTTTCGTCAGTATTTTCGCTACATCTCACTACCTATTGCTTGCTACGAGTATTATAATCATGAGAGTTTGACGTATCTAAATCCATTAAATTCACATATACTTTATGGATACGTTTATCTAACTGATGTTCACTTAATTTTGAATTATTAATTTTGAATTAAATTTCCCAAAAAGGCTTATTATAGATACCCCTTAAACAGGTTTTGCTCGTGATTGGGTCAAAAATATTAATTAATTCATCATTTAGATACACACTAAGTATCTGATCTACAAATTTTCTTAAAGACAGTAAATTAATCGACAGATCTTTAGCATAGATAACTTTTTCGAGACTATGGCTTCTTTTATCATTTAATTCAATTTCTACTGTACCAACACCTGACACCTCTGAATCAGCGTTTTCGTTTTTATTTGCACTTCTAATCTTACTATTATATGATCCGTCAAACTCTTTAAATATTAACGCCGATTTTGTAAGGTGCTCTGTAGCCCCTGAGTCAGCTATAAACTTTTCAATTACACTTGTACTACTGTGACTTAAGCTACTATGTTCTGGCTTATCATTAAAATTGCAAACCTGAAGTGAATTTATTTTACCTTCGTTTGGGCGGGCATTCGGTGTAAAGCGACCTCTCTGACCACCTCTAGACCCAGTGTGACATCCTCCACGAGCTTGACTTCCTCTTGGGGCAGACTTACCTCCCCTAGTAGCAGTATGACCTCCTCTTGAAATGTTATGTCCTGCGTCTCTGCCTGAACCATTTCCATTGCCTCTGCTCGAGTATCCACCATGACTCTTATTGATTGGGTTAGAATGGTATCTATTTTGTGCAGCACTGCTTGTGGTAAACCTGCCTCGTTTAGATCTTCCACCTCTGTGTGATGAGTTGTCTGAGTTTTCAAATCCCATCTGTTCTCCAGAATCTTGTTGCTTACAATCTGTAGCGATGTGACCAAACTTGTAACAAATTTTACATCTCCAATCGTTTTTACTCATTGACTTATCATGCCCTAGTGATAAGCACTTCTTACAGTTGTCTTCAAATCTATATCTTGGTCTTGTAAACATGGCAGTGGGTTGTATATCTTTACTCCCCTGCTGCCTGGCATCTTCTTGTACAACAAGCTCTTTTAATTCATCGTAGCTTAGATGGTGGCCATGCTCTTTCTTGCGTCGGAAATCTATTTGAGCTACTGATGATACAGACTAACTTATAGCATTATAAAAGGCATCTCGCTGTTCTTGATGTGATGGTGCTGTACAATCTGCTAAGCTTTCAAATTCTTTGAGTAGTTCTTCAAACCTTTCACAAAAGGCAGCAGCACTTTCCTTATGAGGCAAGAATTTTATAGTGTGAAGAGCTTTTCTTAAATACCCTCAAGTGATATTAACTTCTGAATATTCAATTTTTTCAGCCTTTCCAACATTTCAACAGGCTCTGTCATTCTATTTATCCGTTTGTAATAGATCATATCTATTCTACTCAAAATGACATCTATCACTTTAGCTTTGTCGAATTCTTTAATTTGATCAGTCTTTTCCCCGAAAGGTTTGACAGTTGAATCTATTAAGTATAATAAATCGTTCGTCCTCAACTCTGATTTTAAATAATCCATGAACTAATCAATGTCCACTTTCTTAGTTAATTTATAGTCTCTTCGGACATTGTTTAAGGGATTCAATGGAGCTGATTTATTCTCTCTATCTCAATTGGTTCTCGGTGGAACTTGAACATTATTCTTGCACAATTCTGTCGACACCTTTGACATATATATTGCATTTCATTATTTCCATTGCTATAGCAAACTGCGCGGCATGCTTCTATACATCATTATAGCAGGCACTGCCAGGCCCAATCGTTTCTGTGCTGCAAGCTTCTATACATTTAGCAAGCCTTGCCAGCCACAGCTATACACTATTGCTTCACTACGGCACTGTTCTGCATGCTCCTATACCTACTTTCA
Organism: Andricus quercusramuli; assembly: GCA_932178445.1. Lineage (NCBI taxonomy): Eukaryota > Metazoa > Arthropoda > Insecta > Hymenoptera > Cynipidae > Andricus > Andricus quercusramuli. The sequence goes on from CAKNXH010060963.1 coordinate 80,469, forward strand.
TACAGCAAGCCCTGCTAGCTACCGCCGTAAACAATTGTCAAGACCTAATTAGTCTACTAATCCCTCATACCTGGGTATGCGTCTAAAGTCCATAGACGCCGAGCGAAGCTCGCACTTTCTCTATTTTCTTTCCTCCTTCCTTTCTTTCTTTCTATCTTTCTTTATCTCTCGCTCTCTCCCTCCCCACTCGTATGCGTCATTTCCAAATTTCTATCACCATGACCGCATCTGGACAAGAATCGAAAGAGAACAGAGAGAACATTCCCCTTTTCACATTTTCTCTTCCTCAGTTGAGAAACCTCGTTGATCCAAATATGATCAACTCTTTCTCACCTTGTTCTTGTGTGTCGATGAGCGGCTCCTGCTGCTCCGCGTCCTTACTTCCTGGTACACCGTCCATCCTTCGAAGATGACCCCCGCTCAAAATTGGCCACCTCTTTGACGCTGAACCTGCGGGTTCCTTTCCTTGTCCGAAGCTGCTCTGACTTGTTGCACACAGAACAAACACAGATTTTTCTGCACTAGGCAGACCTAGTTTTTAACCTGGTTCCATCCCCTTCATTCTTTTACACAAACAGCACTTCTCACTTGTAATCAGAAGGAATTCGCGCAGTGGAAACTCGCGTCTGAGGACCATAAACTTTTAGGATATCGGCGAAATAAAAGGTAGAACTAAGAGACAAAAGAACTTTATTAACAAGGACCAAATACGTCCAAACTTTACTGTGGATACGACTGAACTGCACGAGCGTCACTCTCCCTTAATGACTCCCTGCTGTACTCCCTCTAGACCTACGTATCGACATGTATCTATACAAACAACCAATCAGAGGGGAAGCGGTACAACGCATACTTAACAGTTTTGTATTCGGTACGATTTCTCAACGAACAAAAAAGTTACTTCTCAACTAATTGCTACATAATCTTCTTTTTTTATAGTTGCTGAGTACACAATTTGCCAACACGGTCGCTTAAACATATAATCGCACGCTTAAACGCTTTGAAAAATCGCACTTGCAGAGGATTAGAACCCTACCTATACTACCTAAACTTGTGTATTCTATTGCGCTCTAACTCATTTCGCTATCGATGCACTTGAATCTTGGTTACGAAATCTCGGCCAAGTATTCTAAGGCAGCGTCGTACCAAGTCGTACGGTGAGCCTCAACCATCTTTAAACTAAAAGTTCTTGAACTCAATCTGGCTTTGAAAAACATTTATTTCTGATTATTAATGGGTAGTTATAAGAAAAATTAAAGTTTTTCGAGAGACTTCAATAAAAAAAATTTATTTAGAAAGAATTCGAAATTAAATGTTACCTATTTCAAATACGGTTCGATATTATTTTTTCTTTGAATATTCAAAAAGTTTGAAAACGATCCAAAAGTAATAAATAATAGAGAAAATCAAGTACACAAATGCTTTGATAACCTCCATTACAAAAAAAAATAATTTTATACCATATAAAAACTTCCACAGAACGCACAGTTTTTAGTTTATCCAATTCTTTTATTAAACTTTTTTACTCATGTCAGTTTCAAACATGGTATAACTTTTCCAAAACAACAGTTTTGAAATATTTAAAACAAATAATTGAATTTCACATATTTCACAAGGAGCACAATACTTTTTTTTGTTTATAGATTCAAAGCGTTGAAAAATTAAGAACGTTGCAGTTAAAAAACACTATAATAACCTTAGTAAAAAAACAAAATTTTCTGCTATATAAAAACCTCTATAAAATGAACAAATGTCGATTGATCCAATTCCTTGATAATACTTTTCAACTTAGTTTTCAGTTTGAAATAACAATTTCTTATCAATAATTGAAAATATGTATACGTTATGAAAGCACATTGACTAGAAGTTACAATTTTTATTTCAGTCCGCATAATGCACATTGTAAAAAAACTGGTTTATCGAAAATATATTATTCTCTATCCAAAAACTTTGATTTTCAATCCAATTAATTTGATTCTGATTATCCACTATTAATCCTAATAGAGCCTGTTAGAGAAGCAATTTTTCCACTTTTGCAGCTTCAGATAAAATACAACTTAATAGATACCTAATAAAGCCACCTTGAAGGCTGCACTTTCAATTTTAATCCAATCAATTTAATTCTGAGTAACTGCTAATATTCCTAATACAGCCTATGAGATAAGCAAGTTCGTACTTTGTAACATTTAGAGTAAGTGAATACCTCATTGGTTCTGATTAACACTAGAAGTACCGGACTGGGTCAATTGACCCCTTGCGACTTTTAAAGTTGTAAGTCTCCGCAGCAGTTGCTTGAAGAGAGATGGCGCTTTGCGACTTTTAATTATTTATAAATAGAAGTATTTGACAATTTTTTCGGTCAATGGATCCCTATCGCGTTTTGGCTGGTATTTCATCAAAAAACATTTTCGGTTCCGCAAAAAATTGGCCTTTTTCGTGCAATAATGTTAAAAATGTGAATTTGTTTATAAATATTGTTTAAATAATTACCAGTTGTTATTAATTTGGAAAAAATTACAGTAAGAAGTCATTGGCAAGACATTGTCAGTCGATTCATCTAAAAAAATTGAGCCTATTCATTGTGACATACCAAAACTGAGTATTTATTTATAAAAATGGTTTAAATAATGCTGCCAAGCAGCAGACATTTGGAAATAATCATAATTAGGCATACATTTTCTTCATATTCTATATAAAAACTGGGAATTTCAAACAACTAATCATTGCGAATCACAAAAAATGGCTTTTGTTCGTTAATCCATTCGAAACATTATAAACAATTTTTACATTCTCATCTATAGAAGGTATTCGATTTGTGTAAAATTTGACCCCCCGGTTTTTGTCAAATGTCCACGTTTTGAGACCCCCTTAACCCAAAAAACAGGTTTTTGCGAATGTCTGTGTGTATTAATGTGTTTATTTATGTAGATTTTTATTTTGTTAGCACGATAACTTTCGAAAGAATTGATCGATTCGATTGTCCTTTGGTACACGCTTTTAGTCTCCTAAACTGAAGGTCAAGTTCTTTAGCCAGCCATTTTGAATAGAAATTCGAAAAGTTAGAGTATTTTGAAACTTTTTGAGACCATTTTTTTCAAAATTTGAAAATTATATGTACGGCTGTTCATAGTTCTCAAAAATTCACACAATTTATTTCCATGATATTTTTCGATAAAATGAAAATTTTCAGAGTTACAGCATTTTCAAAATCCAAAAAAAAGAAACGAAAATTAAAATTTTCAGCCAGACAACGCATGAGACGAAAAAACGCAAGAGAAGAAAAATGTTTCTTTTTGCACGCCTTACAAGATTATCAAAACGACTTTTTGAATTTTCTTGAAGAATGGATAATTCACATTTTTATTGCATAAAAACTACCTAATACAACGCTGCTGAGGGCTGGTGACCTTCTCAGCATAAAACATCGACCAATTATGACTCTCTCTGGGTTTACATTCCTTGCCCCCTCCCACCCACCCGTAATCTTGAGGTAAGAGAACTTCGAGAAACTATGCACGTAAGAAAACTAGATATTTTATGTGTAGCTGAGACGAAGAGAAAAGGTTGCGAAAGTAGAAACATAGAAAATGGGGTGTTGAAAGGCGGTTTTGAAATATGGTCAGGAGTAGATAGTGAATCACATCCTAGTCAAGAGGTCGGGTAGATTATGAATGAAGAAGCAAGACAACATCTCAAAGATCAAGGATGTATCGCCCAGATTGCCGTGGGTTAGAATGAAGGTAGGAATCAGAAGATTGTTTATCATAGCGAAATAATCATTCTGCTAGGAGATATGAACAGGTGGGTAGGCGTCCAACGTCAGGGTACAGATACAGAAAGGGTGCTAAAAAATTCTGGGGATCCAACCAGAATAAACTATAACGGGGAAAAATTAGTTAGCTTATGCTTAGAAAAGGACCTATTTATTACAAATACTTGGTTTATACATAGAATGATCCACATGTACACCTGGCGTAAAGAAAATAGCCACAGTATGAATTGATTTCGTTATTGTGGATGAAAGACTAAGAGAACTGGTCAAAGATACAAAAGTCATGAGGGGCTCTGAATGCAATACTGACATAAGTTTAGGGCGGGGATGGAGAAGAAAGAGAACCAAAAAAACGAAACAAAAGCAAAACAAGATTGAAAATTTACTGAAACCGGAAGTGCGGATAGATTTTTAGAATAAGTTAAAGAAACGCATAGATAGGGCAACTTGAGAATCGCTTATAAGCAATAAAGATATAGAGTGCGCATGGACTATGCTACGGGATATCATTGTTAAGCCTGCGAAAATGAACGTGAATAAAATAAAAATCATAATGTTTGAAGGAAAAGGTGATAAAACAATTTGCAACATTGTCCTCAGCGATGAGAAATTAGAAGAAGTTTTTTAAGTATATATATATATATATATATATATGTGGGTAGCCTATCCGCTAGTGACGCGAAGATAGATGGGGAGATAGATAGGCGCATAAACGAGGGTCAAAAGGTTATCGGTAGAGCAGGGTCCACTCTTAGAAGTAAAAATGTATCAAAAAAACCTGAAATGGCAATACATAATTCTATATTTGTACCGACTGTGCTATACGGTAGCATGATACCTCTGCACACAATTTGCGGGAAAACACTGACGGACACAGTCCGAACCAAGACAATCCTCCAAGAATGTGATACAGGAGAGACACTAGTTGACATTTTGGAAAGAAATCAGTTAAGGTGGTTTGGACATCTTGAAAGAATGAAAGATGAACGACCAACCAAACATAAGAAGCCATAGAAACACGAGAGCTTGCATGAAAAAATGCATGGACGTGAAGGAAGGTAGATAAGTATGCCAGGACAGAAAAGTGTGGCGACAAATAGTTTATAAAAAGAATGTGAGTGGAGTGTGTGATGCCTGAAACAAAAGACCTTGGATACTAATAGGCCCAAGTGGGGGACCGCACACATAACAATTTTGTGAGGCTCTTTACTTGGGGTGATAACTAGAGAGATTGATCAGCCACCTGGGTCGGAGCAGCGCTGCGGTACGAACGTGTTATTTGAATAAATCACACGAAAATACTAGATCATCCTAAAAAATGTATACCTCCTTCCCCACATTACTATTTTACAACCGAGCGAATCACGCCTACCCCGGAAGGGAAATGGCTTAATGGTATAATAATAATTAATGTTCATGGTACTCGAAAATTCGAACAATTCATTCTATTTTGACATTCTCTTCCAGAGAAGGCATTAGATTTGTGTAAAATTTGACCCCTTCCCCCTCCCCACCCATTTTTGTAAAATGTCCATTTTTCAATAATTATTTAAAAATTTATCATATGTATGTTCCAAAAACAACTAAGATACTTTTGTTCGCCCTCTTCAGATAGATGGAAGAAATCTTTCTGATTGTGTGATTTATTAGAAAGATACGGAAATGTAAGCCGAAGTGAAGGAATTTACTTTTTCATTTTAAAGCAAATACAATTTCAGTCATTTTTATTTGAAGAACATAGAACATAACATATTGTCGTTGCGAAGCGCGATAACCAAATCGCGCGCCGTGATCGCGCTCAAACTAAATATCGAGTGCGAAGTGCGACTGTCTTGATGAGAATGTGTTCCTTAAGGTCGATAGAACCTTAAGTATGGGCCTGTGCAAAAGTAATGCAACTTTTTCCAATTGAAAATTTAATTCATACAAAAAAAACACCTTACTCTTTTAATCATCAAAGTATCCTCCGTTATTATCCAACACCCTCTGCCACCGGTTCGGTAATTCATGGATTCCTTCTCGAAAGAATTCTTGGCTTTTCGATGCAAAGAAATTGTCAACCCATTTTCGCACTTCTTCAAATGTTTGAAAGCGTATACCTTGAAGCGCATTATTCATTGATCTGAAAAGATGGTAATCAGATGGTGCGAGGTCTGGAGAGTACGCAGGATGCCGCAGAACTTCCCAGCCAAGAGACATTAAAGTTTCGCGGACGGGTTTCGCAATGTGTGGTCTGGCATTATCATGTAGCAATTTGACTGGACGTGGTCCGTAGCCAGTAAATGGACGTTTTTTTCCAATTCTTTGCTTAGAACATTTAGTTGTTGACAATAACGTTCCGCCGTGACTGTTTGCTTTGGTTGCAGCAGTTCCTAATACAAAATTCCTTTCCAATCCCACCATACACAAAGAATTACTTTATCAGCATGGATTTTTCGCTTCGGAGTAGACGTGGAAGGTTGTCCAGGATCAACATATGATTTTTTTCGCTTCGAATTGTCAAAATAAATCCACTTTTCATCTCCTGTTACGATTTCTCACAAAAATGGTTTTTTATTGTGTTTAACAAGGAGAATGACAAGCGTCGATTCGTTCGTTTTTGTTTGCTTCACTTAACTCGTGCGGAACCCATTTTCCTGCCTTTGCGATCTTCCCCATCGCTGCCAAATGTCTGGAAATGGTTGCTCGGTCAACTTCAAGCTTTTCTGACAATTCTTGTTGTGTTTGACATGGATTTTCGTTGAGCAATGCTTGCAAATCGTCGTCTAAACACTTTTCTGGACGACCTTCACGTCCATGGTCATCCAAACTAAAGTCACCACTTCTGAACCGTTTGTACCATCTGGTAACTGTTGAGTACGTTACTATGTCATCACCAAAAACTTTACTTAACGATTCAAAGGCATCTTTCGCCTTTTTTCTTTGTTGAAATTCATTAAGAAGACAATGACGAAAATGTTCTTTACTCAGCGACATTGTCGAACTCTGTTTTTTCTATGTTGTGTACAGTCGAATGTTGAATCAGATATTAGTTCTAGTAGCGCGAGTATGGCGCCACTATACCACAAAAGGGCGCGCGAAAATTCAAAGTTTAAGTTCAGTCTTTCTATGTAAAACGTACATAATCATACCAAAAGCAGGTGATAACGATGAAGCTAACAAAGAGAGCATTAGCCTACGAAGCGTGCAATAGTGAGCACACGAAGTGCGAAAACCGAGAGGAACCAAGCTTAAAGCGTCAGGAAAATGTGTCCGAGCGCGTACCGCGAGGTGAATATATTATCGAGCGAGAAGCGCGGGATAAACATATCATCGAGCGCAAAGCGCGAGATCCAACAGGTGCGCGCCCTAGGCACGCTCAAATTTGCGAGCAAAGCGAGCCGCGCGCGACCTACTGAAAACTATTGCTAGATAGTAATTAAACTGACTTAAGCTCTTCTTTAGTCAATTCGCAGATCTCATAAAAACGGTACATCTGAAAAGTTAGGATTAAAATATTGTTTACTTTGTTGTTAAATGAAAAAATTTTGGTTTGGCCAAATCAAAATTCTTGCACCGGCTCGATATACATGGAAGCCTGACGGTCAATTAGGAAGAAATCGTCAAAATCCATTGAAAATTGGTTTGTAGGCATTTTCACTTCTTTTTTCTACTTTTTCAGGACTCAATACTCTTCTCCACTTACATTGACGATGCAGTATGAATATAGCATACTTCTATCATTAACTTTTGACGGAAGAAACTGTTTAAAATCATTATTTGACACCCAACGTAGGTAGGAATCAACTAACTCCTCGTGGAAACTAAAGGTGGCAGAAAATCCCGGTACTTCTAGTGTTTAAACCTATTAGAAAAATATAGCAAAAAGAATATTCGTTTCCGAAAGCCTAATAGAACCACTAAAACGAGGATTCTCCTTTCCTCATTTTATTAAAAATTAAAAAATTAAACAAAACAACAAGTTTCAAATTTCTCCCCTTCAGAACTTTTAATTTAATTTAAATGACGCCAACCAAAAGTTATTTTGCCGCCCTGGAAAGAAGTTGACCTAATGAAAGTGTAAGCATTTAAAATTGAATAATTAAAAGAAAAGAAATTAATTTAAATGGCCCTAGCTCCTAACTTTAGGTAGAGTGGTGCGAGTATCTGAAAACTTTATTTAAGGAAGACAAATCTGAGGTCACTTCAATAACAAAACATAATTTTCAATATGGCAAAATAATATGAATCCCATTTATTAAAAATATCAAAAACAAACAATCAAAGAGTCATAAGAAGAAAAACAAATTACCCAACCAAATCAAGGGGTTATACTCGATAACCCCTAAGAAAACTAACCCCCTTTTATATTTAACCTTAAATTAAGCATATAGATTTACTAAAATACTTGAGCAAATTCATTCATAAAATTCAAGAAGACAAGTGCGAGGACAACAATTTAAAAGAGCGGATTCTGCCCTGGAGCAAATATAACCGTACGTGTCTCTCCGCGTCTACTGACGTCATTTGGAGGGTGACGGTTAAATTTCAACACATTTAGACAAAATTGAACCAACATACAAGTTGAAAAGAATAAATAAGCCGCCCACCTTACGATGACAATCCTGAGCAGCTCCCGGCCACAATATTATATTGGTAGTAATCAAAGGATAAGGAAATCCGATAATCAAAAAAACAAAACCGCTCTGTGGCGACAACAAACAAAGCACGCGAAAATACTCGCAAACTTCCTCTCACGAGGCTCGAACGAAAACAGACAGCGAGCTCGCTTCGCTTGACGGTACGCCGACCGCCCAATTTCTCCCCTCCTGCGCAGGGAGACGAGATGTGTCTTCTACGCTAGCGCAGTGCCATGGCGAATGGAGGGAGATCTCATGACCTTAATACCCAAAAGATGGTGATAGTGGTGCTGCGAAGAATCCTCGGCGGTGAGATTTGAATCGCACCAGGTACAGGATTTGGAATGCGGGACTCACATCCACATTCCACCCCCGGTGTACAACCATCGGCATCCTTGACGCTGGGTGATGCTCCAGTCGAAATCACTCCTTCCTCCATCCCTCTCTTGTCCTCAAAACTCGATGAATGACAAAAACAAACAAAAAAAACAAAAACCCCAAAAGAATTAGTAAGAGTGACTCTTACACCTTCTGTACAAACAAAAACCAAATGCTAAAACATTTTCAAGATAAAAAAAATAAAATACAAAAAAAAATCAGCTGTTTACAAATAAATAAAATTAAACAACACAAAGTAATTCGCAGGTGAAACCTGCAACATTGCAACTCCTCCACCCTTAGAGGAAACCCTGGGGGGTTTTTCTCGTACTAACGGATGAGAAAGACTCAGGTGGTAGGCGGCTTAAAACCATACCATTATTTCAAAAATCAATAAATCAAAAACTAAAAATCACCCGCTCCAAAGCGGAACCACACACTCTCAAGTTCAACACCGAAGGAGGCAAGAAAAAAAATGAATAAATAAAAATAAAAATAAAATGAATGTCAAATCAAAAGACTATCATAATGTGTCGACGAAATAAATCAAGATAAAACAGACAAGAAAATCATAAGACTAACCACCACAAAATTATTTAAGAACAATAATCTCAACTCCAATTCTAATTAAGATTATGAAAAATGTGTCAGACACATGCAACAGCCGCAAACCAAAAAAAAAAAAGAAATACATTCCAGGACAAGAGAAGATGGAAGGAGGAGTGGGAGCAGTGGAAAAAAAGTATAAAAAATTTTGAGACCGCCCCTGGCGGAAAGCCCTTCCTGGTACCTAGGGTCTTCCCCTAGTACCTCTTATGGCGGAAACCGCCCCGGTTACAATAGGAGCAGTCCCGACGATGCGTGTCCTCTTGGCCGCAGGCCTCGCAGAAGAGGGCGAGGGGTTCTGGGCGCCATTGCCACATATGGGGCATAATTTCTGAAGTGTACCCACCTCAAAAAGAAAAGTTGTCCGATCGGGCTAAAAATTGGCCTAATTGTAGTCCTATCAGATAGTACTCCTCACACTAAAAATGAATTTATTTTGATGATTATTTATCAATGTGGTGGGGGTACAATTTATGGGGTTTTCAAGCAAAGCCTTACTTTCAAACGTTTGTAACTTTTGTCCTGTTGTCTGAAACAAAATTTCATCTTGAATATTTTCAATAGATTTTTTTACAGACATTCTGGTCGTGATAACGATTTTCAAAAAAAGTCAAAATTTGAACCGAATTTTTGAAAATCGTGATAGGGTGAGTGGCGCGCGATTTCCCCTAGTGCGCTCACGCCTGGATGCTATTGTATGTCCTGACTCTTCAAGTTCCTGTCATTTAGAAGAGTGTTAAAACTGTCCAGGTACTGCAAACTTGAAAGATGACATCCCAAAGCTTTTGATGAACATTGTATTAATGAAGTGAGGTTTGAAATTTGGCTACAGACCGACAGATGTACTCTAAAGACTCTGGTAATGGATACTGATGAATTCGTAGATGATTTCTGTGAAAGGCTGTTGAAATTAAAAACTCATCACTTCATTTCAAAGGAACAATCATCTTTTTTCAAAAACCTGAAGGACAATTTATTGCCTGGGGAGTTTTTGATTTGCTTCGATTTCGCTGAGAATTACGCCTTCATAATTCAGAATGCAGCGCAATCATTCCACTGGAATAACGACCAAGCTACAATATTCACTGTCGTGATTTATTATAAAAAATATGGAGAGCTCAAGCACGTAAGTATTGCAATCATATCTGATAACTTAGCTCATGACACGGTGGCTGTTCACGAGTATCAAAAGATAAGGGTAGATTACTTGAAAAGTCATTTCAGGCCAAAGAAAATCTACTATTTCACTGATGGTGCAGGGCAACATTTTAAAAATAAGAGTAGCTTTGTTAATCTCCAAGCCCATGAAGAAGATTTTGGTATCCAAGCTGAATGGCACTTCCATGGTACATCTCATGGTAAGGGTGCATGTGATGGTATTGGAGCGAATATAAAGAGACAAGCAGCACGATCAAGCTTACAATGTTCTCCGAAACATCACATACTCACTCCCCATGCTTTGTTTCAGTGGGCAAAGAGTAACTGTAAGGAAACCGAAATTTTTTTCAGCAGCAAAGAAAATCATGCCTTAGCCACCGAGTTACTGAAAGCCAGATTTGACAAAGCTGTCACGATACCAGGTATATTGCAGTACCAGGCTTTCATTCCCACTCAAGATGGATAACTTCAACTCAAGAAGTTTTCTTCCTCTGAGAAATACGACATGTTTTCGAATGGCAAAAAACCGAAACCGCAAAAGAGGCCTGCAAAGAAAACAACTGTTGAAACTATCGCCAAAAAATCGAACAGGAAGACACATAATATTACCATATAATATTAATTAACTTTAAAAAGTGGCTCCTAAGCGTTGCACAAAGATCCTCGGCTTGAGAGCACTAGGGGAAATAGCTCGACACGCCCTATCACGGCATCTTGTTTACGTATCGTTCTATTACTCAAAGACGAATTAATTTGCCACTCAGCTTTCTTTTAAAGCTATTTTGAAGAAACAAAAAGTGCCGAAAGTTGAAAAAATGTCAAATTTATTTTTGATTTTCAAAAATTCGGGCCAAATTTTGAGTTTTTTTGAAAAGATTTATCACCACCAGAAATTTTGTGAAAAAATCTATCGAAAATATTCAAGGTGAAATTTTGTTTCAGGCAACAGGACAAAAGTTACAAACGTTTGAAAGTAAGGTTTTGCTTGAAAACCCCGTAAATTGTACCTCCTCCACTTTGATAAATAATCATCAAAATAAATTAATTTTTAGTGTGAGGAGTTCTATCCAATAGGACTACAATTAGGCCAATTTTTAGCCCGATCGGACAACTTTCATTTTTGAGGTGGGTACACTTCAGAAATTATGCCCCATATGTCCCTTTTTGCCACAATTGTGTCAAGGCACAAGGGACATATGATAACCAAAGCTGCCCACTGTCTGCCTCCCCTTCTACTCCCTCGGAGGATCTTGCGGTCGAGAGGCCCCAACTGAGCAGCCACAGTCAGGACGGTGGACCCCGCCCCCCACGCCCACACCACTTCCTGAGAGCCTCCCTGAGCCTTCTCCAATGGTTTCTTGTGGGCCCCAGCTGGATGGACCTTCTGGCCACCTTAAGGAATGTCCACATGGACCACATCAGGCAGATCCTCCTGGACCGCTTCGGCCAGGTCAACCTGGGCCACATCAGTTCCCAAGGACGTGGGAGGCCGCCCCTGAAGTACCTCCTCCATCCTCTTCATCGCCCTCTCCAAAGGAAACGGATCAACCTCCATGGTGGATAAGGCCTTTCCCCTCAGACTTCGGGCACTAGAACGCCCCTCTTCTTCCATTTCCGCCCTGATGTTGAGGACCGACTGGCTCCGACGGGGCCAAACCCGTAGCTGCGGTATCTCGTTCCACAATCCGTGGATGAGCGAGACTGGTCCTGGATTGGAGATTCCTCCTACCAGTTCTCTTAGCACGCGCCGGCTGACAGGATCTTGGGGCCCATGGTCCACACTTCAAGTCGCTACCGGATAACCTAACAAAAGAGAAGGGAACATGCCAGTCTCCCTGCAATATTCAGACAAAGTCAATCCAATCAGGTATAAGAAAGAGAATTAGAACCAGGTTAAAGGAAATCAAACCCAACGAATATTCTAACGTGATACATATGGTTTAAGATTCTCGACGTGAAAAGCGCCGAGTGCCCTTCCGTTATCATTAGCTAATTCTTAAACCAGGGTGAGCGTATCCCCATGACGCGGGAAGGACCATGAAAACGCTTATTCAACTTGGTCGATATTTTGTTCTCCTTTGAGGATTTTTTGCTCGGTCTATACGCGTACTCAGGAAGGAAAGTGTCTTCGAAGGGTGGGGGTAAAATTTCCTCATCCCCCCTAGTGGCTGACCGCTCATAATCTTGGGCAAGGGCCGCTTACTCATTATAAGAACTAAAATCTTTGCGCCTAATCGCACATCTGATTTGGTGGCGCATATTGCTATAGACCCTATCTAGTTGTTCTTCTAGTGGGATTGGACGTGGCTACAATCTGTACAGACCCATGATATATGTCAAGTAATCTACACTAGATTCTTCCGGACCCTGCCTACGAGCGATTATTTGTTCTCCTAGTCGCTTTTGATAGTTAATATCCCCAAACCTATTGCAAAAATCATATTTAAATTCTTGCCAAGTCCTCCACAGGTACCGATTATGCCTAAACCATTCTAATGCTATACCATCTAACAGGAAAGGCATTGCTGTAAGAACCTCTTCCTCACTTAATGAATCTACTGCCCGCCCATCCTCTACTCTATCTAAGAAAGTGATTACACTAGTATCACCTCACCCTGTGAACTTAATGTTCCATTGCTTTGCGATCTGCGATAAACTTTTATTACCTCTTCGATAGGGAGTATTGGCTAGTCGGAAAGCAGAAGATTGTTCGGTGTATGAGCCACTCATCGGGCCTAGATAAGAAGGATGGTAATGAGGTTGACCGTAGAAACTATCTTGTGGGACTTCTCGCGGAATGTCGCCCCGATAGGCACCGTACCTGATGGGTTTATTTGGTTGGAAACCAAAATCTCTTCTATTTTCCCGAAAGTTAGAATGGACATTATTTAATCCGTCGTAGGTTTCATTCCGGATACCATAACCACTCCTGTGATCCGTTAGTCCCGAGATTAAATTATTTGCAAAAAATGTATTCGATGCCCCTAATATGTCCTGATTAATTGGCCTTGGTCTCGCCTCATTCGCTATATAATTTGGAAAATATCTCGCACATTTTTAAGACTTGGTATTGGAGAGGGGTTTTGGAAATGTATACCACCCTCAAAATAAAACCTATCCTGGCCCTCAATATCTATAAGACTGCCCGTATCTACATAAGCCGTGGAGGAGAGGGGAATTTGCGTTTCTGGTATACCCCTCCCAATACCATCCATCTCCAAATTTCGTGGTTGCATTTCAGTGATAAAGTACCCATCAGTAACAACTCTTGAAAAATTGGAGGCTGGCACAATTTTGGGAATTTTTGTCGGACTATACTTTCCATTTCCGATGATTGCGGTTTATTCAAGATCCGTGAATCGGAGAGAAGAGGTACCCTCTCTCTAATTGGGAAAAATTCACCCCCCTGTCCTAAGGTTGACATTTTCGGCCACGCAAAATTTTCCGTATTTTGAACGATATTTTAAGCCTGGATAATAGTAGGTCTATTGTCTGTTATTCTACTAGCTACTACCGTATTTGTATTGGCATTAACTGTAGTAGTAGACAGAATTGGGGTTCGCACAATCCCCCCACCAAACAATCCGGATTCTGACAAATCTTCCAAAATACCAAATCGCCCTATCTAATACCACTTTGCTAGTACCGGTATTATTAACGAAATGTGCATTTAAAATAGCACGGATTCTTCCCGTACCCAGGTTCAATAACCAGCTGTTATCCGATTCTGCCATATTTTCGAAGAAAAACGAAACAAAATTTTTCTTTTTGGAACCAAAATCAAAATATAATTAATTGTTAATTAATTACAATTAATTATTTAAAAGAAGAAACAGCAGAAAAAAATCACTGATTCAATTTCCTGCTCCTTTCACCAATTCGAGCCTAATTAATCGGATCAAATTAACTGATTGAGAAAAAAATATATATAAACAAAATTTTTAATCAGTCTCCCTTAAATCTATTTATCACTCCTGTCATTGGCAAGTAGAAAAGAAATTGAAAACTCATCATACATTCCGTCGAAAACACATACAGGCTAGATCTACCGTCTAAAAACGCTTTCGTTCGAAACCTGTCACTTTTCGTGTATACCGGCCGACCACGCGTTTGCTTGCATCAGTGAACCGTGCCGTGGCCCGTTCGAAGTGAGCTCCCGCTAGCCGAGTCCTGCCGAGCAGTCCCGAGTCTCTCCGACCGCTCCCTTTGCGTCCCGGGCCTTCGTACCCGATATCGATCCGCGTGATTTTACCCGCGTTTAGAAAATAACGCCCGAATATTAATCATAATGTTATCATGACGTAGCACTCGACATTTTTCCCGCGATCACAATTTAAAAATCTTCAATATGACGGTACACACATAAAAAAAAAATAAACGCGACAGGTGAAATAAATATCACATTACAATATCAACAGGTAAAAAAATACATGGTATAAAAAATCAACAAAATAAAATCACAGATATACATTTACAAAATAAAAATCACCAATATAAAATCAAATGCAATCGAAAATCACTATTAAAAATTCAATAAATAAGACAAAACATGCACATGTAGAATAAATCACATTTTAAAATCCTAACCACAACAAAAATGAGACTGTCTCACACTTTTTTCCCTGGTTCCTTTTCTGCCATAACTTTTTCAACTAAAATTTTTGCCCAAAACACGCCAAAGCGCCAGTTAAAACGAGGATTCTCCTTTCCTTATTTTATTAAAAATTTAAAAATAAAACAAAACAAGTTTCAAATTTCTCCCCTTCAGAACTTTCAATTTAATTTCAATGGCGCCAAGCAAAAGTTATTTTGCCGCCCTGGAAGGAAGTTGACCTAATGAAAGTATAAACATTTAAAATTCAATAATTAAAAGAAAAGAAATGAATTTAAGTGGCCCTAGCTCCTAACTTCCAGTAGAGTGGCGCGAGTATCTGAAAACCTTATTTAAGGAAGACAAATCTGAGAGGTCACTTCAATAACAAAACATAATTTTCAATATGGCAAAATAATATGAATCCTATTTATTAAAAACATCCAAAACAAACAATCAAAGAGTCATAAGAATAAAAACAAATTACCAAAACCGCCCACCTTACGATGACAATCCTGAGCAGCTCCCGGACACAATATTATATTGGAAGTAATCAAAGGATAAGGAAATCTGATAATCAAAAAAACAAAACCACTCTGTGGCGACAACAAACAAAGCACGCGAAAATACTCGCAAACTTCCTCTCACGAGGCTCGAACGAAAACAGACAGCGAGTTCGCTTCGCTTGACGGTACGCCGACCGCCCAATTTCTCCCCTCCTGCGCAGGGAGACGAGATGTGTCTTCTACGCAGGCGCAGTGTCATGGCGGATGGAGGGAGATCTCGGGACCTTAATACCCAAAAGATGGTGATAGTGGTGCTGCGACGAATCCTCGGCGGTAAAATTTGAATCGCACCAGTTACAGGATTTGGAATGCGGGAATCACATCCACATTCCACCACTGGTGTACAACCATCGGCTGTGCCTGTGCGACTTCAACCCGCCTTACATCCTTGCAGTTCGTAACGCTGGTCCTTGACGTTGGTTGACACTCCAGTCGAAGTCACTCCTTCCTCCATCCCTCTCTTGTCCTCAAGACTCGATGAATGACAAAAACAAAACAAACAAAAAACCCAAAAGAATTAGTAAGAGTGACTCTTGCTCCTTCTCCTTATGAATAGCCCATGAGAGTGTGTACAAGCAAAAACGAAATTGTAAAACATTTCCAAGATAAAAAAAATAAAAATAAAAAACAAAAAATTGATTAGCATTTCGAACTCGAAAGTTCATTGCCTCACTACCCGATTCGGGTAGTGTTTCTAGGTGGATAAATAGTACCAGTGTGGGTCCACCACACCCACGTCGGGGCAACACCACGCAGTATTCCCGAACGGTCACCCACCCAAGTACTAACCGCGCCCAACGCAGCTTAACTTTAGTGATCTTACGAGAACTGGTGTTTTCAGTGTGGTATCGCCGTTGGCAATAGTACATTAAATAACGAATACAACCGGTTAGAAACCAATTTGGAAAAAAAAACTCTTGAGGATCATTCAGAAGCGTATAGTAATGTCAATAAATCCAATGTACTGTCTAAACGGTTTCTATTAATTACTTAAGCGGCATTTTCAGTAGGCTTGATTTCGAAGGTCTACTCAAGTGACTAAAAGAACATGTTCGGGAAGCAATTTTGTACTTGCAGCACTTGGAATAAAGTAAATCCCAATAGGTGTCTAACAGAGCCGCTTGAAATATATCTCTTCAAATTCGAGTCCGAATAATTCGATTCCGAAAGACCACTAAAATCCTAATAGAACCTGTTAGGGAAGCAATTTCGTACTGGGAGCACTTGCAACAAAGCAGATCCCAATAGATACCTTACAGAGCCACTTAAAACACATAATTTCGAATTTTAATCCAAGTAATTATTTCATCGTTCCACAAAAGTATCTGATGGAACCTGTTACGGAAGCAATTTCGTAATTCAAGCACGACAAATAAAGCAATACCCAATAGGTACCTATTAGAGCCGCTTAAAACACATTACTTCGAATTTTCATCTGAATAATTTAATTCTGAAGGTCCAATAAAATACCTAATAGAACTTGTTGGAGAAGCAATTTCGTACTTCTATTTCAAACAAAGAAAATCCTAAAAGGGGCCTATTTCAGCCGCTTAAAACACATCACTTCGAATTCTAGTCCGAATAACTTCATTCCGAAGGTCCAATAAAATACATGATAGAACCCGTTAGGGAAGCAATTTCATACTTGTAGCATTTGGAATAAAGTAGATCCCAAAAGGTACCTAATAGATCCGCTTAAAATACGTCGCTTCGAATTTTAATCCGGGTAATTTCGTTCCGAAGGTCCAATAAAATACCTAATAGAACCTGTTAGGAAAGCAATTTTGTACTTAATAATATGTGAAGTAAAAGAATACCTCATTGTATCAACTTAGAACTGTTAGAAAAATTTAACAAAAGAATATAAGTACCGAATAAGACAGGTTAGAATCTAAGTTATAATGAGAATCTTATTAGAAACCACATAGAACCATGTACGATTCTATCTGCATCGTATACGTTTTCTAAACGGCTACTATTGATACCTAACTTTTTTACATTCTCATCTAGAGAAGGTATTGATTTTATGTGAGAAATGACTTTCGTGGATTTCATTAAATGTCGACGTTTTGAGACCCCCTGAGTCAGAAAAAATAGTTTTTACGTCGGTGTCTATCTGTCTGTCGTTGTCGTTGTCGTCGTCGTCTGTATATCGGATAACTTTCGAAAGACTAATCGGATTGGATTGTGCTTTGGCACACAGTTTGTGGGGCCAAAAAGAGAGATCGAGTTCGTTAACCAGCTTTTTCGATGAAAACTCAAAAAGCTAAAACATTTTCAAAAATTCTTAGACCATATTTTTTCAAATTTAGAAATTCCACGGACGGCTATCCATAGTACTCAGAAATTCAAACAATTTATCTCCATGACACTTTTCGATAAAAAGAAAATTGTCAGAGTTATAGCAATTTCAATATCCCCCCAAAAAAAGCGAACATTTACATTTTGAGCGAAACAAAGCATAATATGAAAAAAGTCAGACGACGAAAAACGTTACTTTTTAAAAGCCGTACAAGAATGTCATGACAAATTTTTGAATTTCCTTGATAAAATCGAAATCTCAAATTTTGATCGCACAAAAAATAATGAATTATTACATTCTCATCATAATGAGTTGTAGTTTTTACGTCGGTGCCTCTCTGTCGGTTGTCGTTGTCGTCGTCGTCATCTGTATATCGGATAACTTTTGAAAGACTGATCGGATTGGATTGTGTTTCGCACACAGTTTCAGGGTCCAAAAAGAAGGATCGAGTTTGTTAACCAGCTATTTCGGATGAAAATTCAAAAGGTTAGAGCATTTTCAAAAATTTTAGACCATTTTTCTCAACATTAGGGAATTCCATGGACGGCTATCCATAGTTCTCAAAAATTCAAACAATTTATTTCGATTGACATTTTTCGATAACTTGAAAATTTACAGAGTCACAGCATTTTCAAAATCCAAAACAAGAAACGAAAATTAACATTTTCAGCCAAACAACGCACGATACGAAAAAATGTCAAGAAGTGAAAAATGTTTCTTTTTGCACGTTCTACAAGAGTGTCATAATGATTTTCTGGATTTTCTTGAAAAATCGAAAATTTACATTTTTATTGCACAAAAAATAATGAAAAATCAAACAATTTTAATTTTACGATCAAACTATGCAAGATAAGACAAATCCAAACAAAGAAAAAAAAAGATTTGTTGGTTCCTTACCTAGAGGTAGGCCGGGAACTGGCAAATCGGAAAATAGGAACATTCTATCTAATTCAACGCTGCTGAAGGTTGGTGACCTTCTCAGCATAAAACATCAAACAATTGCGAATCTCTCGGTTTTTAT